>CM060953.1:24183918-24783918 GCA_030765055.1 Mantis religiosa | reverse complement strand
GTTATATTACTGTACACTTGATAATGTTGCAATATTCATTTAATAACAAAAGTGTAGTAACTAATTTAATTGGTCTTCTTTCCTTTTTGTTCCTCCGTTATGGAAATTGCAGAAGACATGGATGTTTAGCTTCATTTTAATTATTTGAAAATATTTCAATAGTTACGTTGATACATATTTAATTCATTTATAATCATTAAGGTTAGTTTTTGTTATGTACCCGTGCTGCGTGTAATAATTGGCTAATGTTTCATACAGACGCATAGCTTGCAAATGCTCCACTTGTTTCATCATTTACTGTACGCCATTTTGCTAATAGTTCACTCTTCTAATCAATTGAAGTCAACAGCAGCGCTGATATTTGAAGATCAGTACGCCTCAACGCTTTGACGGCCAATATGTATAGTTGGAGATAATTAGAATTATTGTACTTGGTTATATTGGACCATGGTGAATGTTAAAATTAATATTCCTAGTTAGATTGTCTCTATGTATATACTTTGCTTTAACCGCAAGATTTTTTTTGTAATTTACGTCCTCCAACGGTAAGTCGTATCGGGCGATGAATGGAATAGATGAAATGATGTTCGAATGAGCCCAGGGTCCATGGAGCTTAGGGTTACCCGACATTCATCTTTTAGGATAAGGGAAACCCCCGGTAAAGCCTTATCCAGGTAACTCGCCCTGACCGAGATTCGAACTAGGGACCTCTTGAACGTGAGGCAGACATGCTACCATCCTACCGAGGGGGGCGACACGATCATGTCGCGACGGATCTGTATTGGAGACTTACCCTCCTAGGTCTAATATCTGTATCATAGGTCAGATGACAGCTTCGTCACGCGGGTTCTACAGTACGACCAGATGACATTTGAGTGCCATTCAGTCAGGACTTAAGGTGCATTATGGTATTCAATATACAATCCGATATTTACTTTGGAGAATGGCGGAAAAAATGAAAGGATTGGGTCGTCGGCCCACGTGATTTGAGCCATTGAGCTGCCGAATACGGACCACTTACGTTAACGCTGAAGTCATCCTGTTGGTTTATATCAACTGTTTGCTTGACGATTCGGTTAAAACTACGTGGTTCTAAACATACTATACTCGGTTTGTTCCAGTTATCCAACTTATACTGTGTCGGTGCTGCCATTTCTTTATTGCCTAGGCATTGGGTGACTTGTCCGAAAAGACGAAGCATTTAAACAAAGAATATCGTGTCTTAATGACTTACGGAGTGTCCGTAGAACTGAACCAGATCACCATTTTACGTCGTGTCCGTGTCGTTTACCTAGAGAAACTTTTGTTAATTTATTAGCGTTTTCTTTGCTTAGCGGCCTTTCCTATTCTTCTGTTTACAATGGCATATGGGAGGCTGTTAATTAATCCAAAAGACATACCTACAATTTGTTATTGAGCTTTTAGTATTTTAATAAAACTCGAAAGCATGGTGTATCGTTTCTTTCAAAGATGTGAGCTGAATAACATATATTGCATTTTTCTGAATTATAGTTTTTGTCGCATACACACGAGCAGTGGCGTGCGGATATCTTTATTTTTTTCTACCAGGTACATGTAAGTATTGTATTCCTACCAAAAATGCAATATTGTGATTTTATCGGAAGTACATGCATTGTGGTTCCTTATTACATCGGGTGTTTGCATGTGTTCATAAACAAGTTCAAACGAAAAGGTGCATAGATACCAAAATTGGTATATAATTCCATTAGTTCAAAATGCGACACTCACAAAAAGATCCTTACTCAAGCCAAATTAAGCTTTACACAGAACATTTTAAAATATATTTTGTTTTGAAAAATTGCTAATAATTGTTAAAATTGTGTGAATTAAGATAAAATAACTTGGATTTGTTTGTAAAATCCTCTTCTGGTAAGCTTGAGAGGTTAAAATGTGCCATACAGAATGTGAGATTGCTTAAAATAAACAATTTCGTTTAAATAACTTGTAACAGCTATTTCTGAAATATTAATTCCTTGAATTTTTCAGTAATTTATAGTTTTTTTTAAGTACTGTCGCTATTCACTTATTTCTTGCAATGTCTTGGAAAGATTAATCAGTTTCAGCAAACATAGAGGTCTGCTTTTAGTCATGACTCCATTCGGTTTATTCTAATGCCTATAGCGAAATGTATGAAGTTATTCCACGACTTTCTCTCGTGAGAATGAAACAAAAATGTTTTGAAGTAATGCCAAACTGAGTTGTTTCTCAGGACATCCTGGAAATAGCATGGAATTTCAATGCCAGTTTATAGTAACTCAGCTTAAACTTTTACACTTTCTACTTGTGTAATGACTGCTCAAGTAAGCGTATATCTCAAATTGAGAATAAGCTTTTGGAACAGCTGTATAAAAATGAACAATAATGGATAGAATATGTTGTGTATGAACTGTTTTTGTCCCATTCATTTTGTCTAAACATTACTGCTTCACTTTGGTAAATATTGTAAGAGTATATCGTTCCACCGCCGTTAGTGACGCTGCATTGTTTGCCAAACCAGTGTGAACTAAATTATCGCAGCCTGTGCCATACATTTGTCAGTACCAAAGACGCTGTAATCACATGGATTACAACATACATGCAAAAGATCAGAAAAGTTACGCATTATTTGAACCCACATCGTACTGGAATCCATAAGGACATAACATCAATTCATGCCACGTCAATTTTAACATGTAGCAGCACGATAAGCTTTTACTTGTATACATAAAACGTAGAGAAGATTTTGCATTCGTTACCACGATTTCACAAAAATAAGTGTTTTGTAGTCCTTTGCAAAAAGCTCGGTTTTAGAAAAAAATAGATCTAAGTTTCTTGGAACCTGTTTAACCCAAAAGCGAAAAGTCTTCAGATGCGACACCAAGTTCAAGAAAAGGATATCATCTCAAGTTTTAATAATTACAGGGTTGAGAATATGATAAAGATATTACTGTACCAAGAAAACAGCAATTAAAAAAATCGCAATGAGAAAGGTAAACGGGAGGATATAATAGGATCAAATCCATATTCTACCTTTTACGTGTAACTTTTATTTTCTTTCTTAATATAGCATCCTTAAGTTATTTTTGTTGCAAATGAAATATATATGTTAAATAGCCTCTGAAGCCTTGTTCATTCTGAATGAGTTATTTATAACAGATAAACCTTCAGAGATACACAAAATCTTACTGCTCAGAAGATGTAAATCTGATTAAAGCACACAGTAAATCTGTTTCGAGCACACAATGACATAATTTGTTAAGGAGATGAACACATCGTTTCCTTCTTATTGTTTTGCATTTTCAAATACTTTCTATTTTCTCAAATGGGTGATGATAATAAGTCAGCCTCAGTAACGTAGTTGGTAGCGTGTCTGCCTCACGTTCAAGAGGTCCCGAGTTCGAATCTCGGTTAGGGCGAGATAAGGATAAGATTTTTTTTCTGTTTTTTTTCCTTATCCTGATAGACCAATGTCGGGTAACTCTTACGTTCCATGGACGCTGTACTCATTTAAGCATCATTTCACCCATTTCATTCATCTTTGGAGGACGTAAATTACAACAAAATGACAATAATAATAATAATAATAATAATAATAATAATAATAATAATAATAATAATAATAATAATAATAATAATAATTATTATTATTATTATTATTATTATTATTATTATTATTATTATTATTATTATTATTATTATTATGATTATTAATATTAATTTCCTGGCCATGCAAAGATAACGAGGTTTTATAACCATCACTAGCGACTAACGATGAAGGCAGCCATTTACGTATTCTTTCAATCTACTAGGACATTTGCGTTACAACCATTTCTACAAGTGATTAACGGTCTAGAGCAATAAGATTTTGTGAAATAGTTTGAATTGGCAAAGAAAGTCATGTGACTTAACATGTCAGATTTTTACCCTAGTTGGATATTGACTCCTGAATCTTGACTCATTGGTAACTATCCCGTATGTACTTCAGTACTGTTTTTTTTATTTGTTCCATTTACACCCCGCCGTTACCCCAATGGTCATATAGGCGTTCTCTTTTGGAACATATCGAAAGTATTAACTCGTATTCGTTGGGTTTTAATCATTAGTTCACGCACACATTCACACTCTCATTCATACTTACAGACTCTGGGGAAGATGAGGAATTATCTTGGTTGGAGAAAAATTCCCACCCCCCCCCCCACAGCCGGGAATCGAATCCGGCACCCCTAGCATGGCAGGCTTCTACCGACTGAGCTACGGAGCCAGCCTACCTTCGGTCCTTTTCTACAATTCATCGGTCGAGTTCTAAAATACCTTGTTTATATTAATTCTTCATTGTGTTTAACGTTTTAAGTAATGACAGACATTAGCCCCCATTCCACGTTTCGTTTACAACTTGTGTGAGACTTTCTCCCCTGACCTGAAAAGATGTTTGTTTACATTTACTATGTTTTCCACCTAAGCACAACCCTCCCTCATTTGCTTTAGGTCACAAAAACACGCTCGCATCTAATGCTAGAAAGTAAATCTGTTAGGTGATTTTCTTTTGGGAGTAGTTAGGTTTGATGTCGCATATTAAACTTTCATTAGTATGATAAGCTTTAGCACTTAGTAAATTGGTCCAGTGCGTTTAGGAATATCAGTTAAGTATGTTGCCTTTGTTAAGGTACATTTATAAATGTTAAGCTTTCTCGGGCTGCTGCTTTCAGTTTCTTGAGGTTGGTTTGAAAAGGGATTAGATATATGTGTATATATAGTAGCAGTTATATACCTCAGGTTAATGGGGTAAATAGTTGGATACTTTATGGTTACTAGGTTGCTTTTTAAATTTTAATTTACGTCCTCCAACGTTAAGTCACGCCCGCCTCGGTAGAGTAGATGGTAGCATGTCTGCCTCACGTTCAAGAGGTCCCGAGTTCGAATCTCGGCCAGGGTGAGTTACCTGGATAAGGTTTTTTTCAGGGTTCACCCTTATCCTTCAAGACTGTCGGGTAACTCTAAGCTTCATGGACCCTGAACTCATTTGAGCATTATTTCATTCAATTCATTCACCGTCCGATATGACTTACGTTGTAGGACGTAAATTACACACACACACACACACACACACACACACACACACACACACACACACACACACACACACACACACACTCACACTCACACTCACACTCACACTCACACTCACACTCACAAACACAAACAAAAAAAGTTAAGTCACATCTGACAATAAATGTGCAGTTAGGTGGAACCGTAACGGGTGATCTTATTATATGCCCCAATTCTGTAAAAGATAGCGATGTTAATTCTACTAGCGTTTTCCTTTTGAAAGCTCTAGAGTTCAAATCAACTATTAGCTAGACAACGGTTGTGTGCAAGTTAAGGAATACTAAGCAAATACTGTAAGAGCAGAAACTGAGGTCACAACCTAACCTCAGATAGACCGGAGGAACTTGTGTCTTCGCATTTTGGTAAATTTATTTGTTACGTGTTAAATGTTATCATCAGCATAAAAAAGTATTGTACTTATACATATGTGCAGTTGAAGCTGTTTGTTTTCCTTTTTTCTGTTCCCTAAATCTCTTCAAGATGTTTCACTATTTTTCTAACATTAAAATATTTGAAGTAATAATTTATCTTCCTGTGAATTTTGTGGCATACTGTTCCATTTAGCTTAAAGTTGGTGATCCTAGTTCTGCAGAGACGAAGAGCTGTATTGTTTTATGATGTATTTATTTATTTGTACTTCGCCAAGTATAAATCACAGGTCTGCTGCTAGTTTGCGCAGTTCGTAAATTGACATTAAGGGCAGTTTTTGTTAAATACGGCATCAGGATAAGTTGTGAAGGTGAGGATAGAAAAGTGTAGTTATATACGTATAAACGGGTGTAGTACTACATGCAGGTGAGACAAGAATTAAAGAAGGAATTGTTAAAATGCATAATTGAATTATACCTGAAATTATTAAAGGCAAAATCAGACACTTCCTACATCCAAGATATGAAAGGAAAGTACCGTGCCGATAAATCCAAGTTACTTGTATTTGTTGGATGAGAAGTATTCTATGCATTTATTCCAGTTTACTTTGTTTCATTGGAATGCACGTATTTTGAGAGAGTCGCCTTGTGATAAACGTTCTGTAATTGGATAGGTTTTGGTGTAAAAATTACATTCCAAAGCTTGGACCTTGTAAGGTTCTAAGCTCACGTTTAATTCAGTTTTATTATTTTTAGGATTCATTGTAAACTGCTAAATTATGTTGTCCACCATTTTAGTTTTTAACTTCACATATTCTTAGAATAATTTTCATTGCGATTTTAAGCTGCGTTACGTTTACGTGTAAGTCATAGGAAAGGACGGGGAATTCCGACGTAGCTAAGTGATTTGTATCTATTTGCCAAGAAGGTAGCGCGGTAAATGACGTAATGGTCGTAAACATGTTGAAATATTGACTGTACCTACCTGCCTCCTCCACAGGAAAACAAACAAGAAAAGGTCACTTGTGGAGACACTGTTATTGAAGTAGATGTGATATCTTCGGATGACTTTTTTCTCTTGTTTAGAAAACGTTTGGTTTAGATGTTATGTTGAAGCCTTCCAAGTGTTGGAGCGGGGTGGGTCGGTAGAGGAAGTTGTCTGCACCGTTGGAAACAAATGCCAGACACATCGCGTGTCTGCGAGTGCCTTTCCAATGATGCAGCCGACATAGCACAAGGGAAACTATGTGAAGAGGAATTCCACGAATTTGCAGAGCTCTATGGCATTATTTGTCAATATTTACGTTATACATGGTAGATTAACTAATGTTTTGGTTTATTCTTTTAATTTGTTGCTGTTCATTTTTTAAATTTCTACTTTTGTGCATTCTTTATTGGACAACTTAAAGCATGCTTACTGTATTTTCAAAGATATCGGTGCTCTAGTCATTCAAAAATTATGTGTGAGATGAGTTCTACTCACCATTTGAGGATTATGTGTGAGATGAGTTCTACTCACCATTTGAGGATTCAGGAGCAGGGGGTGGAAACTAAATTAGCCTTGTCGCATGCTTCTTGTGAAGAACATTTTGTAAAGCAGCCAAATTTGTGACAACACAGAGATTGTTCCGTAACAGAGCATCCTTTCCTATAAAAAGAAATAAAGTAAAAGAAATACCATTGGTCTTGGAAAGTATCCCGTCAATTTGGTTGTACGTACTTAATTTAGTAAGTTGGTATTAATAAAAATGTTTTCTGAACGATGACTTCATTCAGCTGAGTGAGTGTTAAGATTTTCCAATAAGCCCATTTTTTTGTTTAATTTATACCTCGCCTTTAACTGCAATGGTCATATCGGCGGCCGTTCTCCCTTGGAACATATTGAAGGTGTTAACTCGTATTCGTTTGGTTTTTAATCATTAGATCACGCACACATTCACACTCTCATTCATATTTCCAGATTCTGGGAAAGATGAGGAATTATCTTGGTCGGAGAAAACTCCCCACCCCCACAGGCACGAATCGAACCCGGGACCCCTAGCACGCAGGCAGGTGCTCTACCGACTGACCTACGGGGCCAGCCAAGCCATCTTGTGTAACAGAAATAAACTGTATTATCTAAAATCAAGCAGCTCCATTAGACTTGCAGATAAGTATTCGGAATCTGGCGTGGTTTTCAGATATCTAAAGTGTTTCTTTTACTTGACTGTCATTTAGCTCCGCTAATCATACAGAAGCTTACTTTCTCATACATTTCGTATCAGTTGAAATAGTTTCATTACACGTTTTTTGCAGAAGCAAGGAGGATAGGGGAGGTGCTATTCTATGCTGCGTTTATATGGCATCTCAGCATAAATTGAAATGTGGGACATTTCAAACCACGCAAAGAATTGACATAAGTTGCGTTTTATTTTTGATGTAACAGCTTTAACCGAGCGAGATTACATTGGGGAGGTCCATCGTTGAACTGCCCAGCCCAATCTTGCATACTTTTGTGGTTTTGATAGGTTGTTAGTCGTATGCATATTGTCCTTCCTCTCCTTTTAGCGCCTAGTAGATGGTTGGCCTATGCGGAAAACCGTTTCTACCCTGACAAGGAATCGTGTGCCCGAATCTGTCTTGTTCGTTCATCCTGATACGGGGGAGGCATATAAGGGACATCCGGGACTAATCAATCTGTGATAGCATTCTATCCTTCTAGAGGAGTCAATAAACTACCTCATATTCAATCCACCATCCTCAAAGAAAAACAGCCATCCTAACCCATCCCGAAAAGAATATCCTATCTGTGGTTAAACCCTATCCTGGGTGGGCACACAGCAACAATCTTCAGGCTAACACAAGCCTACCAGTACCTGCGAGCGATCTGGAAACAGAGGATCCGTTGTGTTGTGCTGTGCTGCCTTCACCCCTTCCACCCGGAGGTTCAGCCTTGGCCACAATGTCGCTTCCTAATGTCTCTCATGGTTAACCGCTGTTTAAAATTCAATACAAGAAGACTTCATAGGACATACACACAAACTGCACTTTACATTTAACCAGCTATGTAATGTCTTAAACGAATGGTATTTTAATGAACATTCTTAGCCATTTTTGAGAGGGGAAGAAAAGTAAACGAAATATACAAGTTTTTCGTGTAAGGGTTGGTTTGGAGTATTTTCTGAAAAATCTTCTAGCAAGATACTGCATCTGTACGGCTTGGCGTTCGCGAATCTTTTTTTGCGGACGGAAGGGTGTTTTACTACACTTTTATTTATTTGTTTTATTTTTTTTCGGAGGGAAGGGTGTTTTACTACACTTTTAAGTGCGTCTGTGAGGAATTTCCAATATTCAAAATTTTGTATGGAATGCTTGCATAACAAATGAGTGTTAGAGGAAGTTCAGCGAATCATTTCCGGCTTATTTTATTGTGAATGTATTTAGCATTAGTGGCAGTACGACCGATACGAAAGTTGCATGCCTATTATCTTTGAAGCCCAGCTTATCTCCACTAACTTAAATTACTCTTATTTTCTTATTCTGATCTATCCATTCATCTTATGTATTCATGGTAATTCTCCTTATCCCATTACTTTGTATAAATAACATCAGTTTTGCTTTTTTTCCCCTCTGCTTGTTTGGTACACATTTTGCAATATATTTTAAACTTCTCGATGAGTTGGGGTCTACACATTTGAAACTTCAAACATATTACTGGACAACAGTGAAATATTAACTAGCTTTCAAGAAAAATCCCCCCGCCCCTACTACCTTTTACATGAACAACTTTTGAAAATTTTGATTTTCTCAAAAATGATTCTCACGAGTTTGGTATTTAACCTACTTTCCGTTTTTTAGTTAAGCCATGCACTAGTTGTTCCCCACTCCTATTCTGTCGCGAGGCATTGTTGCGACGGGTGCGGACGGCGCACGCAAAGAGACAGATAGTGCAGCGCGGGGAGAAAAGCTTGCCGAAACAGAAAGAGACAGATGACTGGAAGGTTCGCTTTCTTGATTGTTACAGAACATTCCACTAATTTCTGGAAGTAAGAGTCGAGAGTTCGTGTAGACGTGCGGCAGACGGACGCGAATGTTTCGTTCATGTGTGTTACTCATTCTGCTGATATCAGAGTTGTACATGTCTGATTCCATGGAAATAAAGAGCATTTTGAATTTCAGCAACCTGGACATTCAAAAGTACGAACCTACACACAGTATTCAGAATTCAAAGACCTGTAAATATAGTGCCTGTGAAATCTTGACACTAAAGTTTTGCGTGGAATACAATATTATATGATACTTATTTTACTTGTAGAGAAAATAAAAAATGAAAGTCACAGTCAAATATAAGATGTTTTTCTTCAGGACACTATTGCTTGATACAGAATACTTAAAGCAACAAGGTATACCTGTTGGTTTTTCTACAGCGCTCTTGACACTTATCGTTTGGTAACATAAGTATATTGACATTCATTTGTCTACAGGAATAACTTTGTTGAATATTACATTTAAGGAAGAGGATTTTCATTGTATAATCACGCAAACTTGTTGCCGGCCAGCAAAGTGGAAACAACCTTGGTGCTCTCCTGGTTCCTTGCACGGTGATAGGAAAGTAAACAGAGTAGAAGTTTAACATGCAACACAGCACAGAGAGAGGCTTCTAACATCTCATTTGATTTGTGTAATGGAAGTCGTCAGCACTTCCTTAATAAATTGTGCATTCAAACACTCTTCGCTATTCACATGTGCTCAAATTGAGATATCAGTTACTCCACAGTATTTATGCTCTCGCTCTATAACCCTTACTTCCACTCACATTCGATAAGTATAACAATTTATTTTACCTTTTCTCTCATTTACTTAAGAATAAATTACATTTTACCTAAATATTAAATGTCAAGATTCCTCTGCAAATACATATTTTTTAGGCTGCTTAGATTAAAACATTTTTTTGAAAAAAAAAATAAATAAACGGCATAACTGTAAACGTGTTCGATAAATACCAAACTTGATATTTAGTTTATTGAAGATCTTTAGTTTTCTAAAGATGCAACACAAGATTTTCAGAAAAATCCTCTCCCAAAGTAGAATTTACGTGTAACTTTCAGGCGTTTTATGTTTTAAAAATTGCTCTACTTAAAATACTATTATATTTATTACATAGGTAAAGGTACAGAGTTTTCTGGCAATAGGCTATGAAGCCCTGACTTGATTATTTGGTATCCCAGACATTACTTTAAACTCATTTTTTGTACGGCTATCGAGATTCTTTGTCACTGGTTTCAATGTTCAAATATTTTTTTTTTTTTTTCCAAGCGTTAAGTCCAAGTAACATGATGATGTAGAAAATGTGAGACTTTGATCCACTATATTGTGACTTTATGGTTTCGTAGAGTTAAGCCTTGTTTGCAGAAATTTAAAATGCTCTTTATTGCAGCAAATAGTAACTTTGTACACCACTTGCAGCAATAAAAAGTGACATACTCAACAGCAGTCTTCAAGGTCGTCTCGTTATTCCCGCCACACGTAAACGAAAGAAATCGCTGCGGTACACTACAAATGTCCACACACTCACAATTACTGCACAACTAACAACTCGGTTAACAACTGACTCCACTTTAACACTTTGCGGGTCTTTATACCTCCAGTCATTGTTCTAGAGTTCAGTCGATCGTTCGATAACAATCGCGATGCAGCGAGAAAGACGGAACTATCTCTCTCTCTCGGCAAGCCTCAGCTCTGTGCCCACGCGCCGGTTGCGACTTGCGGCACAATGCCTCGGCGACAGTATTCTTACAGCAAGTATAAATATAGAGTAGAAAGATAAGCGAACAGAACTACTACTTATCTCCGCAGCTCTGTGGCTAATAGAAAACCGGGCTATTCTGTCTAGTCGTGGAACATACCAATAAATATTTACTCATTTGAATGTCTCATTTGTGTCAGTCAAATATCCTTTCCCTTTCCATGTAAAACGAAAACATCCACGGAAATGCAGAACGTAATCGATGTTAGATGTCGCAGCCCTAAAAGGTAATCGATCGTGATCTCTCGGTGAAACTCTTCATCCATTGTTTTCATAATCGATAACAATCATCATGCTTGATCCCTGACTGGAAAGCACATCGCTCTTCTGTTTTAAATACAGAGTTTCGCCCAGCGGCGTGACATGCTTAGCACATATAAACAAATGAAAGTATTTGAGGGAAAAAACAAGAGGGAGCGTCTTATAGCTTTGTTTGCTGCTAATAAACAATAATATTGCTGTCTGAACTTCTTGAACTTTGTTTCTAAGGCTTTCTCCTTTCGTACAATTAAATTATTCGTAATTTACTCGAAGACATTTTTATTAATAGAAAAGGGAGAAAAGATGAAAGTTATTTCGATACATGACATGCTTTGAACAGTCGACTTTCTTTACCAATTATTTATTATATCTATTAAGCCCAGTTTTCTGTATCTTTTTTAATTACAAATGAGAGCATGGCAAATGCTTAAGCTAATATGACAGTCCATATACACATAATGCTTAGCCTTGATATTAAATTGTACGCGATCATGTCCAAAATGTAGTGCTTGAAGTGCTGAGAAATTCGAACATAAAACTGAATATTGTATTGGGAATGTATGCTATAAAAGTTGTTACATAAACTGTATTGTAAAGAGGTTTACGTTTCCGCAATCAAAACTTAAGGTAAGGAACAGCGGCTTCATCTGTTTATGCATAGTTCAAAACTTAGTTTTATTGATATCAATAGTCCAATGTTTTTACTTAAACCTTCAGTAGTTTAGAAGAAACTAAAAGTAATTGGCAATTTTTCTCTATTATTGGAGAAATTATCAACCACCTTCCCATTTTAACTTTCCTCTGTTCTAAAAATTTTCTTTTTCTGCATTCCAAAGAAATTCTGCTGGAATGCAAGGTTTGCTCCTACATAAAAGGCTACAGGAGGATTAAACCGATAAAGGGAAAGAATTACAGTATGTCTTAAGCAGTACATTTCATTTTAGCTGGTGATAACTTTCTGAGGTATTCTTAAAATTTCGTTTGTTCGTCCTCCGTGGTCTGGGGTTAATACGCTAATTTCAAGTTCCCAAACTGCGGGCTCAAACCGCTGAGGGTAAAAATCCGTGGCACTGCTTCCTTCGGATGGGAAGTAAAGGCAGTGGTCCCGTGCCGTAGATTTATGGCATAAATCAGAGCGCTTAGAGCGTCCAATAGATTTTGGATGTATAGCAGAGAAGACCTGCGGGACTTAACTCCACCAATATGAATGAATAAATAAATAGCCAAACATGTTTCTTATAGTCGACGCTATTTTGGAACAGAAGTATTCCCAGGCTTGCATTAAAAAGTAATATTAAAATTTGTCGGTTGTTTATGGTGCCTATAAGAGGGCCTTATTGCGGTATCTATTCGATAACTCCAGGGAGGTAATGAACTGGGCTGTAGTGAAAAATGACTTCATTTTGTGACCATGTCAGGCTTCTAATCCTCTGGCGAGGTATCATTTCAGATTATTGTTAGAATATCAGTAAATCAGGTTTGAGGCTTTTAAGTGGACCAGCTGAAATAATACTAATAATAATATGAAGAATAATTAGTAGGTATATTAGCTGAACTTTATTGATACAGTTATTCGTCTGCGTGCAGATATGCAGAAAGCGCGCTTATGCGCGTATTTCCTTTCCGAAATTAAGCCTTGCTTAATACAATAAGATCGGCACCAGCTTAGGACACGGATTGTTGAACGGAAGGTTTACTGTTGAAATCTCGCAAGTACCATCCTCTTTGACAGTCTGCCCCTCGGGTTTGTGTGCTCTTCATTGCTGCCAAATCCCGGAGGCATAACCTACGTTTCCTTCCTAAACTTCCCTTTTCCAATCATCGGCTTGTATTTTATACCGCCTTTGTGCGGTATATAGTAGAACTATAAAGAGAAGTTTTACGATACATGCGAGATTACTGCGATTACCCTGCGGTAGTTCTCATAGAGACGAAGACTACACAAGCGAGATTATATTTTTGGACTGGAAGAAAATCCAAACAATCCTGATGCTGAATCTATGTTAATGCGATCTGCTAATAGCATCGCGTTTTCTCCATCAACTCACTAACTACTTAATCTATATAGAGTAAGAGGTTTCCCATAAGGATTTTGAACATCTGTTGACGCACTTTAGATTGGGTTGAAATGTAATTAAGAATTGTTTCTGCGTTGAGTCTCGTACAAAGTTTAAATTCTCAGACGTACGTTATTCTTGTAGAATTGGAATGTTATATAGAGAAATTTGAATAAGAAGTGTGGATACATTGATGTTTGGTATGGTATATCTGTATAAAAGTAGTAATAGAGGTTGCAGCTAAATATTTTTGGACCGTGATAGTCTTAAGAAGATTGACTAAGAATAAATACTATATTATAAACAGTCTGGCTTTCAGTTGAGTTTATATAGCTAATAGAAGACTACATAGAAGCAATAATTACAATTTCGGTTTAACGTAGTGTTGTAAAAATATGTATCTGAAACAAGAAATGCGGCTTTTTTATTATGGGTACCAGCGTTCTACGAATATTTTCATGATCCCTGATTAAAAGTAAGAACACTAATATATGTAAATATGTATATGCATGTTTATAATTGCAATGATGTATGTATATAAGTATGTATATGTATTATATAATGCACTTACGAACAAATGTGTTAGAACCAAACAACAGCTCTACATTTTCGTGTTTGACTGGAGTCATGAGCTAGCTGTTGGCATCAAATGAAAGGTTAACTCTATTTCCTGTTTTGAACTTGCCAATTGATGAGAGAATAGCCTTCGGAATCTTAATGTTGTGAATCAGTGTTTAGTCTTCTCTTTACTATCAACCATACGTAGAATTTGCTGCTTTTGCTTCAGCTTTAGGATTGCGAGTACATTTCAGATTCGGCGGCAAATTGCGAGTAATGGACCAAACTTTCAGGGTGTGCCCAACTCTCAAAGATTGTCCCGAATCCGCGCCATGTTGGTATTATGTTCTGCTGCTTCCTCCACACTTGTATTTGGCGATTGGCCTTGAAAAATATTTACTGTATTAAGATCCCCCCCCCCCCCAAATGTCTACAAAACCCTACAGCGCAAGAGAATTGCATCGTTTATGTAAATTTTCGATCTAGTGTTCTTATCACCTATGCAATAAACGAAGCATTTCAACATGGAATTTTACCAGAAATATTTTGTGGTCTATTGAGTCAAAAAGCGCGCCCGAAACAGGGATATAGAATAATGAAATATCGAAAAGGCGAATCAGTGTCTTAATTTCATGCGTCTGTGACCCTTCTCAAAATATCAGACGAAGATTTTCAGAAATACCACTCCTTTAAAATCACTTGCTGACTGATGTGGAATATTGTGATAAATGTAATATCATGAAAGTTCTGTGCTTGGCTTGTGAAGTCTCTTCAAACTAAGTTTAGTTTATTGTATACCGAACCGGGAAAATTGTGATAGACACGTATGTCTTTCTCTGCTCTTATGCAAATACTTTTACGAACGCGTACTCATCTTCTGTATCGTAATCGATATAAACTTTGCAGAAATTATCTTATTGCTAGATTTCTTGTAGGTACAACGACAGTGTGGGAATACAGAGCTCTTAAGCAATAGTCACATGTTTTAAGAGCACATCTGATCGCAATGCGGTGGCCATTCTCTTTACATGTACAGGATATGAAAGAAAACAAATAACTTACGATTTGGAAAAAAAAAAAAAAAAAAAAAAAAAAAGCACGAGCATTGGAAATTTCAAACAAATGACATATCTCCTAAATGATACACTACAAAAATGTATTTGACCTGTGTGTTTTAATGAGTTCTCTATTCTTCATGTAGTAAAACGTTTCTTGCTTTAAATTTACAGGATAAAGGTCATCAAGAATAAAGGACTTTCAGGACATTCCCTGAAATTCAAGGTGTACATTCAATATATACTTACACGTACACCCTTAAACATAATATTTTAATAAAAATCGTTAGCCATTTTTCTGAAAGTAAGGTTTCGAAAAATGTTCCATGTAAAGGGTGGGCATATTGTGACTCTGTGGGTTCGTAGAATTAAAAGTCTGAGTTGCAGATATTCCAAATGTTCTTTATTTCCGTAAAATACATTCTGATCAATTCTCACGTAACAGCATTACGGCACATACACACAGTCTACCAAGGTTGATGACCAAACAGCGTTCTGATTACATCAGCTCTCGTTTAACAACACTCTACAGCTGTTTAGTCCTGACTCACTCTTGGCGAGTCGTCGCCTCCTTAAATACCTCATTGATAAATTCGAGAGATTTCTGTAACAATCATTAGATATTTCTGGAATAAACAAGACATCGAAAGTTCTATAAAACAACCAAGACGTCACCAGAATGTTCCAATTACCTCACTTATCTGTGTCGGTAAGTGTTTTTATCTCGCGCTATCTTTATCTGTTCTTGCAGGCTCTTTATGTACACAAGCCGTGCTATCGTAGATAACGGGTTCGCGACAGTATTTTCCTGGAAATCTTTGTAGCATCTTTGGAAGATGCTGAACTAAAATATCAAGTTTGATATCTAACAGAGTTTTTATTGTTTAGCTATGTTATTCACGCACACATCTTTTTCCGTGAAGATTTTATGTGTATTGTTTTAGTCAGGGAATCTGAAAACAGCTACTTCTCGAATGTTTGGGTGGAATGCAATACTTCTCCTGCTTGCTATACGTACTCGTAGTAAAGGAAGTAAAACCATTTAAAAGAAACTGTAAAGCTTATACATTCTAACTATACAGTTGAGTCACCTATTTTCTTACAGTCTGATTTTTAAAAGAAGATACATAAAGGTCATCTGTTTCTCCACGTGAAGTTCCGCAATGTTGCCCAACAGCAGACAGGAAGTAAAGCAGATATCCCCTTTCTTTATCCTCTCAACACTTGAATCATAAACAAGGGTTCGAGCTATTAAAGTACATGATTCAGCAGTGTAACCAATCTGGCCACCTTTGTTTACGTTACCATAGCAACGACCTTCCCCTCTTACCCTTCGCGTCCCTTGCTTGATAACCCTCCGGTATCTTTTAAAAATCAGACTAACCTTATTAGACCTTTTGCAAACGTCCAATGTTATATGGTTATGCTTTCCCCTAAATGTCATCTGAAGGATGTGTGTGAACGTAGCCAGATGCCTTATTGTGGAATTAACATGAGCACTCACGTGCGTTTCGGTGTTGCTTTGCTCATATTTTTGAATTCTCTGAGAGCTGTAATCAATCCTCTGCATTGTTTGTGTTTGGGAAGAGACGTGAAGGATTTCCTGTTGAGCATTGCCATCTTGTCAGTGAAGTCGTTTGTTTTCTTGAGCTTGAAAAGAAACATGTCTGTTGCGGCAGCTGTCGCTCAGTCTTAGGACCTCCTCCCGGGCGGTCTAGCTCTAGTCTAGACGGAGACAACAGTTGACCATGCTCTTTGTTCTGTATACTGATTTTCATGTAAACTTATATCTTTGTATGATACTGGGCTTGGAAAAAAATGTTACTGCTAAAGAAGTACGACAAAAGCAACGCGAATAGTTCATTCCAAGCAACCTTATACCTATAAACAAGTAGCGTTTAGCAATTGAGAACAAAAGACAATGGATTTGCTTATAAGGTTACAACATTGTGCATAATTGTCATGCCACATTTCTTTTTAATATAGCAACGTTTTGCACTTCATGTAAGTTGCAAAGACTGATTATGAATTGTCAGTTAACAAGTTATGATCAGCTAACTAAAGCAAGTTCCCCTTTGAAGTTGTGTGCCACTAATCGTCTTAGGAAGTTGACTTACTCTTCGCTGCAGTACTATTTTGTACTTTACCCTTAGTAACTGCTCTACTGGTACCAGGCTTAGAAAGTGACATTGTTGACAGTTCACAAAACACAATCATGTGAATTTTCTGCTTACTGTTATAGAAAGCACCTTACTCAATTTACGTTACGCACTGGACTTGTACCAAACTGAGAGAAATCGTCGTGCGCGTTCCTGGACTGCAGTGCTACATGGTCAGTTAATTTAAGAATAAATGTATGCGGTTCCTAAGGATACTTCTCGTACTCAATACTGTGAAATGAAAAGGAATAAACCTCGGGCGCGATTGGAAGTTGAAGCATATCATAGTGATAACTCAAGGAACATACGTCCTAGAAAAATGACCTTTATACTGGCTGTTTTAACAATTCTTGCCGCATATACCAAGGTATATTGCAATGTCGAATTTCCAGTAGCAATTTTGGGCGCATGAAAAAGGGAAATCTGTTGCTCACGCTTGTGCTGTGCGTTCCGAACTAGGCAACGCTGCACGCCTATGGTAGGACAATCGCTCTGGGCGAGCCCTCCCTAGCTTCGCCTCATGCCTTCTAATAATGTACGCCTTGTACAGACTCGGAATTTATCATTAGGCTATACTTGCCACCAGGAGTTTTTTTTGATGGGCGTTGCGATAAGTCGTAAGAGTGGCTTTATTAGACAAGAACGTACAAGTTGATGGGATAAAAGAAATTCTTAGGGTACCTACGAAAATACTTAGCCAACAGTGGTTGCTCATTTCTGTAGATTGCAATGAATATAAAAAACTGCCACGAAACTTTTTACAATACATTTTTGGTACAGTTATGAGGGATTAAGGACCTTACACTAATTGAATATAAATTTATTTTTAATGTTTATATTAAGTTGGGAGGTATGTACTAGAACCGAAGAATATTTACTAGCAGAAATGACGAGTGGCCGGTCCCTGCAACGTCCATCCTCTTTCCCGTAAACTCGTCATTGCTTTTTCTTTTTTTTTAACAACCAGGAAAGATGAGCAGCAATGGGTATTCGATTAATCAAGAGCAGATCACTGTTTACCTGTGCGGAATGTAGGTAAGTCGTTCCAGTACCATGCGGCTGTATTTGTGCGATATAGAACGTGTCAATGTCAAGCTTTCTACCATGGTATTTGTTCGACTAGGCTCAACCCCTCGACGGCCACCGTCCAATTGGATGCCCTGGTGGCCGACCCCAAGAGCAGCATCATTCCTCCATGAGTGGTAACCTGGAGAAAGACAGTCTTCTAAGGAAACACCGCTCTCCGTCATTCCGATTGAACATCAGCTAATGAGGAGTTAAGCTAAATTAAAAGCCCAGTTTGGGGAAACAAATGTCACATTAGGCCCCTCGTGATATGCCTTTATTCTGTGTCATGCTTACGTCCTGGGTTCTTGTTTCCTTAAAGGTAGCTAAGCTACATAGCTGCTTGCTTGGCTCAAGAGGTTTACGCCACCTGGCAGGAAACAAAGGGAAAAAGGTAGTGTAATTGGCGTTGTACGTTAGACAAATGAGCAAGTCACCAGTCTCGGGGTAGCCATCCATCCGTGACCATGTTCAACGCTGCTTAACGTGCACATGTAGGAGTGGCTGCCCCTCATGTCCAGGGGCCTACGGCGTCTTTGGCCAGACTAACGTTTTCTTCACATAGGTAGTCTGGTCGTTACCTGCAGCATGCACTGTTTAGGATGGCAGTCTTCCGTGTCGACGCTGTACCATGTCCGCCGTCACCTCATGGGCGGGTTTGACCTGTCCGTGGAAGTTTCAGCGAAGGAAACCAAATTTCTTCTCTAAATCTAAAAATCGTATATTTCCTGAAATATCGTGCAGATAAAATCTTCAATTGAAAAGGATATATCCTGTGACACCGTAATGGTGTAGCGTAGGTGTTCCTGCTTCATTAGTGGTACCAACTTGACGAAACAAACGCATTCCTTAAAAGTTCCCCAAGGCCTGAGCGAGACAGCGGCTCTGACCGGAATGGATTGAAATGCACATTTTCTGTATTCCAGTATTTGCTTGTAATGAAAGCTTCACTATTAGTAATCAAAGTTAATATGTAATTAAATTGCTATCAAGAAACCGTTTTTAAATCTATCATCCACGTCCACTTTGCATGACTGTTAGGATGACTTCAGATTCCGAGCCACTGAAGCAGAGCTTTTCATTTCCTGTAACAACAGCAATAATTACTTTGATCTATCCAATGTGTAATTTTCCTGTCATAGCACCAGTACGTTTAGAGCCAACTCCGCTGCGGTATTGTATGTAGAAAGAGTGCCATGTGGTTTCTCTCTTGCATCATTTGCACGGACAATGCAACTAATTGAACAGTTAGTGAGAACCTTGAAGCAAACAATTTAATGTTATGCGTTTATAATTTGTGCCCACTAGATATGAAAATTATTTTTCTTCCATTTAATGTGAGCAGAAATTCACTGCACATTTTATCAATTAGGCGATAATACATTAAAGGCGAAAAGAACAGTCAACATTCTTTGCCTAAATTCACGTGAAGCAGAAGATCAATGTCAATCACTTAACTTACTGGAAAGCAGAAAAACGTTCGAGTACTTGGATATAATTAACTTCAAAAAATAATCCATAACTGTTCCTTAACTAAATTTTAGTATCATATTTGGGATCTTAGAGGCTGTTCACATGTTTATGTCTTAAAGGTAATTGATATTTTAGTTAGTGCGGCATTTCATATTACAATATTTTTTATTTGAAGAGTAGTTTGGTGGTGCGGTGTTCATTAAACTGATATAAGTGTGAAATTTAACCGATTTTCGTTTTTAACTTACTGTTCGCATGCACACTCATTCACGACACAGTTTTCAAACAAATGCGTTTTTGAATTGGCCTCAAAGTTTCCAGATTTATTATGTTTTTGGTTTGAAATGCAATAGTTTTCCTGCAAATGGTGAGGAAAGTAGGAAAGATAATGTAAATGTTTTATGCTTCAAGTTAACCTGTATTCACGTTCATACCAGTTAATTATTTAAAAAGAAAATCGTCTGTTCCCGTCTGTCAATTCCGTGACATTTTGAGTGTTAACACTTTGATTACAGATTCTCATGCGAATTCGCAGCCCCCTCAGTCAATAATGGAATCCATAACCTTAGTGATGACCACTAGACCGCCTGGAGTGTCTGGACTATTTTGTTGGGGTGGGCGGATTAGTTGATTTGTACCGTTACAACGGGGACGTTGTCCTTTACCATCACCTCATTACCAACTTTATAGACTTCCTTCGAAAATATCATTACTGTTGATCTAGAAAACGTTCCTGAGACAAAAGCCGTATCTTTCAAGTTTTCAGAGCAAATATGTTTTAAAGCTCCCAAAGAAATTAATATTTTCATAACAAAGAAGTCCGCGTGGTCAGAACAGCATAACTTTAAAAAATGAAGTTGGTAAATACCAAATGTGATATTTAAATTCTTCCTAGGATATGACGCCCCAAATTATGCTTTCTATCGAACATTTGTTCTCTCAAAAAATGGCTGTTGATTTTGATTAATTACACGTTTAAGATATGTTCATGCCAATGTAATCAATTCGTTCATTCCGAATGACTTGCGTAACTGGTAAACTGTAAGAGAAATTCGTATTGTACGGTAATCACGCATTTTATATTTTTCATTTTTATTTAACAATTTTGAAACATTCCTTATTAGTTTGAGTAGTTCTCAAAAGGGACCTCATTTTCTCTCTCCCTTGATAATGCAGTGAGAACGGAATTAGTTTTTACTATCGCTAAAGACTAAGTTATTTGTACCTACAAGAGAACATGAAACAAAACCATTTCTGAACATTTTATCTATGTTAACAAAATCCTTATTAGCATTTTTAAGAATAAAGGAGTGGGCAAGGAAAGTAATACGAATTGTAACAAAAACAAATATTTGTAACTTGTTCCATTTTCAAATTGCTTATAGGAGATGACGCCCGGAGACGGTTTAGTAGCATGCATTTAAGCGAGTCTCTGTCTTCGTAATGTCATTTCTCTCTCATTTTTCTTCAGAAACAATTGTTTGGTTTTGTTTACTCATTGACAGAAACGTTTTTATACTTCCTACTTTTAACGGTTTGCCCTTAGAGTACGAGAGCAGAGGATTTTAGAGCTTAATCGCAAATAACTAGCTTTTTACGACCTTTTGGATAGATTCGAAGTGTTTCAAATTTTCACGACATGAGAAAGCATAACATTGTATGTTTTGTAGCTTATGATTAAGGACAGCAAAACTTATGTGTCTGTGTCTATCCTTCCCGATGTTCTTCTTTTTTGTTGGCTTGCAATAAAAAGCATAGCCCGTGGATTTAAATTTTGATTGTATCAGTATTAACCTCAGAAAATTGGCTCGAATATTGAGAAATAAGCCTCGTGTGGCTTATCTTATTCTCATTTTATGGCTGCTGATATACATTTATTTTGTGTGTTTTCGCTCCTAATTCATCATTAAGCTGCTGATAGTCTGGGAGGAAGTTTTCTTTGCTTTAAATGTGTTTGTGGCACCCAGAAGCTAAAGTTGACATAAACAAGCAGTATTATTAGGTTCTAAAGGAAATTCCAATGTATTTTGTCATCTACTGCATTGAATATTTCACTCCTTATCTTATGGCATCGCAAAATAATTGCGCTTTGCTGGACAAGGGAAGATCATATTGTTTTAAATTTCAGCAAGTTTATATTTCTTTAACCTCAAAATGCAGCCCATTATCTCACATTCACACTTCCAGGCTGTGACGTAACTCTCAAACTCCGTACTTCTGAGATGAGTAGGCAGAACACTGAACACACTTTTTTAACCAGCGTTATCAGATCGAATGCCCATTCTTTGGAAGAATAGTTACCCAGAATTTTCTCTCTGCGGAGCTTACGAATGTATAATTAAAGCTACTTGGAAGTTGTGCATAGTATTCACTGGGCTTTCTTCATAAATTGATTATGCATGTCCTGCAGTAAATGTTGCTTATACGGCACCTATATCCTTTCCATTACAGACTTGAGTATTGATTTAGCATGCCTCATCAGCATCACTACCAACCTGACGCATCAAAGATAAATGAGTGACTTAATGTATTCTGCAGAGGTACATTGAAGACTTTTATTCCTGATATGCATATGTTTATTTTAAGAAAGTGGTAGGCACCTTTTTAAGCTACCTCAGGAGATCAATGCATCATGAAAGCAATAGAAAGTTAATGTTGAATAACTGAAGTAACTCGCCAAAAAGCTTGATTTGGTGATTAAAAGAATAACTTCATTAGGAATTGGGCTGCAAAGGGCATTATTGAAGTTTTCAGGGGCGAGCGTTTATGAAAGGGATTGATTAGTGGTCACATTGTCTGAGGTGTACATTGCATAGAATGATTTACCACAGACGGATAATCTGTGGAGCTCGCATCGTCTTCCAACAAAGCTTTCTCCACTATCTGCAGCATTTGTGGTTTAGGGATGGCTTAGGAACAGATCAGAATGGTCTGTCAAGAAGGTGAAGCCTAATTGAATGTATTGTTTGTGAGCTTCGGTGAATCACCACAAAATAGCTGTTTCACAAAATGGACATCATACTTTCCAGTGATTTCTCTTGCTTTTTCTTTCTTACATTTTTTTATACACTTGGAAGTTTAAACTTTTGAGTGTTCGGTATTGATTGTTCGTATGTGTATGTCACCAACCTTTGCCCAATAGGATCAACGACGTTACATTACACCAACTGAATACAGAAAGTGTAACCACAAATTAGAGATACAGCTGCAAATACGAAATGACTTGTCTGGTATGAAAGTTTAGTCGCCGGGCATATACCTAATTTAAAAGGCGTGCTGCAGAGAATTTGTTGTGAGGCTGTGAAAGCTTTGCAGAATGCAGACATCGAAATTGCATTCTGCGGTTGTTGACCAGCTCAGGTTCCGACGTGCCAAATCCTGGCGCCAGCCAGAATCCTCCTCTAATGAATATGTAATCTCAGGAACTTAAATGTGGAGGGAATGGCAATTGCAGTTTACTTGCGCTTTCACCACTTCGATCAGTGCTCAACTTTGTCGAGAGTGAAAATGGAATCAGCATCCTTAGCAACAGAGGTTCAACGAGATGTCCTTTGAGTGTTGGTTTACTTCCTCACATGCATTGATTGAATCGAGGGATTTCCTAATTAGTCACCAATTGAATTGAATATAAATGATAAATTACAACTCATCATATTGTCAAATTGCGAAATTCATTATCCTGTGATCTACAAACACTGACTATGGATCTTCTTATTAATCTTGATGTTAGTTACAAAAATAACAATTAAGGAGTGATTTTTATGAGAGAAAACGGAAGTTCCATGTTTCAAGGCAAGATGAGGCTTTGAGCAAAATTATAGCATTGAATGTAATAACATATCCACCGCTTCAAACTTTTACAACTAAGGATCTGTAAGTTAGACACATTTATGTAACTCCTCTTGTGTGCATACAGAACCGTAGTCGATCGTGGGCGGGCGTTAGGGAAATAAGGAAAATTACTTTTTATTTTCATGGTTTTGATCATCATGAGCGATTCAGTCATGCCTAAGGGACTTAAATTGACTCTTCTTGAGGATCCCACACGAAGAGCCTACAGAAATTATCACGATATGATTCATATTTCACCCATTGCAATCAAATTTGCGTTACTTTGTATGTTGTGTCGTGTTGGGGCTCATGCCCCAGTTAAAGGCAAGCGGAATAAGTGAGAGCGGGAGTTTGCATTTGTGGTTCCTACAAGTTAACTACTGCTGGATTGCCCGCAGTACACCCTCGTTCGCCAGTCTTTGGGCCTAAGGACTAACTTGCTCGATGTTTTAGGGGACGACCCAGTGGCCGTGGATAAGGCACTGCGGTTTGTGGCGGAAATTAGTTTTAATAAACAAGTCTGACTTGGATTTTATATTTATTAATTTTAGAGCTTTTAACTATTAGTGTTGGGATGAGTTTTTATGTACTTTTAATCGTTGAGTGTTTTTATTTTGTTTTACCTTTTTAGCTAAATTTGTGTAGCTTTTAGATTTTAGTCTTGACTTTGGGCCCAAATGACCTTGCTGTCGACGGGCCCTAAAACACAACACACTCACTCACACTACAAGTTAACATATCAGCTAGTGTGGAGAAATGATTAATTTCCATCAATTAACTAAAATATCAGCAGAAGTTCGTGGAACAGTTTAGTGGCCGACAAAGGCCACTTTGCTTAGTGACGGACCTGGAGTGAGTGAGTGTGTAGTGTTTTAGGGCCCGTCGACAACGAGGTCATTTGGACCTGGAAAGTAGTTGATCGGCGCAGGGAGATTGTAGAAAAAGCGGACGATGCGAAAAACTGATAGATTATATTGGATATTTACTACAGACACTGGAATCAGAAGCACGTTTATGGAGCTGCGAAGAAAACAGACCTGTATCCAAAGAGTTTGCACAGTTATTCATGTGAATGACCACGATAAACGCATCACATATCGCTGCTGATTTCAGCAATTTATTGCTCAGAGCCAAGAAATTTTGGATGAAAAGTGCGTGATTGGTTGCACCTATCCGGTTATCCAGTGAGACATGCCCTGGTCGAGGAGCAGTTTTTGTTCAGGAAAGGTAGGCATGTTCTATGTATTGTCACGGTGTCGTATATCGGGCCTGTACCCTTTTTCTTTCATATCTGTTATGACAACTGAAATTAAATGTGCTATATTTCATGAATTTGTTAACCAGTTAGAGCATCCGAAACTGACATGGCTGTGCCAACGAGTTGGCCTTTTAGACAGATTGTGGTCGAAGTGGATTAATTTTTCTCAGACAGGAATTTATAAGATTATGGCTCCCAAGGTCAAATGATTTGGATGTCGTTTCCTGTGGGGGTAACCTTGAACGAGAGGTCTACAGTCCGCCTCTGTAGTGTAGGCAGCAGCGTGTCAGCCTTACGTTCAGAAGGTCCCGAGTTCGGATGATCTCGGTTAGAGTTACATGGATAAGATCCCCTCCCCATAGGTTTTCCCTTATTCTGAAAAATAAATGTCAGGTATATGTGTCCTGGGCTGATTTGAGTATTTCATCCATTTATGACTTAACGTTGGAGGACGTTAATTAAAATAAAGTATAAAAATAAGGAAGATGAACAGGAACAAACTATACACCCTCCATGAGCTACAATAAGAGGCTAACTGCTATAGAAGTGCTTATATATCCCGCGGCCCAAGTCATCAGGACATCTACGGAAAGGAAAAGACTGATTAGCTGACTAAACGGTGTACTGAGTTGGCCCTGAAGCCGCGTTTGATTTCGGTTCACATATTTCCTAGTTCTATTTAAAAACGGAGTAGGAAATGTGATAGTCAATCAGCTGACGACCTATCCTAGAGAAAGACAAATCAGGAAACTTCATTTCTTTCATCTCTGCACTAGACTGGATAGAAGAAGAATAAGCAAAGTTCGTAGTTGCAGGAAGATATATAATGTGTAGAAACATTGAAGGAATTGCTTCTCTTTACATCTCTTATGCTAGATGGATAGAAATCTGTCAACCTATTTTCGAATATGAGACCACTTATATTGTGTAGAAAGATTGAAGGAATTGCTTCTCATGCCCTGTTTAATTGGGCTTTTCTAGGCATTTCTATACTCATGCAAGATATCGGAAATAAGGAGTGAAGTCTGTCAACCTATTTTCGAACTCGGGGCCACTTAAATGTGAGGCAGACACGCTACCTTCACACCATGAACGTGGGCTTTGAGGAAACTGTTAGGTTTAGATTGCAAGGTGAATATAACATTTTAGTAACAGTTCAAAATTTAACGGGAAACAATTCAGTGGTCCAGATATACACAAAACTTGTTTAAGGTGTGGAGTGTGTAGGATTGATTTGGCAAGTCTAAAAGTGGTCTGGTTCAATGCTTTCCACTACCTGTAGAGGAACAAACACATCCTATGGCGGGTAAAAATAGTTTGTCTGCTACATCCAGTGCAATAAAAAATGTACAAGGACTGCTCTGTTGTGGAGGCCGCTCTGAGGAGGGAGACATGTCCGCAGCATGTGATGGAACGTGGATTACCAAGATATTCATCTCACTTGAGTGTGGGAAAAGTTCTGTCACTAACCTGCAAGTTTTGTCAAATGTGGAAAGATAAGAGCAAGTTTAGAACAACACGAACAATCAGAGGGAGCGAAGAAAATTCAGATTGGTTCTGTCTGTTTATTCTACACATAATGAATTGCCGAACTCGAAACTTGTAACTTTGCCCAAAACAGACTTTGCAATGATTTTACTGTAGTTACTTTGAAGCTCATCAGGGCAACTGAATTTTTCCTTTCCCCATTTAGATGAAAGGCGGTGCTTTCTCCTAACCGCTACATGGAGATACGAATGACTAGGGTAGCTGATTCACCTGGTATGTGGTTATATCAAATTCATTAAACTTCGCCGACTTTAGTGGAACAGTTTTCTTTGAACCATAAATTCAATCCTTAACCGTTAAAATATCTCCAAAATTTAGCAATGTCAGTGGCCGAGACCTAGTTACCGTATTTATGTTCTTGGAATTATGAAGCAGGTGATGAATTTGCATTTGTGGAAGTGGCGAAATAGCAGCACTCAGTGACTCACCGTATATGTGGAGTGCCTAGCAGAAGGTGGGTGTTTCCCAATAGAGACCGGTGACATCTACTGCCAACACTTGCAAAGAAGTGCGGAATGTTTTATCATTTCGTGTTTGTCCCATGTTGTCAGCCTCGCAGAGCAAGCAGATGTACAATATATTTTCGAGACAACACTGCCTTAACAGTTGCTGTAAAAGTATATTTGTTAACCTTTCATTTTTTCCATCGCCTTGGGTTATCCAGTGAATAGTTTTAGCTACCTGTTGTAAACAACACTCAGGAAAAGGTGTTAACATGTTATGTTAAGCAGTCGTTCTTTAATGCGCTGGTCACCCTGAGAGGTGGCAAGGTCAGTGGTATAACAGCCGATTACGTTTACCGCTACCTGGTTATCCACCTGTTCACGGAACGGTGCCCACGAAATCCACTCCCACATGCCGCCTCTTCCGGCTGCGGCCGGTGGATCCTGCATTTCTCACGAACACTGCATCTCGCCTGTGGAGGTACAATAAAATATACTGTACATTGTCATATAATGCTGATAAATCCAGGAAAAAGTGTTAATATGTTCTTTAAACATGCATGCTTGTTTTTCTTGATCGATGATAAGTTAATTTAATGTTATTTACTTCGTTTCTCATCAAAATGACTGCTAAGTACCATAAACAGCACTGTACGCAATGTCTGATAGTTTGTTTTCAAATAAAGGCCAGATCGATGGATTAGAGCCACAAAAGCTCAGTGTGACTGATTTTTGCCTGTCATTAGAAAAACGTTTAAGAAGTTGTATTATGGAAGGAAACCTTGATTCGGAAATTGAAGAAGTGTGACAAAAAGAATGTGTTGCTGTAGTTTCCAAGAAGGGAAGGTCATTCGGTTAATTTGACCTGGTATGATAATTTGAAAATACTGGTATTCAACTGAAAATGATCACATACCATGCCTTTACTGATAGCATTTAAGGTTGTACCTGTGATATGATTGGCGTATGTAAAACACTGAAAAGTGCTAGGGGTAGGTAAATGTCCTTCCTAGGCATGTTGTAGATAATAAGTTGATGCAAAAAATGTCCCAAAAAGTTTAGAAAGGTAAAGATTTAAGCGCTCCCCATGTTAGAATCCACCAGGGTGTGCTGAACATAGTCTTCTAATTCTGTTAATCTTGGTGTAGGCGTAAATATTTGCCCCCCAGGGGCCTACTTCGGTAGGTACGGGTTTGGCGCACCCGGGGTCCCGAGCCAACAGTCTCCCTCGTGTGGGCTCCTCATCGTGGCTGAGGGAGACGGTCAACAGGCCCACCCACGTGTAGGCCGTGCGTGGAGACGATTAGATGCTTTTTAGAATCTTTTCTAGTTTAGAGTTTAGGATTTAGTAAGCGAAATTTTTAGTAGGGTTTGATTGATTTTTTTTATGTACGTGTATTTTTAATAGGTTTTGTTACATTTGTATAGTTTTTAGAAAGTTTTATATCTGGCTTTTGCCATGACTAGTTTTTTAAAGGGCGCTGATGACCGCCGTAGTTGAGCGCCCTTATATATGTATATATATAGTCTGATATAAATATTTGTCTGATATAAAAAAAGGGAACATGTCTTGATTTACTATTGCAAGCGCATTTCTCCACATAGTCGTCTAATGAACAGAGTTTGGTCTACGTTGCACCAGTTTCCTGATACCGTCGCAAGAATAAGCCGACTTTCTTGACTGTATCATCTTACGTAAAGCACAGCACCTCCAAATGTTCAAGTTTATTGAACAGATGGAAATCTGAACCAAATTTAGATTAGTATGGAGGATGGTAGTTGAATCACTATAGTTCCATGACTGACATAGAGTTTTATATTGCAGGATATATAAAGATATTGAGACAAACCTATTCTTCTAACCTTAATTCACGATTAAGCGATATATGGCATGAACGTTAGCTACTTTCCAGGACATTGCAAGGATGTTTCTTTTTCCTCACAAAAACAACTAATTTCTTAAAATTTAATTTAACTTGCATTGACCTTGCATGGGGGAACTAAGGTAGGTTAGACATGCTTTGCGGGGAGGTTGGGATTATCTGTATAAAGGTTCAATTCCATTCCAAAATGTAACTACACTTTAGACAAGAAAGGTTTACTACAATAATAGAAAATAACACAAGTGGTCATATGTCCTTTACCTGTCTAACAAGCAGCTGACCTACGTCCGTCCTGGTCAAGGGTTTCCACGAGAGAGAGAGAGAGAGAGAGAGAGAGAGAGAGAGAGAGAGAGAGAGAGAGAGAGAGAGAGAGAGAGAGAGAGAGAGAGAGAGAGAGAGAGAGAGAGAGCACTTGAACAAGCTTCACTATCAAGAGGGAAAGGTGATGTGATATGACGTCACACACAACTAGTCAAATGATGACCCAACATTATTTGAATTAAAACAGTCACTTGTGACTATATCCTTGCGCGCTAGAAGTTTCTGTTCATATTTTTAATGAGCGATATCTCCTGATCTTAGAATCTGACATGAGAGACTTCCATGTGACGCGAAAGTGAGTGCACATTTAGTTATAAGCAGGGCCCGGATTTTGATATTCATTTTTTCCCCCGTTGTACAGTATGCATTGCTATTAAGTAGATATTAAAATTGAAGCAGTAATATGTGTGGTGCACTGTTCCACGTTCACGGTACAGTTCGAAGCAAATAGTGTTTAGCTCAGGGTAAAGTAATGAGGTTTCTCTCAGGGTATGCGTGAATATGTATGAGAAGAGTGGTTTTAATGACACTGTAATGCCCGTTTCAAACTGGCTTAATGACTGCTTCTTTTATTACTGTTTAGAGTTACTATATGTGAAATGCTTATTACTCGATAAAACTTAATTCGTTCTTCACGTATATATGAACCGACAAATATCTTCTCTCATCGCTTCTGGACTGACCTCGACCAACACAGAAGATGACTGCCCTAATCGGCTTCACGCCACCAACTGAATGTCCTCCACAGCTGGGTGTGTGTGACTTTCACTTTCTCGAAGCCCTTTATTCAACAAAGGATTCCCTTTGTGGCTATTTTGTCATGCCATTATGAAGGGTAATAAGAATACCCTATTCCAAAAAGTCAAGTGCTACCCTTTAGAATTCTGCTAAGGACACTGCTTTTTACGTTTCTTTTGTTAAAACAACTATTCACCCCAACTGCTATTCGACTCAACTGCCCCTGCACGTGTTGTAACAAAGAACCAACATTCCTTTAATATCCATCATGATTCTTTACTTATTTCAATCCTTTAATTTTAATTTCGGTATCAAAATCCTGAACACAAAACTCTGGTTATAAAAATATTAATTTTATTTGACATTTTTTCGTCATATTTTACCCTAAATGTTAGGTAGTTTTTAAATTTTACATTTGTGGTCTTCTTTTTTTCGTTTTACTTTCTTTCCTGCCTAATCTGTTCTTCTTGCAATGGATCAGATTAACGAAAATTATTAAATTATTTAACACTAATTTTTAATCTAAGAAAAAATATACTTGATCAATAGGTTGACAGTGTACAGGTTGGAAGTCGGTTTCTTGCCAAAGACAAGCGTTTATCTATTATTTTCAATGTTAGATTTAGTTAGTGTGACTTTGTGGGTTCGTGAAATTAAAAGTCCAGCTTGCAAATACTTTGCTCTTTATTTCGTAGAAATAAACTTTGGTCAACCCTTACAGTAGCAGAATTACGTCATATACACAATACAACTTGCAAGGTCATCGACCACAAGAGTTCACTTTTCTAACACAGCTGTTCGCGCACACGAGTCCAATTTACTCGGACGGCGGCTTCCTTTTATAGCTTACTCACTATTCCGGAAATTCGTGGAATGTTTTCATTCAAGATGGCGCTAGAAGAAAGACGAACTCTCCAGAAATGCGTCTACTTCCCCCCACCGTTTCGGCGAGCTTTTATCTCCGCACTGCACTGTCCGTTTCTTTGAACGCGTCGACCGCGCCGCCTCACAACAATGCTCGCGACATTGTCGTATTTTCTCAGATGACGTTTGGTGTTAAGTTGTAATGTCATTCAACCATGCCTAAAATAAAGCATTCTAAATCCACAGACTACGGCTTTAACACATTCAATCTTAAAACGCGTACTTTCACCAACATGTGACCAGTAAGTTCTCTTAACATTTAATAAATTACCCTAGGTACTGTAAAGAAAGACTACATAACTCAATTCCGAATCAACTCTTAGGCGCTCACGAAGAAAATGTGTATAATATACTCCCAATTCATTAAAAAAAAATTCAGATGTAGGACGGTTTGTATTAGTTATCAATAAGAAAAATGTTAATGTTTATGTAAAGCAGAAAGGAGAAAGTAAATTGAACACTTTTCTACGAAGCGATGCTGCTGCAATTGATGCTGCACTATTTTCAAACCAGTGAAGGATAGCTAACTTTCATAAAGGCAAACTTTAGTTTAAATAACAGATAACACTAACATAAGTTATATGTATGATTTCTCGCACCTGCTGATTTATGACCTGTTGTAATTGCGTTTGAACAGAGTGTACATACTGACTGGCCCGTGCGATAGGCTTATGTAAACGACTGTTTCCCATATTTTCCGATACGGTTCCACGCTTTGCCATGTAACGTATTCAATGATATAATGTTTAAATTTGTTAGGCGAACTCTTTTGCCTCACTAAGGATAGTTAGATAAGCTTGTATAAACTTCACACTAAACCTGACATATCTACTTGAATGCCAATGAATTTAACTAGATTTGGTAGTTCTGAATTGAGATACAAAAATAATCTCGTTTAGTGGCTAAGCGATAGAACATACTATTTCGGTATTGTACTATCTGGTACTTCGGTATCAAGTTGCTACTTTTATTCCAGGCATGGGAAACCAAGTCCGCCCATATTTTGTTTAGGGTACCAAGCCTTCACCTCCGCCAGGCACTCCCTCGTTCGTTGCAATATTTTTAAGAGTTACTGATTGGAAAGTTGTATGATGTTTGAAAAGTTCAATGCCAGTGCGGGATTCGAATCACGATCTTCCAAGCTCACGCTCTACTACTGTCCTATCCTGACCAAAGCACTGGCGTTTCTCGTGTGATTCATGCAATCAGCAGGTGCACTTTTCTGATTTCTTGCTTAAAACTACAAGATGCGCAAACATAAGAATAATTAACCTCTGTGAGAAATAGAAACAAGAGTATAATACATCAAGCACGTGTAGTAGCATACTTTCTCTTACTAATTATATTCTACGCCATTGTTAATCGATATTACAAATTCTTTGGCAGTTGAGTTTGAACTTATTTAGGTTTATTTGATGGACAATTAAATTTAACATTGTAAATGTTACCTCAAGTAACAGATTCTACGTTTGTTAAATTAAATCAGATAAACTCACTCTCTCAATTTATTTTGTAGACTGTCATTTATTGGAACTCTGCGAACTATGTACTTTCAAAATAAGTAAGTAAAATTGATGTCTTGTTTGCAGGAAGAGCGATGGACAGGCACGTCGGAACCAGCTGGACGCTGGAGGAAGACATCATCTTCTCAGTGTCATAGCTGTCGAACTTCACCACGTCGACGTCACCGGGATCCCCGACACAAGTAAGTTTTTAATTTCATACTGAAAGTTCCTGATTGATCAAAATTAACACGTCATGAAAACTTTCGCACAAGAAACTACCAGAAAAGAGCGCGTTATATAGAAACAACTTAAAACGTTTCCTGGGACAACATACTCATTCCCTGATATATATAATTTTATTTTACTCGACTGATTTTATCAAAAAGCTATTATCAATTCATTAAAGGCCAACCGTGATTTGGCCATGTCTTCGCCATCGTTATGCCCAGATCAGAAGTTCAGTATGATCAGTTCATCGATTTGTCCAACTTCGATTTATACATTTCACACGTCTAGAAAATATCAAGCTATTCGTGGCAGTACGAGGGGTGCCCAACCAACGGACATACCCAATCCTGTGGTATGTACTCTTAAGTGCAACAACCTACGGTTATTCATTGCGCACTGGAAAGCCGGAAACTACGGTATCATTCAAAAGAGACGAATGCACAAATTCCTGATAAAATCATCAAACAAATATATGAAGATTGCTAAATTGACCCTCATTAGATTAGAACTGAACTGCTTGGTAAGGAATACAGTGGCGTGAGCTACCTCTGAAAGACAGGGGTGACCTCCAACATAAGGTATATACTCCGGCTAACAGTTGAAATTTACACCATTGAATGGAACATTTGATAATTTGGAACAATTTTTATACTACTATGAAACACATATTGAAAGAAATGTAATTAATTTACGTTCCATCCAGTATATGAAATTCAAGATAACTTGAAATAGGGTATGTATATTGAACAACTGCCCAGATTATCTTAACGTCGTAGAAAATACTGTTGGCTCCCCAGCTAGGGGCTGACCTGTGCCGAAAGGATCTTAGCTTACGAAGCATTAAAGAAAATGAAATGTGTAATGTTTAACGCCCGCTTTTACTACATATGGCTCCGCAGGTGATGACACTGATGATACATGAGATGAAGGTGGAGCACCGGTGGAATGAGATGGCGGGGGAAACCGGAGATCCCGGAGAAAACCCGCCCAGCGCCGTATTGTCTACCACAAATCTCACTTTGCGGTCGCCTGGGATCGAACCCGGGCCGCCTTGGTGAGCGAAGCATTAAATGATGACTTTCGATAGTTGATTAGAACTTCGGTTAGGCCAAGCTAATAGGTATTTATTCGGAAGATTTGTAACGCACATTGCTTCATATGTTCGTGAACACAAATTAACTCAATTTTGGGGCTCAAAAGAGAGCGTGGTGTTTATTGCCGTGTTTAAATATAGCACGTGAATTAAGAGTAACATCTCGTACTCAACAAATTCGAACCGGAAATGAAGTTTCTACGAATGCAATTAAAATACTTCAAGCATTTTTGGCGTAGTTACATTTAATATCGCCAACAAAGTATCCTTTTAGTTTTCTATTGCCCGTTAACACAATGAAGGCCTCGGATATTTCATAGCAAGGTTTCGCTATCCCAAATTAATCGGTTAAATTACATTTTAAGAACGAATGGCTGCATGTGCATATACGATATCCAACTTGTATGTCAATCGAGTTCTCATGAAAGCACCTGGCAGCAGTATTTTTAGTAATTATAATGCAAGCTATGGTGGTTTTAGCATTTTGGGCATATCGATACTTTATCAACTGAAGGTAGTTAACGTAGGTAGGTGTTCTGGACGCTGTTTTGTATTTAGTAGATGTCCAAGGATGCAAGAAAGAAGGTTGAAAGAAGGAAGAGGAGAAGGCCATATTGAGCGTAATTGTAAAACTGGAATGTTCTATACTTACAAGAAAAGTTGTTTTGCCTTTTAATTCAGTCATATTTTCTCGACATATTTTAATTTCAGATACTCCTTTTTTTTTTTATTAAATTTAAGGTCGCTTCAACTTTCTAGGTCATATCTCGACCATCTTAACAATATAGTACAATTAGTAACATTTATTAAAAATTACAGTAAATACACAGGTTTACAATGAAACATATAAAATTAAATACAGATTACTAAAAACAAAACAAGAACATACTCCTTGATTAACAACAGTATTTTGGAAGAATTATCATTACTTTTACACCATTGTGTTGATTACGGATTACAATTGAATAGAGTATAGTTTACATATATTGATATTAATTTCCAAATGTCAATAACTCGGACCGGGTATGAAGAAATCTTCAAAACCTCTTGTAATCTCACTCGTAGCACAAGAAAAAATAATGTACACTTAACAACTCTTAAATACGGAGGAATAAACCAAACTTGCACCATTCAAGTAATCCTCCAAGGTTGTCTCGGATACTCCTAGGGTGAGAAACATTAAGCATTTTGATATAAATATTTGAGTTCCTTTTGCTATTAAATGCAAAAGTTTAATGGTTTAATGGATACTGGCTTTAAAGTAAATATTAATTTCACATTTTAAATTTTCATACATTTAAAAAAAAGTAAAAATAACCAAATGAAATATATTCAACTCACTTAGTAGATAGTTAAAGGTATAGAGAATATCATGGGCAAATTCATCTCCATTGGTTGAGTAGTCTAGTAGCTGAGCGTATCGAAACTTTGCGCATGTAATACCATTGTGTAGTGTGAACCCCATCGGTAATAAAAACTATAAGTGTATGGATGTGATAAATTCCCTTCAGCTGTACAAATAGGAACGTTGTGCAAGTGTTTACCTAAGCAAACTTCTACATGAAATGTTGGTAGTTATAAACTCTGCGGATGATAACGTAGAAATTGATTTATCCGAACACTAAGTGGTTACTATTAATGCCCTAATTGCATCAGTAATACTGATATCGTTAACCTTTTTAAAAACACCAAGCCCGCGGGCTGCTTTCGTTCAACCTGCTTACGTATAAACTTTGTGGTGCGTATGTGCGTGCGCGCGTCCCCTACAGAGGGTTGTGTTTGAATACAAATTACAGAAGCTATAGCTGCACAGGAAGTGTAGAAATAATAATAATAATAATAATAATAATAATAATAATAATAATAATAATAATAATAATAATAATAATAATAATAATAATAATAATAATAATAATAATAATAATAATAATAATAATAATAATAATTAATAATAATAATAATTAATAATAATAATTAATAATAATAATAATTAATAATAATAATTAATAATAATAATAATTAATAATAATAATAATTAATAATAATAATAGGCTGATACGTATTATATATACTTTCAACTTACATGTAATTGCAGTTCATCGCCTGGCTTCTGTCTGTTTTCATTTTAGCCTTTCCAATTTGCAACTCTCTGCACATAAAGCATGCTTTAGCTCGTCGTACTCTGTGGATTTTGTGATGCTTTTCACATTCCGTGTTGTTTGTTTTAGCCACTTAGTTATTTTGTTTTTAAAAATCTCATCAATCTGAGTTTTTCCTATTTTAAATACAGTTAATTCTTTAGCCGGACGTTTGTTGTTTACGTGTTCTTCAGTGACTTTAATTTTTTAATCCATTAATGTCTAGAACTTATTTTACAGAATTACAAACTGTTTTTTATAATTCACCAAAGTTTCTCCCACTCGTTTGTTATAACTAAACTGAGAATGAACCCATTACAAAACAGTTGTACCCTTACTATGTGTGTTGAAGAGAGCTGAGCGAACTAATCCTCCAAGGATTACAGTTTGTGATTTTATGGTACATAGAACTTCGGTGCAAGTGCAGTCGCCCTCATTATTGCACCTTTTAAAATAAGTCCCTTCTAACCAATTACACATAAATTAATCCCTTTCAATCAAAGTATTTCCGCAAACAGTTCCCGAAAAATGTTTCCGAATTAAGCGATTGTCCGAGAGTATAATTGTACATGGGAAATAGCTCCGTTCCGAAATTAGTTTCAATTTTTCTAGGTTTCCGGCATATAAGGCTTTTTATTATACATTATTTGATACACAGTATAATAAATCCAGTTAACTTAGTTGACTTCTCAACCGTTTAGCGAGGGAATATTTGCTCGTGTTTTAAGACTTAACGGGAACTGCCAGTTTTCGCATCACCTCTACAGAAATAAAATATTTAAATGTAAATAAAGGTATGTTGTGATAATTTAGTCCAATTTTATGAGAGGCAACACAAAATTAGAACTACAAATGTCTGCAATTATTGCGCAGTAAAGCCAGTTTCATTCTTGTCATTGAATATGAAGTGTTAGGGTAAAACTTGAACAGGTGTTTCCATATACCGCCTCGGATGTGAATGACTGTGAGCTTGGGCGTATGTAACATCCAGATAATGTGTATATTGCAGTTGGCGGCGAGGGAAGAAATGGTGCAAGAGATCGTCGGGAAGCACTAGCACCACCCAGGCGGACTCTGACGAAGCCCAATGGAGCGACGCCAGCACTATCTGCTACCCGCAGCCAGAGGACTATAACTCGGATTCCTCCATCTACAGCAAGATGCCTGTAGGTAAGTCGCTCTCGTCGGACTTTGTTCCAGTTATCTCAGAAATGTGGCTTTTGATAAAAATTATTATCGCCTTTTTTGAAAATTTAATACTAAATAACCCAAATTTTTCCATGTAAAGGGAAAATAGACATAGAAGAAACATTTCTGTGCTCCAGAATGCTACAATTATTGCGTAATTAATTCATCCATTGAAGTATCGTCCTTGTGATCTATGGATAACGTGTTAACCAACACCTCTAGTTCCCGAAGTCGCAAGTTTAAACCCAGAGGACAGCAGGATTTTTTTTCGAACTTAAAAAATCCTTAATGCGGTTTCGTTTGTATATTTGTCACATAAAGCAATCTCAGTCGTGATAGAGGTCAGCTCAATTTCCTTTCTATCGTCCACCTTCCTCTCCAGCAGTACAGGAACTCTGGATCCGATAGAAAAATCCGGGATGGAGACTCACTTAGATAACTGCTAAGAGGAAGAAGCAGCAAATGTGAAATGTCGGTATTATGGAGTAGCTGGTGAATTGAATGGCGGGGGAAATCGGTAAAAACCTTTCGAGATACCTGCTCCTCCACCACAAATCATTCATTCTATTCCTTAGGGTCGAACCGGGGCTGTCTCAGCGAGAGGCGAGCTGCCTAATCATTCGTCCAGAGGATAAAGAAGCCTCTGAGAAAAATTAAGTGAGCTTTCATGTTCAATTTAGAATGGGATTCAGAGAACCACAGAAGTTGAACGTGTATAAACGAAACAATCTATTTTACCACAGTATACCACATCTGGGACTACTTCAGTCCTGATGTAAATCTCTTGATGGGAGGGTCGAGACAGTGATAGACAAATGCTCTTTAGGCTGTTGATTGGCTTATATAGCAAGATTTGCAGAGAGAAAAAAAAATTACCTTCCCTGAGTCAATCAATACTCCGGCAACTGCCGGCATGGTTCCGAGACGAACTCCCGGGGGACTTAGAAATTTTTCGCTCGGAGTTGGACTTTGAAAAATTTTGATCGAAGTGAAACAGTCATGTCTCATCACTTCGCCATCTTGTCTTCCAGATATTTACATCAGGATTGACGTACTCTTGACATACATTTAAGTAATAATTTATCCAACTGTATTGATAATTTCAGCCTGTCCCAAGGTATTTAATCGCCTCTATTTTTTTTATTTGGTGCTCAAATATTCCATTGCATATCCTGTCATCATTCTATACCAATGATCTATCCGTTGTTTGGTAGTGTATCATATTTTTACTTCCTCTAATGCGTACCAAGTAAGTAGAGGAAATGCGTATCCCACTCAAAAATTTGATTTCAAGATTTCACTGGAAGTACGTGTAGAGCGCCCCCTCCTACCCTGAAAAATGTGTGTGAATGGTGATAATGCAAAACCTTGCTCCAACAAAATGTAAATCTATTGAAAAGACTCAATTTGTTTCTAATAACTTTTTGGGGGGCATCAACTATCTTTAAAATATCAAATTTTATTAGAATATTTCAAATACTTTGCAAAGTGATGAAATGTTTTCACTACCACCTATTTAATTTCTTATGACACCATGGAGTACATAATTTCAAAGCCAGCATATAGCGCCCTGTAAAAAGGTGCAATTATGAGCACACTTTGACTGCCCTTATTACCAATACTTTTAACATATATAAGCACATACACACTTTTCAACATGGATACGTTGTCACTTATGTATACATAATTATCATTGATATATCAGGCTTCATAAGTGTTTTGCAATAGTTAAAACAGATAGCTTGGTTTGTGACAATTTGTTTATTACTTCATCACTTTGTTTAATAATGTTCCATTTTTTTTGTAAATATAGCTCATTCAGTATATTCACGTCTTTAGTTCCTTTTCTATTGCATTTTTCCTGTTATTCTGCTGCCCACACTCCATTTCTTGGGTTTCTTTTTCCTATTAAAAATAAATTAACTTCACTAGCTGCATTTTTCAATCCTTCTTCCAGTTAACCTTTCCTTCATTACAGCATCTCAAATCCTCTCGTTTTCTTACAACCTACAACTCCATTCTAAACTTTTTAGCATGATTCATAGGGTCATAAATATGTCAAGTAAGTAAACTATAAGTAAAATCTAATTATATTTTGCAGGGTTTGAAAACTCAGCATTGAAGATGAGTTTCTCGCTGTCCTCACTGGAGCCTTCTAGTGGCAATCTAGAGAGCCCAGAGCAGGTGAGGGTACAAGCAGAGAGACCATACAATAGCCTGACAAAGAAAAGGTAAGCATTGCAAACTAAAAGGAAATTTATTTATACTTTGGCCTTGGGAAAGAACAATTAAATTCAGAGAGAGACAGAGATTCCTCTTAATTGAAAGTGTTGTCTGCTCAGATAATATCATTTAGAAAATATCTCGAAAGCACAGCAATCCCACAACTCTCTTTATTCCACCACATTTTACTTCTAGTGTTAGGGCCTATATCTTAATCCATTTAGGTTGTTTTATGATCTAAGGTCTTACCGAATTAGTTATTTATTCTCTTCTTTGCAATATGAACATAACAAAACTTCTTACATTTCTCTTAACTTATTTTTAGCTTATCTTTGCTACTTGCAGATATGAAGGGCTGTTGATAACATTCCTCTTATATGATATGGTACTTTTATTAGGTTTTACATAAATGGGTATGCTTCACAGAAATTGAAACAATTTTGGTTGATTCATTTTCTAGCATGAAGGTGTAGTAAAGTCCTGTGGAAAGAATTTAAGAATATGAGAAGCTGCCAGCAGAATGAAATGCTAGCAGTCTAATTAGTTGCATCAAGTACTAGATTGATAGCTTGAAACTCCTGCACTTAAAAATTGCTCCAAATATAACTTTGGCCCTAAAGTTTCTAAAGAAGCTTAACACCTCTCAGCTATCCTTGCAGTTGTATTGAAATTCAGGTTATGAATCAATAAGTAAGTTAATATAAAAATTATTTGTTGTTGGTTTATTGACTTTTTCATATATTTATGAGAGACTAGTTTCAAAGGCCCTGGCCTCCATTTTCAATCTCTTCCCAACTTGAAAATGGAGGCCAGGGCCTTTGAAACTAGTCTCTCATAAATATATGAAAAAGTAAGTGACGAGTGTCAATAAACCAACAACAAATAATTTTTATATTAATTTTGACGTCACTGTTACTAAATTCCTCCAAACACACAACAATAAGTGAGTTATTTATTGCAGTGGAAGGCTAATTTATTACGTTATCTCAATTTAATGGAAGTTAATTTATGTTCTCAACATAATATAAAATGAAAGGATGTGTTTATTGCACCTGTTTTGAATGGGATGAGAAATGGAAAAAATGTATGTAAGCTACCTATGAAACATTTGGTATGATTGGCTAATATACAGGTAGGACAAGGCAAAGACTTGTACTATAATAATATATTATGCAACAATGCTATAATGGTAATAATTAAAAGGCAAGTATTATTAACCAAGCGAGTGAAGCAAATCTGTGATATATCAAAATTATTATACAAGAGTTTTAATTACCATTAGTCAAGTGTCATACGACTGTATGCTCGATCATGTATCTAAATTAAAGGTTTCATTTCAAAGTATTCATTTCTGGTTTGAGTGATACCTTACAATCATTATTCCTTTATCTAAAGTGAGATGTAGTACGTAGTTTGCAGGCACAGAAATTTTACTTCCCTATAAACAGCTGTTGACGATTGACACAGTTTAACCTAAAAGAAAGTATAGAAAAACTGGAACAAATTGAATAAATAAATGTTGAGTGATTTGAAAATAGAATAGTGAATCCACAAGGTCGATGATTTGATATTTTGAGAATTCTTCGAAATACACTAGGAATACATTTTCTGAGAACAAATTTATGCTTTTTGATATTCTCACAATCTATCAATTGTGAATAGAATTTCTTGTACATCATTCTTGACTTTTGTGGCAACAAGTTATTGGTAACATTGAGTGCTTTTGGGGGTGTAAGTTCATTGTCACTGTTACTAGTATCAGACATTTTGATTTTTTCTAAACTGGCGCTGGTACTGTTGTCATTCGAAACGAGAATAATTAATACTTGCGCTTTCACAGTGTTATGTTGCGTCTTCTGATTGTTGAATACCAATACTTCAATAAACTTGAATTGATGAACTAATGAATTTACTTTAATGCTGCCAGTCATATAAATACTAAAGTTTGGCATGGTTGAGTAGAAAGGTTATATTACGTATCCTTTAAACCTTAAGAGATCCTGAAATGAGCCGTAACTCTGAACCCGAATAATTCTAAGTCTCCTAAGAGAGCACACATATATTCCAGTAAACTTGTACAACCTTATTATTTAAGTTAATTGATGGAATTTAATAATTTCTTCTCACTATCGTGTATAGGCTAAGATTTTTAGATAGATAGTCGCACTGAAAAATTCAATGACATGGCATGCCGTCCTCACATTAAATTCTCATGAATTGATATATTTGACTCATTTATTTCCCCGGTAAACCACTAAGGGCTCTCTTATTCGAGATACACTGTTTGTGGTGACTTACTATCGTAAGTACTTAAATCCCAGGCTTCATCATTTAACTCTTATTATTTTAGTTAATTGATGGAAATTTATCATTTCTTCACACTAGCCGTATATAGGCTAAGATTTTTAGATAAATAGTCAACCTGAAAAATTCAATGACAGGGCATGTTGTCTTGACATTGAAGTCTCCTATTGACTCATATTTTCCCGGTAAACCAGTAGGAGCTCTCATATTTGAGAAACACCACTTGTTGCGACTTACTATTGTAAGTGCTTGAATCTCAGGCTTCATCATTAAATTCTTAATATTTAATAATTAAGTTAATTGATGAAAGTTAATCATTTCTACTCACTAGCGGTATATAGGCCATGATTTTTAGATTGAGTGGACCTGAAAAACTCAATGCTATGGCTGGGATTTGAACCACGGGTCTCCTGGTAGATCAGGAGATGTGGTTCAAATCCTGGCCATAGCATTGAATTTTTCAGGTTGACTCTTATCTATTGCACGGCCTTATTTATACATGATATATTTCACACATACTAGAAATAGCGCTCAGGCAATGAATACTAGTGCTTCTACCTCAAACATGTTATATGTACATTTGACATTACAGCTGAAGTTAATGCAGTATGGGCCCAATAGATGTTATTTTGTGAGACTGGTTTTTATCTGGGTTTTCTGGCTACCTGCACATACTATGGAGGTCTGCTCAGTTTAAGCTTGGGCAAATGTTAAACTCTCTCTTGCTCTGTCACTTGTCAAAATGCTAATTGACCATTTCCTCAGCTAAATGCATGTACTTTCAATCTGCTGAGTCATTTTGAGGCAAAGTTTACTCTGCAATGCTTCAGAAATTCTTATTTATGGTAAGGGTATATTATATGACTTTCCGATGTCAGTTGCAGCGTTTCAATGATAGTGGAGGGATAGAAACAAGGGCATAAGTATGTGATGTGTGAACTGTATTGCATCGTAGCACAAAAATGGATTCCCATTTGAGGCACAATGTGCAAAAAAATGTAGCATGAAAGAGGGTGCAACTGGCATGACCCAAAGGAGTGGTAGCCAAGATGAATGTAGCGATGACTCAAGAAAATCCACAACATAAAGTAGTATTGCCAGCTGCATTGAAATGTCTAAAGGGACTGTTTATCGGATAATACACAGCAATTTTGGTTTGGAAGGCTGCCATAAAGCATTTGGACACATCTTAAGAGTGGCATATCAGAACGTTTCACCAATGCAAGAAAATTCTAAGAACACCACCCTGGCAGGTCAAAAGTGGCAATGGATAGTTACTTTAGATGAAGCTTGGATTTTTATAGGAAACACAAACAAACCTGGGTTATTTATTAGCTTCAAATGGACCAAAAGGAATGTCAGATTTCATTCAAGAGAGCAAGGAAAAGCTTTCAAAGCAATGCACGATGGTTTGCAGGCTACTGCTCTCGCAGGAAACTTAGTATTCTCAGAGTTGCCAACAATGTTAAAATTAATACAGTCTACCCAAAGGAATGTTATGGTCCCAATTTTTTATGAAGACATTGCTCGGTTAAACAGTGAGGATGCCCCAAATGTTTGGATACCATGGATAAAGCACCCAGTCACTTTTCAGTGTTTCCAGAATTACTACCCTTGAAAAACAATGGAAATAAGTGTCAATGTGATATCATTTGCAAGGATTCGTGTGAAGTCTCCAGGTGCCTCAACAATGAATTGTAATTTGGTTTGCTGAAATGTTCCATCATTATTGTGGGTCTCTAGAAAGTCTGCTAGGAGGGATGGACTAACATCCCCCTTCCTGATGTAAGACAGTCCTCTGCAGTGGAAATTGCGCTGCAGAGCCATAGTCAAAATCTGGGAGTATCATGTTGAGCTCAATCATGCACAGTACCTCTATAAAAACTCAGTTTCAAATTATTTTAAGCCCCTTTAGGCTTGAGGTAATTAAAAGTATGCTATATCTGCAATCATATTCCCTGAAACAGTCTCATTTGTATTCAATAAAACAAAATTGAAAATGGGTGATATGAATATATATAAAGCCAAATATCCCAGTTTTGAACTTTAGGGAAAAATGTTTTTTTGAGATTACTCTATAAACATGTAGGCTTGCTTGAGCACATGCACGCTCTCTCTCTCTCTCTCTCTCTCTCTCTCTCTCTCTCTCTCTCTCTCTCTCTCTCTCTCTCTCTCTCTCTCTCTCTCTCTCTCTCTCTCTCTCTCTGTCATTTGGGCATAATATGGGTAAATCTAAAGGATATATATGGATAGGTCAATTTTCAAATGATTAATTTATTTCTACACAAATAAATTACCATTTTCCAATATATGACATTGTTCTTGGATAGAGTAGATCCTGGTTTACTGGACATTATTTGGTTGTGTCTAAGAAATATCTTGTAGTCCTGTTTCTTTGCATTCTTAATTATCTCCTGATTATGTGCATATACGCCTGCCTCGGTAGCATAGATGGTAGTGTGTCTGCCTCACATTCAAGAGGCCCCGAGTTCGAATCTCGGTCAGGGTAAGTTACCTGGATAATTATTAATTTATAGATGAGTTGTATTTATTACACATCGGCTTCACTTACGTACCTATTTTGAGGACATGTTTTGCAAACCATCGTTTGCATCTTTGGCTCATATAATGTTGGAGGACGTAAATTTACTTTCTAATTATTTTTAATATTAATATAGGTAATAAAGAAGTGTTGTGGCTGTTTGAATTCAAATGCACAGAAATTTTTGTTTTCTTACAGCTGTATTTGCGAAACATGTCCTCAAAATAGATACATAAGTGAAGCCGATGTGTAATAAATACGACTCATCTATAAATTAATAATTATTTTGCTTCACTGTGGTGTTGCAATACAGTTAAATCTCGATATACCTGGATAATGTTTTTTCTGGGGTTTTCCCTTATCCTGATAGACAAAAGTAGGGTAACTCTTAAGCTCCATGGACCACGGACTCATTTGAGTATCATTTCACCAATTTCATTCACTGTCCGTTATGACTTTAATGTTGGAGGACGTAAATTTACTTTCTAATTATTTTTAATATTAGTATAGGTAATAAAGAAGTGTTGTGGCTGTTTGAATTCAAATGCACAGAAATGTTTGTTTTCTTACAGCTATATTTGAATCCTATAATGAATCTCACCAGAATGCGATAGTATCTGGAGTAAAAAATTTGTGTATTGAGATATATACAGCAACCTGATTCATGGTTGTTGGATGTATCTGTTCAAGAAATTATTAGCAGCTAAAGAAAGAAAACGTTATTTGAAGATAGTTCCAAGAAAATATATTTTGAGCAACTCTTTTTTTCATAGATGGAATTATCATGTGTTTGTATCATATAAAGCCATATATTGATAGCAGGAAATGACTAAGCAGTAATGGAAAAGTTCTATTGCCGTGGAATAATTTTTATTTTTCTCCTGAGAAGAGTTTATATTCCTACTCTCTTCAACTTTAGTTGGTCATCACTTTTGTAATATACATATGTTTTTATGGCCAAAAGGTTTAGTCTATTAATATAATCAAGTTCATGTATTTACACTTTTTTGTAATTTTTAACAGAAAAGATCCGGAGCAAGAAATGTGGCGTCGATCATGGGGAAATCGTGATGAGAATAAGGATGATTTCTGGGCAGCTCTGCAATCCAACTATAACTACCTCATGGACAACAATCTAATTGAAAGTTGTAAGGTATGAAAGCTTGCTGGATATTTAAATTGTTCAAAGCAATTGTGGTGTATGTTTTGATACAAAAATGTTTATGGGTGTCACACTATTCCACGTTGGGACGCCAATTTGAAGCAACAATATATGTGGCGCACAATGTTCCACTTGACAATACAGTTTGAAGCACTTTTGTTTAGCTCAGGGTAAAACAATGAGGTTTCTCACAGGGTATGCGTGGATGTGTGTGAGAAGGATATTTACTGACACTAGAATGCCCGTTTCCAACTTATTTATTCACTGCTTCTTTTTTTAGAACATCGAAATTGAAGTTGCCGACCAAGGTTTACCAATATCCCAGTTTAGAGTTACTGACGGCAGAATGTTTATTACTCAATAAACTTTATTCGTTCCCCACGTATATATGAACCGACAAATATCCAAGACAGAACCAGAGGACTGCCCTAATCGCCCTCATGCCTCAGACCGCTCTAATCGGCTCCACGCCGAAGACTGTTTGAATGACCACAGATGCGCGTGGGTGTATCACTTTCACTTCCTGAAAACTCCTTTTCAACCAAAGATCCCTTTGTGGCTGTTTTGTCGCCATTATGAATGGTTCAAAGAATACCCTATTCCGCAAGTCAAGTGAGCCCCTTTAGAAATCTGCTAAGGACACTGTTTCTTACATTGCTTTTGTTATAACAACTTTCCCCCCAAATGCTATTCGACTTAACTGGCGTTGCACCTGTTGTAACAAAGAACCAACATTCCTTTGACATCCATCATGATTCTTTACTTATGGCAAACCTTAATTTCGGTATCAGTTTTAAATTGTTCTTGTAGATAACTGAATAACTATGTAGCAGTTTCTTGCAAATGTGAGCAAAGCTTTTATGTCTAAGTGCTTTTATTTAAAACAGAAGAACTTCCTGCTTTAAAAATCTAACCCTAACTACTAATCCCTCGCTGCCCGCCTCGGTAGCATGGTGGTAGCATGTCTGCCTCACGTTCAAGAGGTCCCGAGTTCGTATCTTGGTCAGGGTGGGTTACCTGGATAAGGTTTTTTCCGGGGTTTTCCCTTATCCTGAAAGATGTATGTTGGGTAACTCTAAGCTCCCTGGACCCCGGGCTCATTTGAGCATTTCACCCATTCCATTCATTTTCCGATATGACTTAACGTTGGAGGACGTAAATTACAGAAAAAAAAAAATCCTTAGCTGAGTTGAGGAACTAAGTTATTCATAGTTAGAAGCACTCATTTCAAAATAAAATGACTTTAACTCTTTCAAAGTTAACAATGTTTATTCTAGTATTGTATTACACAAGTTGTAAATTCAGAGTTCATAACTTTTGCATGTGCGATGCCAGTATGTTTTGTTGCTAAACAAAATAAGTCATTTTGGTCACACTCTCTAAAATAGATGTTTGTCAGACTGTTCACATGTCATAATATAGTATAGTGCGATCCATATAAACCTGAACTATTTTAATAGGCCATAACTTTTGAACCAATAATAGAACACATGTGTAACTTTGGGAGAATATAATACACAATTGGGAGATTACATTACACTATTTACATCTCAGAGAAAATATTGGAAGTGTCCTCCACCAGCATCTATACATGTTTACACTTGTCTCACCATATTCTCTGAAGTTTTACGGAGAGTAACCTCAACAATGTTACTTATTTCGGTTTGAATGGATTCCTTGAGAACATCAATTGTCCTTGGACTATTCTTGTACACTCTATTTTTTAGATTCCCTCAAAATAAAGAATCCAGTGAGGTAGGTCAGGGAATCTGGGGGCCACACACCTTTTGAGATTATTCAATTATCAAAGAAACTGCTTAAAAGTTTCATGGTGTCAGTAGATATGGCACATTGCTCCATCTTGCTGGAAATAACCTTCTCTCAATTCAATATCACCTCCATAACTGTTCTATTGGTTCAAAAGTTATGGCCTATTGAAATGGTTCAGGTATATGTGGATCACACTATACTTCAGTGGTGAAATAAAGCCCGAATGTCGATGGTAAAGGTTTCAGTGACTTTGATTTGTCACAGAAATAAGCTAGTATCACATCTTTGTTCACAAGAGAAACAGTAGTAACCTTGCACCAGTTTAAATGCAATATATTCATTCTCATACTACTGCAGAGAATTTTCTGGCAGCAGCTCTGGTTCAATGTTTTTGTCTCAGATTAAAATTTGAGATTTTAACCCATATTTACTGTCATAGGCTTGTTCAGAAATGGAAGTTGGGAATAAGCGTTGTATCTATAACCACATGTTGTACTGTTATGATCATTGCTTCCTTGAAGGCATTGGTACAGCTCACTGTCAGTCGGCTATGAGATTATGTTTGCATATGATTGACCATGCTGTTTATATTAATTCAGTAGATACTTTATTTAATATAATTGAGATCTTCTACTAAAAAAATATTGTATGCACCATGTATGCCAAATATCTTCCACCATGTTGATAGGATTACTGGATCTTACCTGTAAGTTGTATCATTTATTTTTTACTTATCTATTTCTCATTTTCTTCAATTGTTCTTTTTAATCTTGGTTTTCTATTCTATAAATTTTTGCTGAAATGTGGTTATTGCATGATACACACTATCTTGTAATTATAGGAAATGCAGAGAGATTCCGTTGCTTGGCATTCATCCATTCATTAATTTTTTAATTTATTTATTATTTGTTTATTTTCCAAAATCTAACTAGCATTAAATGGATACAACAGAATTGCTGTGGGGCAGCTTCTGATTTCAGTGTTTTCACCAGTAGTTTTTATTTGTACAAAACTTCCATACCATAGATGGGAACAAGGTAGTTTCCATTTAGTTACACTGAGTTACAGCTTTTCTGCTGTTTTAAGAAAACTGTGGGCACACTATTTTGAAACCTATTTCAAAATCAAAATAGTCTCCAAGGAGAAAGCACAAAAATAATTGATGGGTAGTCAACATGAAAAATTCAATGTTACGGCCGGGATTTGAACCATAGATCTCCTGGTTTCCGTACAGTCGCTCTAACCCATTGAGCTACCATGGCCAACTTGCCATCATGACATTAAATTCTCCATTTGACTCATATTTCCCCAGTAGGCCACTAGGGGCTCTCGCATTCGAGATATACCATTTGTGGTGACTTACAAACTAAGTACCCGAGTCCCAGGCTTGATCATTTAACTCTTATTATTCTAGTTAATTGATGGAAATTAGTCAATATCTATCAAAAACCTTAGCCTTTATACGGCTAGTGTGAAGAAATGATTAATTTCCATCAATTAACTACAATACAAAAGTAATTATTAAATTATAGATGAGTTGTATTAATTACACATCAGCTTCACTTTCGTACCTATATTGAGGACGTTTTGCGAACTATCGTTCGCATCATCGGCTCTAATGCGACTAAAGCCGGATCCAGTGGTCTGGGTAGTTCTGAAGTTGCTGCTGTCATCTGTTGATTTTATGATGAATTTAAATGTGGGTTTGTCTTCTGGCGGGATTTTGAATTTTTATGGGATCAACCTTTAGTTGCATTAGAGCCGATGATGCGAACAATAGTTCACAAAGCATGTTTTCAATATAGGTACGTAAGTGAAGCTGATGTGTAATAAATATGACTCATCTATAATTTAATAATGGCTTCGCTTCACTGTGGTGTTCTAATACAATTAAATTTTGATACAAAAGTAATTGTTTGTCAGAGATTAGCTGCTCAAAACCACCCATTTGTTCTGTTACATTTTTCTTTAAATACTGCTGAGTACTTACTTTACAGAACCATTTTTAACAGTGTTTGTAATTGTTAATCTTACAGGAAGCAAGTGGTGAGCTGTCTTGGGATGAAGACATAGCAACGGAAAACATCTGCTGGACATTCAAAGAGTTTCTAAATCAATTCTCTGAACTCTATTCTTGGCTTAATAGCATTCAAGAGGCTGTATATGGAACTGAAGAAAATGTCATCGATAGGAACTTAAGAGTTGTAAGTATTTGAGAAGAATAAAAGTGGATTAGTATTTTATTAATATTGGAGGAACTGATGACTTAAAAATCAACTGAAAACTCAAACAATTTGCTTAAATTTATGGAAGACAGACATTATATAGAAACTGACAATAGTACTTAACTGCTTCGCCGATGGCCATTTAAACCCTTCAGGGGCCGGAAACCGATACCCAATAAACAGAACAAAACATTTAAATTGTTAAATGCTGTAAAAATGCATCATAAATACAATTCCGTATCTTCTGTATTTATTAAGTTATTTAAACGGAACAAAAACTGGTTTAAAACTCATTAAACGCAGTATACATCTACAGTAACAAAAAAATAGAGACTACATTAATAAATCGTTGAAATTTCACTACTTTGTTTTACTGTAGCAAAAGCCATTCTTTGTGCCGAACGCGGCTAATATTTGAATCATTTTGTTTTGTGTGTATACGAGCCAATGTATGTATGTATGTATAGCTATGCAAGCGACTTCTCCGGTTCAAGTTTAGTTTATTTATGCTATACCAAGCAATAATCATAAGAGTATATGTTGCGTTACACTGAAAAGAAAACTCCCTGTCAGCATCTGTTATTACAGTGTTTCTCAACCAAGGTTTCTGGTAGCCTTATGCATCTGTTTTCGCTCAGTATTTTAGTTATTTATACTCTCTATGTATTCAGAGTGATTTCTTATAGCTATCAAGAGCTAAACAAATGGCACATTTGAAATTGATAAATTTCAATGTTAACCATGGCTTATCACCGTAATGTAGCAAATAAATTAGCTTGGGTATGATGTGTACAGGCTTCTGATACTACTATAGAAAATCTAGAAGATTTGTTGTGCGATTATGAAGGAGATATTAAGGATATGGGTAGCAGTGACATGTACTGGTCTAGAGATGGCATGTTAGCTACTTCATTATTTGGGGAAATGGCGGACCAAATATGGGTGATGCGGATCAGCTATTACTAGCTATCCCTCTTTACGAAAAACAGTTAAAATGGTAAAAAAAAAAAGGTTTTTTTATACCACTGGATATAACCATGCACAATTGTTTAGTAATTTTCAGAGCTGTAAATTCATGCAAGACATTCACCTACCTGTACTTGCGCGTATAAATAGCTCGTAACCTAATTGAGGCCTCAGAGGCCTCATTATACGAGGAGGTAGGAATCAGCCCTCATAGTTGAGAGAAAACACTTTCCTAAAAGGATACCACCCACAACCAAAAAAATTGTTACACATTTTGAAAATGTGTAGTGTATTGCGAAGTTCGCAAGGAAACCAATATTATTTGGTGTGAATCTGCATTTGTGCCCTTGGGTGTTTATCCAGGTTTGGAGGTGCACAATTCAAAAAGAAACCTTTAAGGGTACGTTTACATCCCTTATAGAACTAATTTAAATTTATTGTAAAATAGGAAGATTGAAATAATTGGCATTAAATGAGCATTAAATTCATGTATGCGCAGGACGTCTATACACGTCCATATCGGTTTGGGGCATTTTAACTTGGACGTCATATGACGTCCATATTGGTGAAAGGGTTAAGTAATTGAATTGAATTGTTACATCTTTTCATGGACAATGTTTCTTTGTCAGATTTGACTTAATTTTTCTTCTCCTAAATATAGAAGTTGTTCATTAAAGAATGTCATTTCAGCAAAATAAGAAATCTTGTCAAAAATATAAAAGGAGAGACACTTAAATGGTTAAATAGGAGCTATGAATTTAACTGGTGATAAGCAAATTTGTAGTTTTGTAATGGAAGAATTTCCCTGATGTTCTAGATGTTCTCGGGCTTCGAGCTAGATAAGATGATGTTGTGACATTGACGTTTCGGGAGCTTGCATCTCTCTCATCTTCAGGATGCTGAATGACTTATGGGCGGGGGTGACCCATGTATATACCGTTCGCCGAGGTAAATGCCATGGAACAATCAGCGAGCAGGCTCGCAATGGTGTAATGTGGCGGATTTCTCAGAAAATGCTTCTGCTCTGGTCGCTGCTCAGTAAGCCAAATCTGTATTTCCTGAGTCTCTCTTTTTCAAATTTTAATGCAGGATTCCATGCAGCACTAAATTGTAGCTCGGCATCTCGGTTAAGTTTGACTCTCTCTGCCAAGATAGCCAACGCCTCCTTAACTCTGCACTCCCAGTAGCCACTGCATTTTGTCACAACGGGGGTGAGACTGAAGCTAGCCCTATGGTCTTGCTGGAAGCAATGTTCCACCAGCCCAGACTTTTCAGGTTGCAACAGTCTGATGGTTGTATCATGTTCTTTAATTCTTCTTTTGAAGATAATTTGCTAATTTAATTCTAGGTCCTCAAAAAAAAAATCAAATCCTTATGAACCTATTAATAACTTCCTCCTTGTGTGAAGTAACAGGGTGTAAAGATTCATAACCTTTTGAGTATGTTCTTACCAAGCATCCCCCCAATTTTTGTACCTTTTGGATTGATATTTCTTATCCATGAGATTGGCAGAAATCAGTATTAGATCTTACAACTTCCTTGGATATTTCTTATCCATGAGATTGGCAGAAATCAGTATTAGATCTTACAACAACTTCCTTGCTTATTGTCACTTAAGCCACAAGGTCTAGGTGTCTGATGGCAAGTTGTATTCTCAGATTAATAACGAGTTTGTGAACTCAGTGGTTGGGGTTAGTGCATCATAGGATGCTTCTTGTGATGTTTCCGGTAGTTCTTTGTGGAATTACTGCAGCAGTCAGTATTGCAACTAAATGCATTATCAATCAAGTATGGCATCCACTTACTCCTGGCTCTGCCCACTTCTGTTGAAAGTTATGGTAACGAACAGAAAAGGTGCAAGTTTTAAATGAAATCACCCGTGATTTTAATGATCTTCTCAGGTTGGAGAGAAAGTTATAGAAAGTTATTAAACACACAAGTGTCTCGAGATTTAACTGTATTGGAACACCACACACAAGTGTCTATTTAAAACCTCCAATCCTAAAATAAGACCTGAAGCTTTCCTGGCGACGAATATGCTCACTTTCTTCTCGGGCTGCCGGCCAGGTGAAAAGATGATTAGATGTCAACGTTTCGTGAGTGAGCATCTCTCCCATCAGGATGTTTATAAAATGTTATAACCACAAATGAAACATTGGATATAAACCCACAGAGCTTTGTCTATCTCTGATCCCAGCCACTTAAAATAAGAATTACAGCACCGGAGACCGACTTTCCGTCAAAACGGCTACTCCGAATGACGTTGAAACCTCGATCACCAAAGTTAGGAAAAGGAAACCTGTAATACAGCAAGCATCAGATAAGCCTACAGTTACAGCCTGCATCCCATTTACCGGCAATCTATCCAGCACAGTCAGCAGAATTCTCGGCAAATACATCAGGACCATCCACAAGCCACCTCCGAAGATCAAACATCTGTTGAGACCGGTGAAAGACAAACTGGACTTCCAAGTTCCGGGAGTGTACTGCATTCCCTGTGAATGTGGGACACCATATATAGGACAAACTGGAAGGACCATCGCTACTAGAATAATCAAACTTGAACGGAGAATTCGTTTAATGCAACCTGAGAAGTCTGGGCTGGCAGAGCATTATTTTGATAATAACCATAGCGCCAATTTTCGGGAGACGACCATCTTGGTAAAATGCACCAGTTACTGGGAGCAGAGAATTAAGAGGCTCTGGCGATTTCCTCTGAAAGTAGCACGCTTAATCGTGATGCTGGTTTTCAGTTCAGCTCCTCTTGGAAACAGGCCTTAAAAATGGAAATCTCTCGATTTAAGAAGCAAAGATCAATCAATACAGCTTGATAATCAAGTTAAGTAGTTACGTGTCTTTGACACAACTTTCTATACTCACGCCATCTCCTGACCTGGCATTTAATTTACTGAAAACAGTCTTTTGTTCAGTAATGCAAATTTTGATAGTGTTTTGTCTTTGTTTATAGTTGTGTTATATCCAGTGTTTCATTTGTGATTATAACATTTTATAAATAGCACAAAGTGAATCGAGAAGATATTGACACATTGCTTCACTCACACTGTTTATTCACAGCACATGTTTCAAGAGCTCTTGCTCCTATCATCAGCTGAATCGAATATCAGCTGATGATAGGAGCAAGAGCTCTTGAAACATGTCCTGTGAATAAACAGTGTGAGTGAAGCAATGTGTCAATATCTTCTCGATTCACTTTGTGCTAATTTATGCTTCACTGTCCCTACGCTTCTTTCAAGTTTGTACTTTGATTTTATAAATATCCTGATAATGGGAGAGATGCACACTCCCGAAATGTTGATATTTAATCATCTTTTCACCTGGCTGGCTGCCCGAGAAGAAAGTGAACCTCCAATCTTTTTAGTTTGTGTTATGCTTAAAATGTTGAGATTACGTTTTTGCCTTCAGCTAATGATTTTATTGATTTAGGGAAGGCTATGATTTGGTATTGTTATTCTTTGTATACAGCAGTTCAGCATTCATTAATTTAAACACTGTTAAACTATGAGGGGCATTCAAATTAAACCCAGTCATTGGGTTTTCTCCTGCATGATAATTGCCACATGCGGCCAATGTGGTGAAGACAACATTACAGCAGTTTTGATGGGAAATGCTGGAACATCCACTGTAGAGTCCAGATCCTTTACTGTGTGACTTTCATGTTTATGGACTTCTAAAGCAAGCTATTTGCAGACATAGATTCACAATGGACGATGAGGTGTGTGAAGGGTCCAGGTCTGGATCTAACAGCAGGCTACTAGCACCTTTAAAGATGGAATCTGACTATTGTCACAATGGGAAAAATGGGCCACCAGTTTTGGCGACTTTTTTTGAGTTGATAAAATGATCACCATTATTGTACCAAGTGGCTTGGTTTCATTTGAATGACCCTTATACAATGAAATAAAGCCCATTGGTTTGCATTCTACAGTGAAATTCAAATCATAACAAAAATAATTTCATACCATATACAAAGATTGTCAATATGTAGTCTTATGTTGAACACCATATAATAAGTTAATTTGTATATTAAAAGTAATTTAAATACATCAGCAATTAACAACTAAAAGTGATTATTTCAATAAAAAAGCATTAACTTAGGTGTCACAAACTTAAGCTAAAGGTCTTGTAGTAGCATCACTTGGTGCAGATTTAACAAGTACTAATAGTTGCATAGATAGAAGCATTGTTCACTATGCAATTCATAAATGGTTTTAACCATTAACTTGTGATTATTACTTGCCATTTGGTTTTTATTTGGAATGTTTGTTGCAGTCTACTGCCAACACTTTTAAAGTAAACACTAACATATACATTTTTATCTAACTTTAAGTAGGAGAAAGTTAATGGTTTTGTTAATAAATACTTATATATCAGAATATTTACTTTAGTCCAGTTAAAATATAACACATAGGCAGAATAGAAAGAAAGTGACACCGAACATTATTTTCTGTTTGATTTTGAATCATAATACTCAACAATATTGATCTTAGTGTATTCCAATTAAATAACTTTTTTAGTAGTTGTGAACATGAACGCAATCTTTCCTTAGCGTAATGGTAGACATGGCTTTTTCTGTTTTCTTTTCAATTTTAAATTCTTTTGACTAAAATATGTAGCTGTTCTTTCCTCTAACAGCAGCATATTAAAATATTTTATTAATATGTGGGAAAACAGTACTAAACCATGAAATAAGTTGATTATTCATTCTTTTTAGGCTAGGTCATCTGCCAGTAGTTTTATCCTCCATAAGTTTCGCCAAAAACTAAGAGCTTTGTATCCATGGCAGTTGGTTCCCAGAGGTCAGATGCAGTTTTGAGTGAAATTCAGAATAATACTACTGAAGAATGGCCTACAAGGCTGGAAAGAATGAATAATGAAGTTACCAATGTCAGCTTGAAAACCTGAGCATGTTTACATGAAATAGTAAACTGCAGTACATAATGGACAACATGCCATCCCGACATTAAATTCTCCAATTGACTCAGACTTTCCCGGTAAACACTAGGGTCTCTCACATCCGAGATACACCGCTTGTGGCGGCATACTATCGTAAATTCTTAAATCCCAGGCTTCACCATTTAACTCTTATTTAAGTTAATTGGTGGAGATTAATAATTTCTTCACACTAGCTGTATATAGGCTAAGGTTTTGGTTGGATAGTCAACTTGAAAAATTCAATGCCATGGCCGGGATTTAAACCAGGAGATCCAATATTGATGCTGTTGAGAAGAATTTCATCTTATTCAGCAGCTCAAAAACTTTCTCACATTGTGACATGTTTGGAGTAGTGTTGCTTGTTGTATATTGCTGATTATCTTCACTGGAATTCCAATGTCTTGCATATTCTCTGCTATGAATGTTGGGACCATACCTTCCACCGATATAACTATTGGTATAATTTTTACAGTTTTTAATTTCCAGATGTTTATCTCTTATGCCAGGTTCTGGTATTTACTGACAATGCATTTTTGTTTTCCTTAAGTTATGAGTGAATGGGATGCTGACTACAACTCTCTCTCTCTCTCTCTCTCTCTCTCTCTCTCTCTCTCTCTTCTCTCTCTCTCTCTCTCTCTCTCTCTCTCTCTCTCTCTCTCTCTCTCATCTCTCTCTCTCTCTCTCATCTCTCTCTCTCTCTCTCTCTCTCTCTCTCTCTCTCTCTCTCTCTCTCTCTCTCTCTCTCTCTCTCTCTCTCTCTCTCTCGGGTGCTCATTACATAGCACAGTATTGTTATATACTACCCATGCGTAATCTGCTACCCCATAGATATCATTCGGTGAACTTATCCAAAACAAAATAGCAAGTGTTCACATTTAGCCACACAAAACCGCTTATCAAAATAACACTAAATGGTGAGCAACTAACAGAAACAGAAGATGATAAATATCTAGGCATAACACTCAATTCTAATATAAAAATTATTTGTGGTTGGTTTATTGACACTCGTCACTTACTTTTTCATATATTTATGAGAGACTAGTTTCAAAGGCCCTGGCCTCCATTTTCAATCTCTTCCCAACTGGCAACTGATGTTATCTGCTCTCTCTGGTGGTGGAACTATGAATTTTTTTGTCAAATTATCTGCTGGCGGGATTTCAAAGTTCATTACGCGATCCTTATTTTTCCAGATGAATATGTTCTCCCATGTTGTCAATCTATTTTGGTTTATCACTCCTTTTAATAATTTTGGATTTGGATCAATGTCATGGTTTTCATTCCAAAAATGAAATGCTACTGCTGACTTGTCTTCTTGTTTCAATCTGATGTTTCTAAAGTGTTCTTTGACTCTGGTTTTTAAATTTCTTTTTGTTTGACCTATGTAGCATTTTTCACAATTCTTAATAGAAAAATGAAGACAAAAACAGCAAAGTTAAAGAATAAATTAAAAAATTTATGCCAGAAAGCAGGCACTTTTAAAAAGATAAATCAAAAAGACAAACATAACCTAAAAGATCATCTAAACAATGTGGTAAACCTATCAAACCAAAATTTTACAAAAACAGAACTGAATATGCTGAATCTAGGTTTAAAGACATGTGTAGATTATTCCAACCAAATTGAAGATTACATTGCTGACATCCAAATTGCTACACAAACACTTAATGAAGAAAGTAAAAACACAGTAAAAAACAAATGCTCCAAAATAGTAGAAGAGATTAAAAATGAAAAGAAAAAGAATTTTAGTAACCAAATCATAAAAGCTCTTAAAAAGAAACCGGTTATTTATACTAAAGCAGACAAGGGAAATAAACTAGTAATTCTGGAAAAAGAAGAATACACAAAGAGGATGGAAGATTTGTTAGAAGACAGTAATTACCAAAAAGTAGAAACTAATCCATTTAAGTACTGCATTGAAACCACAAATAAAACGCTAAAAGAGAGCAAAATAATCAACAAAAAAGAATTGCACAAAATTAAAGTAGATAATCCAACATTACCAAGAGTATATGGGCTGCCAAAAATTCATAAAACAGGGAAAGGCATGAGACCTATTACTAGTAGCATAAATGCCCCCACATATAATTTGGCCAAATGGTTACTAAGTAAATTTAATAGTTTTCCAAAATTTGAAAGTGCAAATTTAAGAAACTCTTTAGATTTAGTAGAAAAAATCAAAGATATAAATTTGGACAAAAATGACAGACTGGTTTCATTTGATGTCACATCTTTATTTCCAAGCATACCAACAGAAAAATTGCAGACTGTGTTAAAAAAAATGGCTAGCTACAATTGATACGGAAGCAATAGAAGCAGAAGAATATATTTCTCTAACAAAAATATGCATTGAACAAAACTTCTTTAGCTTTAATGGAAAACACTACAAGCAGAAATCAGGACTATCAATGGGCAATCCACTTTCACCTTTTTTGGCTAACTTATTTATGAGTGCATTTGAAACACAAATTAAAAAGTCCTTCCCATTGATCTTCAAGGTTTGGTATAGATATGTTGACGACATCTTGCAATTGTACCAAGTAAACATTTAGATGATGCATTAAAATTACTCAATCTGCAAGAAAGGACTATCAAATTCACAATAGAAAAGGAAATCAATGGACAATTACCTTTCTTGGATCTAAATATCATCAGGAATGATACAAAAATAAAATTTGGAATTTACAGGAAGCCAACACATTCAGAAAATTATATAAAAAATAATAGCCACAACCCAATTACGCATAAACATGCAATAATAAACAGCCTTACACACAGACTAGTCAACATACCCATGGAAAAAGAAGAATATTTCAAGGAACAAAAAGCAATAATACACATAGCAGAAGAAAACGGATACAACAAAAGTTTGGTGTTGAAGAAAATTAGAAAATCTAAACTAAAGAAAACCATTAAGGAAACAACCACATTTATTAAAGAAAAAGAAAGCAACAGCATATTCAGTTCATTCACATATCATCCAAAAACATTTAATAAATTTAAAAAGATATTCAAGGAACAAAATATCATCTTGGCACCTACTAATAGATACTCAATTTTAAAATTACTAAATTCAAAAACAAAAGATGAAATTCCTTCAGGTAACAAATCTGGAATATACCAAAAAAATTGCAAGAATTGTGAAAAATGCTACATAGGTCAAACAAAAAGAAATTTAAAAACCAGAGTCAAAGAACACTTTAGAAACATCAGATTGAAACAAGAAGACAAGTCAGCAGTAGCATTTCATTTTTGGAATGAAAACCATGACATTGATCCAAATCCAAAATTATTAAAAGGAGTGATAAACCAAAATAGATTGACAACATGGGAGAACATTATTAAATTTTAGATGAGTCGCGTTTTTTACACATCTGCTTCTGAAGCAGATGTGTAAAAAACGCGACTCATCTAAAATTTAATAATTTTTCGCTTCACTGTGGTGTTCCAATACAGTTGAATCTCGATATATGGGAGAACATATTCATCTGGAAAAATAAGGATCGCGTAATGAACTTTGAAATCCCGCCAGCAGATAATTTGACAAAAAAGTTCATAGTTCCACCACCAGAGAGAGCAGATAACATCAGTTGCCAGTTGGGAAGAGATTGAAAATGGAGGCCAGGGCCTTTGAAACTAGTCTCTCATAAATATATGAAAAAGTAAGTGACGAGTGTCAATAAACCAACCACAAATAATTTTTATATTAATTTTGACGTCACTGTTACTAAATTCCTCCAAACACACACTCAATTCTAAATTATCTGGGAAAACCCACATTAATGAAACCATAGAAAAGACCACTCAGAGATTAACAACACTCAAAAGACTAGCTGGCAGCAAATGGTAGTCGTCTGTCAATACACTCAACACCACCTATAAAAGTTACATCAAACCAGCACTCCTCTATGGAAGCGAGGTGATACTTACAGCAAGTCAAAGCAAACTAGCACAACTTGAAACATTACAGAACCAAGCATTCAGATTAATAATGGAGCAGTCAAATCAACACCAATTACTGCAATGCAAATTGCTACAAATAACATGCCAATTAAATATGAAATGGAAAAACAGAATCTCCTCCTAAATGAAAAACTCCAAAGGCTCCCCTTTAATACTCACTGGAAGAACTACAAAAGCAGAGAAAGGACCTTAAAAACACAAGAAGGATTTATGCAGAAAGCCTATAATCTACAGAGAATATACAAACTTGAAGACACAAACAAAATTGAGCATCTCCCACTTCCAACCTGCCCTCTATCACAACCTAAAATAAATAGCAGAGTAAACCTTCTGCAAAATATAGTCAAAAATGGATGTAAGTGCAGAAACACTTAAAATGCTAGAAACAATTGAAACTTATTATCCACAAGACTCATGGCTACACATATACACAGAAGGCTCCCTATTTGACAAAGAAGGAATACATAGTAAAATATTCAATTTTTACATCTGTTTGGGCACACTAGCAACCCACTATGATGGAGAATTAGAAGCAATCAACTCCTCGCTGAAACCACTCTTCAACCATGTGAACTCTTTCTCTAAAGCAGTGATTCTAAGCGATTCTAAATCAGCACTTCAAGCCCTATCCTCACTGTACCCTAACAATAGAATACTTGAAATTTACAGTTCATTACGAATACTACAAGGTCTAAAAAAAGAAATACACTTCCAGTGGATTCCATCCCACTGTGGAATTACAGGCAATGAAATAGCAGATTCCTTGGCAAAAAAAAGGAACCCAAATAAAACAAAGCTGCCAACAAAAAAACCTCATTCCACACATCACAACTACATATAAACAACAGAATCAACTTATTCTGGAAAGAAGTATGCAAAGAAAAAACTACCAACAAGCAATGGAAAATTCTACTAGGAAGTAAAAATCCCATCCTAGACTACCCAAGAAGCAGTACTGTTGCCATCTTCCGACTGACTACTGGCCACGACTGTTTGGTCGCTCATCTACACAGGATTAATATTTTTGAATCCCCGACCTGCACACTGTGTAGGGACCCGAACTCATTGATGGACAGAGATCATCTGCTCCAGTGTAGTGCCCTGACAAAAACAGATGGAGAACTGACAGCACAACTAGTCACACATTATTGGGAGGCCAGAAGGAAAATGGAAATTCTCCAACTCCATGAGCATTAGCAACCGACCAACAGATATCATTTGGGCACATACAGCTGCGAATGCTGAGCTCATTTTCAATCCTATCTCACTTATAGGACTTACGGCCTGTTGCTATAATTGCCTTAGAGCTCTTTTTATCAATCAGTAGTAGGTCTGGTCGGTTGAAGTCAGCGGTTTTATCTGTTGTCACTCTATCCCAATATAATAGGGATTCTTCAGATTTGAGAATTGGTTCTGGAGTATACTTGTAATACGGTGGTGGATTTTGTATTGGAGAGCTATTTGTATGTGGAGAATATTTGCTACCTGGTTATGTCTAGCTGGATATGAGTTATCTGCTAGAGCTTGACAAGTGATGTTAGTGTTACTAGTACTGACTCATTACCTTGTATAAAAACTGTGGCTTAAGTTAAACTTGACATTTTATGTACCTTACCTTTCTACTCGTATTAAGATACTTAAATCATTTGCTTGTTCTCATGCAGCGAGATGAGTCTGTATGTGCTTTGTTCTTCTGCCTTTTGTCTTTTCTCTCTGACTTTTCACATGCTATAACCCACTAATTTGTATTCACTCTCTCCACACACAATATGCGCCTTTCTATATTTTTATTAAACATTTGTCCACAGCACAGACTTCCTTATCTTCTAATTACTGTTTCATCTTCACTCATTTTCCTTCTAATTTCCTTTATGATTGCATCCCTACACTCGCTCTGTCCCCCTATAACCCCACTTCTTTCACACTTCTTTCCTATTGTTAATCTTCTCTTTCTCCTTTCCATCATTTATCTGTGCCTGAACTTTTCTATGCCCCTCCTGTGTTGCACTGTAACCAGCTGTTGCCCTTGTTGTATGCTCGCTTTGATGAATTATCATTACCTCATCATTCAATTCAATTCATTTCAATTCAATTTTCCAAAAGCCCATGGATGGTAGGTGAATTTTCTATATTGCCAATTTGTGTTTTTAATTGTGAAACCTGTGAAAAAAGCTACATAGGAAAAACTAAGAGAAACTTGTTAACCAGGCAAAAAGAACACCAGAGGAACATTAAGTTGAAACAAACAGAAAAATCTGCAGTTTCACACCATTTTTGGACAGAAAACAACATTGGCCACAACTGTTAAAATCTTTAAGTACACCCATAGAATTAGATATTTGGGGAAAAATATTCATAAACAAAAACCGTGATAAAGCTATAAATTCTGAAATCCCGGCATTAAATGAAGTATTAAAACTTAGTGCCCCTAACACCAGATGGCAGAGTGATCAGAGCTCCGTAGTAGTGGAAGAAGAGGAAGGTTCATTTAGTCACCAAACAGCTGAGGATGAGATCGAATGATCTTGAAAACATTTCAATTATACAACAAGAAAGTGAAGTTTGAGTGTAAACATAGTGACTCATAAATCAAACTCAAATATGAAGAATACTTCACTGTTTAATGCTTCTGCTTTTAATATTTATTCAATTCAATTTATTTAGTCCTTCACCTTAAGTCAATGTAGTAATTATCCTGATGCTCCAAGCCTTGTCACTTTTGGTGTCTTAGTTCATTATCTTGTCTACTTCAGTGTTTTTAAAATTTAATATCCCTTCTGACATTTTGCATCAATCCTTAGCTGCAAATTTGTGATATGCTACTTTTCCTTGCTTATGTGGTGATCATCTTCGTTCTATGAACTTAAGTTGAATCCCTGTTGATGTAGATGTCTGTTCCTCTGATTTTTTCATCTTATCAATCTGGGATCAGTTGTGTGTTTATAAATTTTACTAATGTATTTCTTTTTCTCATACCAAATTTAAAGGTTTAATTTTGTAACATTATGAATAATGTAGTTAAATTAAGGAATTCTTTTAGTGTTTCTTCTCTCAATTTTTGTATAAGATTGGTATTTAAATTTGCCTTTTTGATTTACAGAGTCACGTTGAGGAGATGCAACGAAAGGGTTATCGTCGTAAGTTATTCAATGATCAGTCGAATAAGCTCCTACGAAGATACCCTGACGTGAGAGATGAAGTTACATGGAGGATGGCTCACCTCAACTCCAAATGGGAGATGTTGGAGCAAGCCATAACTCCAGCCAAGAGCAATCCAGCTCAGTTGAATGTGTGTGCAGGTTGGTATTGTAGATCTCATTTTAGATATATGCTTACTTTAGTTGAACTTCTAACACAGTTGTCCATTAAATACTAAAAACATAAGTACTGTTAACATGAAGCATTCCTGATTTGTTGGAGTATTGAAATAAACTTATGTCCTCATCTTCAGTTATTGTGTGACAAACTCTTTCCGTTGTTGTTTCTCTTTCCTGCTAGGACTTATCTTGCTGACAACTGTAGTTCGGGGCACAAAGTTTCAGCACTTTAATGATAGGATTTCAAAATTTATCACATTGCAAAAAATTATCTGTTTAAAGTAAAAGCAGCATTAATCAATATACCATAATGCTTAATAGTTGGCTCTGGCAGTAAATGTCTTTCCAGAAGTTATTTCTAAGCATTTGCTTGTGACAGCTTTGAGAAATACCTGTATAGTAATTGAAATCAAGGTATTTACTCCAGAAAAATGTTCTGGTACTATTTCTGCTGCATTATTAAGTTCATTTCTAATGCAGTTAACATGTGTAGATGGGGATAAAATTTTTTAGAACAAACCAGCACTGAACATATAGGATGCAAAATCTGAAAGCTTGTTGTTGCTATCCCCTTCTAGCCACAATATTGTATGCACACGATTTCTTGAGCTTTCGGGCCCCAAGTCCTCATTCGATAGGTTTCGCTTAATTCCATCAACACAGATGACAACTTTGAAACATGAAATGCGCTATACACTCTGACATACAGTGGCTAATGTGCTAAGCTTTCAGACATGCATAATTTCATTTTAAGCAATTTCGAGGCTAATTATTAAGTAACCAGTTTACAACAAATCAAAGAGCAAAACGTATGTTGTGGATGTTTGGGCTCTTAAAAGGGGACACTATTATTTGTCTACTTATGTATAACTGTAATCTGAATGCAAATGAGCTGGCATGGACAAAAATAAACAGTTTTCAGAGGATGCAATGTTAACTGCAGAGCCACAAATCTGCAGAAACTTACTATAGAAGTGACAGATTGGGAAAGATGCTGCAAGGAGGTCCAAGAGCTGGAAATGCAATATTGGAGAAACTGGAATAATAGAAAATGCAGTTGATGAAATTATCATCAACACTTCAGCATATCTTTGCTTATCTTACTGTGATTTGGCTGAATTGTATTTTTCTAGATTGACCACACTGCAGAAACAAGAGCGTGTTAGCTCTCTCTTCTTTCTCCCTGTCTGCACCACACTGTAAATCCAGTGCTCAAGAAAATGTGTACATATAGTACCTCTAGTATTGGTGCACAACAATGGAGTGATTCGAAATACGAAAGTGAAACAGATGTGTAATAAATACGACTCATCTAAAAATTAATAATGGAGTGATTATTTTTTTCTAAGACCCTACAAGTGATCAAGTAAGGCATTCTCAGCACTTAGATAAAATGAAAACTTGCAATTCAGCAGCCACAAGGATCTGTAATTTCATGAACTACATCCCACATAAAGCACTCCTTCAAAAATATTTTTGAATTACAATAATTTTTGAAGTAACATTTTTCTAAGTAATTTCTTCATGTGTTGATTAATTCAGTATAGCACATTTGTAGTATTTCTCAAAGAAATCCCAGAAATGTTGATTTATTCAATTTCAAGGTATAGTTAGTGCGATTAGCACAAGATATAAATCACTGAAAGGTATATTTCTGTTAGATGAAGTGCAACTTTGTTGTGTAAATAAACTTGACTTAGAGATGCTCTGTGTCTTTTTCTGCAATGTGTTGCTTTGTAGTCATATGTTGTGTTAATTGAATTCAATTCAATTTATTCATCCCCTATATTTCATACAGAGGATACGTCATTTTACATTATAAGAAAACATAAAAATATACCTAAAAGTCTGCTATATGCACTGCTTAGAGACTAAAATGTACATTATATCGAGATTTAACTGTATTGGAACACCACAGTGAAGCGAAATAATTATTAATTTATAGATGAGTCGTATTTATTACACATCTGCTTCACTTTCGTACCTATTTTGAGGACATGTTTCGCAAATCACCACTGGATCAAGCTTTAGTCGCATAAGAGCCGAAGATGCAAACGATGATTTGCGAAACATGTCCTCAAAATAGGTACGAAAGTGAAGCAGATGTGTAATAAATACGACTCATCTATAAATTAAAATGTACATTGTTTATTTTCCATTTTTTGCTTTGTGCTCTTCCACACTATAAAAAGCTTGTTCTGACAAATACCTTTTTATATTCATAGTATTACATAGTTTAGTATTCTTTATTTTACCTGGCAATCTATTAAATATGTCTTTTCCGATACTTTCTAATGATCTGTTGTTTAGCGTTCCCCTTAGTGTGGTCCTAAAATAGTCAGCTGTATTTCCTACATTATATGAGTGTACATTACAGTTCTTTTTACATGTATTCCTTTCTATTACATATTAAATGCTTTCATATATGTATATGCATGAAACAGTTAAAATATTATGCTTCTTAAATATCTGCCTACAGCTAGATCTTCTCTCAACATTTTCAATTATTCGGATAGCTTTCTTTTGTAATCTGAAAATTTTTAACACCTCTTTTGCATTTATATTACCCCATAAAGATATCCCATATTTTATATGTGAATAGATAAATGCATAATACACTTGTTTTAAGGTTTTATTATCCATAGTTTGTCTAACTTGTTTCATTATGTATATACCTTTGTTTAGTTTTTTTTATTATGTTCTGTGTGTTGCTTCCACCCTAGGTGTTTATCAATTACTATCCCCAAAAATTCTGTTTGGCATGTTTCTGGAATACTGTCACCATCAACAGTAATTTTTATATTCGTTGAACACTTCTTGAGATCGAACTTTATCCAGCATGTCTTATTTAAATTTATCATTAGGTCTAAGTTTAAGAAATACTGTTTTACTGAACTTCTCTCATACTCAATTTGTTTACATGTTGTCAAAAAATCACCTTACTGCCTTGTGTAACTCACTCCTTAAAAGTATGTCACTGTCTTAAAAGTATGTCTCTATTATGTTTAACATTTAATACTTCCCAGAAACTATTTCTTGCAAAGAAAATCAATCATTTACATTTTACTGTGATTAGAGCTAATAGCTACAATACAATAATACATTTGACTTAAGCAGTTATCTGTCGTGATTCCCTAGAGTAGCTGCAAAATAAGAATGAACGTGGGTTCAGCTAATATGTGATTGTGCTCTCTTGGCATTACCAGTTCTACAGCAAGCGGGCGACAGATGTAAGATGTGTCTTTGTCTCACCAAATATGCCTAGCAAGTGATCTTAGATACATAGATATATATTGAGTACATACAGATGCTGTCAGAGAAGTTCATTTCAGCATGTGTGTGACAATGTATACAATGATTATTGCAGGGTAGCATAAATGAAAAATGAACTTTAAAACCTTGAACCGGAAAACAGTTCACTTATGCAGCTGTCGTTCATATGCATACAAAACAAAATGTCTCACAAATTAGATATGTTCGATGAAAGAATGGCATTTGTTACAGTGACGACAAAATAGTGACACTTCAATGATTTGTGAATATAGTCTCTTACTTTGATGTCGTATTTGTATACTGCCTGTAATGAACTTCGAACCAATTTTTGTTTCATTAAAAAACAGTATACGAAAATACGAATGTATATTTATGAAGTATTTTTACACCATGAATCACCTGTACTTCTAATGTGTTTTGTGTGCAGAGGTTTGTCTTGCAGTAACATTATCACTTCTTTCAAGCAGGTGTTTGTGGCTATCATTGGTTCTTCTGTAGTTGAAGCTACGAGATTTCAGGGTACAGAACCCATATATTCTATGTTGTACTTCATTAAATTGGTCGGCCTTTTGGTAGTTGAATATTCACCCTTGTCATATAAATCATAAATTATTTTAGGTAAAACACGCTTTTGTAAATAGTCTTCAAGTTTTTCTGGAGACCTAAATGTGGGAATTTCTCCTAATTTGGTGAACTGTTTGCCTTCTTTAATAATATTCATCACAGAATGAGCACTCACGTGACAAGCTTGTGACATTAATTCTTGACTGTGTGAAATTCTGTACATTTTGGTATGGCAGAAGATGGTGTTGATTCCTCTATAAGAAATTGTCGTGACAAAATATGTGATACAGCTGCTGTGTAGTTTATTCCTGACAAATGTTGCACTATTTGGGAATGTTAGTGCTAACTATAGGGTACAAATAATGCTGAGCTCACTATATAATATTATGTAATTACATAGCCAGAGTTAAGTAACATATATGATGTAATCTTGGAATATAAATTTGTACTTCCTGTCTCTCTGATGTAACTGAATCAACAGAAATCAAGTGGCATGTGTAATGAATTTTAATGACTAATAAGTTATGGGATAAAATTTTATGTTGTAAATAGAGAGGAAAGTACTAAAATATATGCAGTTGTAGAGAAATTAATATTGTGGTTAAAATGTTGCAATTATTTATTCTTGCAACTAGTCTCCATAATTAAACTTTGTTTCAGATGTGTACTTATTAAGGAGAAAACCATTTATTTACATAAAAATTTGGGCCCTAATGATTGTGTACATTGAGAAGATTTAGAACCTTTAGAATGAAGTTTCATTTTATTCAACTTCTTTTTTTAAAGATGTAGAGCATGAAGTGCGATGCCTAAGGAAGTGGATTCGAGAGATGGAAGGGCGTTTGCAGCCATTGGACTTACGTGTTGGTGCAGAGTGGAATCTGCAGGAACTGGAAGAGAAAGTTCGGGAGCACATGGTAAGTTAGATGTACTTTTTGCTATCAGAATACTAGATTAGGGTTCCCAGTGTTAAAGAGCTATTGCATATATGACTGAATTTAACGTTAGGTTTAAAAAAAGATGGCTTAGTAGTTAAAAGTTGCATTAACAGAATCCAAAGCAGCATAACATTTATGAAGGAATTTTGAAACAACATTGACATAGCACTTAAAACTTTTTCATTTTTTTCTGAAGAGTAAAAAGTTCCGTTACTATGAGAATAGTTTAATTGCTGCTTTGCCAGTTTTCTTCACAATTGGCCCTCTACTGTAACAAATGAAATTGAATTATTCAATAAGGTGTTCAAAATGCACCCCAATTAAAAGCACTTAGGTTACATTTGTAAATACCGGGATTATTATCATTGTATCTTGAATATGAGGATTCTAAGTGGTTTACCAGGAAAATATAAGTCATTTGGAGAGTTTAGTGTCGCGTCGACATGTTGGCCATGGTACCTTAAGGGGTTAGAGCAACGACGGAAACCAGAAGATCCGTGGTTCAAATCCTGGCCCTGGCATTAAATTTTTCAGTTGACTCTAATTAAAAATAACATAGTTTTGTCTTCCTGGTCTGCAAACTACCATACCTTCCATTGGTTCACTTGGAGAAGGGACTACCAGTCTTATTTTTCCAGCATTCCAATAGGTAGCAGATGTGAAAAGTATTTGAGAGTATTGCTCCTAAACACCTACGGCAAGTTGCACATTTTTTGCTTGTATTTACATATAGATGTTTTTTGTAGTTTTATGGTGATTAGGTTTGCTTATTTCAATTTTTTGCCTCCCCCCCATGTTAATGATCTTGACCCTTTTGTATGCTATGTTACAAAAAATATACTGGTATTTATTTCTAATACCCATTGATGTTAACTGTGGTATTAGATGACTCAATTGGTTAAGCTCAGGCCTACAGATACCATGGTTGTGGATTCAAATATGGCTCAGGCTGAAGCCTCATCAGATTTACTGGCATGTAAAAAACTACAGGATAAAATTCCAGGATGCCAGTAGCACTGATATGACCCTGGCGATAGTTAGCTCTGTTAAGAAATAAAATATTTATTATGTTCCAATGTGTAAGGACTATGGTACAGTGAAGCATAAAATTAATATAATTTTGAGTCAAACTAGCACTCAATGCTACATTTATTGCTAGTATTTACCTAGAATGCATTTCGTTAGGATCTTCCTAACATCAGCTGTTGTCGACTAATAATGTTAGTTTGGTTAACTCATTGGAGGTGATAGGGGCATCTCTGGCGGTATCTTGATGAACTTGAAGTTTGGGTGCTCTTCAAAGATAATATCGAAATTGAACAAGTTTGAAAGTAATGAGTCGGTAATTCAAACACAAACATCATGTAAATTATCATCTTGACAAGAAGTACATCATCATCCTAGCCCCAATAAATAAATTCAGTTTAAAAACTTATTATGCAACAACCTGAAAGACCCAGTACCTGAAAACAAGAAATCAGGTATATACAAAATCAACTGCTCAGTCTGCAATAAGTTCTACATAGGAAAAACCAAAAGAAGTTTACAAATTAGATTACAGGAACATATGAGATGTGTGAAATACAAACAAATAGAAAAATCAGCAATAGCTCACCATTTCTGGTCTACCAATCATGAAATTGTACCAAATATAAAACTATTAAAATCAGCCAGTAATGCAGCTGAACTCGATGTCGGGAAAAGTTGCTAATTTTAAAAAACAAACAGTATACTTTAAATTTCAAATTGCCGCCTGAAAACTCTCTTTGGAAGTTCATCTCACAGACAACAGATGCCACAACAGACAACCAGCTCACTCCAGGCAACCACGGATCCAACCAGTCATATAACTGCTGACAATGGGGACAAACCGTTCTCCGAAACATGTCCAAGTAAGGATAATTTAAGTGATGTTTGTGTTTGAATTACTGATTCATTAATTTCAAATGTTAAATACATCACTGTTTCAAACCTTTTGCTTCAAATGATATTGAACAAATTTCTTTCATATTTCTTTATGAAAATTTTTTCCCATGTGGTAAATGCAGCTGGACCTTGGACACTTTATTAAAGTGGATTTCTTGTTCTGTATCGTGATTATGCTTCCAAAAAAGGTATGCTACTGCTGATTTATCTATTTGTTCCTGATAGTCCTAAAGTGCTCTTTAAGTCTAATGTTCAAATTCCTTTTAGTTTTTCCAATGTAAAAGTTGTCACAGCCTTTGCAGTTTATCCAGTACACACCTGATTTTGTTTGTTTGTAGGTATCTCCTTTGTATTATGTGATTTCAAAGGGTGTTGTACACTGAATTTGTTTTGTGGGGCCAAAGTAATGTTGTGCTCTTTGAATACTTTGGAAAAGATGTGTAGCTCTGGGATTATATGTAAATTTTCTGTATGAAGTTTTATTGTTGAATGGGGAAAGAGTAGATGCAAACAAGTATCTATTCTTTAATGAATAGTATTGAAGCTTTAATTTCCACCCCCAGAAAATGTTATACATACATATTACACCTTTTGCTAACCTGAGCACACATTACATGTTCCTCTTAGCAAATTCCCTTTGAAAAGGCATGTCCTACAATAGTGATCAGGTATGGCTACCAATCATGATAGGAAGACGGTGACAAATTGAATGCCAATACAATCAAGATAGTAAACATGTATGCCATTTCTAAGACATTTTGCAACCCATTTTGTGGTTATTGGTGCAATTGCTTAGGAAGGAGGGTGAATCCTGGTTAAAGCAATCAATGAAATGCCTATTGTTTTGGAAGGCCACATATAACAATAATTAATGTGAAGTGGATGTGATGTGCAGTGAGATTATCTTTGTCATTAAACTTATATAGCTATTTGCAGCTTATCCTCTAATATTGTCATGCCATCCACTAAGAGAGTAGCATATAGGATGCATTATTTTTATTTATTTTTATTCCTAATGTTATTTTGTCTTAACTGTTTAAGAACTTTGTTCATATAAATGTTAAATAATAGGAGATAAATTACATCCTTGTCTTAAAGGTTATTAATTATAGCTTGTGATAATGCTTCATTTACTTAAAACTATTTTTTATTTTTGTGTCTTAATATATATTCATTGTTTTGGATATTCTTTTTTTGTCTAATACTTGGCAAAATTTTCTTACCTTATCAAAAGCATTTTCTAAATCTACAAAGGCTATATGTGTTTCTAAATTTTATTCTCTTCTCTGTACTTTCGTTAATAGAACATTTTATCTAATGTAGCATCTTCCTTTTCTATATCCCATTGGTTTTCTAGTAATAATGCTCCTGTAATTATACTTAGATGTTAGTTTAGGATTTTCATATATAACTTAGCTTATATTCAGGAGACGTACACCTCTGTAATTATCATACAAATTTCTTTTACCTTTTTAAGTGTATTAACAAGTACATCTTACCAGCTGACAGGAATTCTATTCATTTTCCAGCATTTGTTAATGAAATTAAGTAGTCTTAATTTTACTCTGTACTTCATTTATTCTGCATGTATTCCATCAGGTCCTAGAGCCTATTTTTCATGTTTTGTGAAGATAATTGTAATTTGTCAGTAATGAAATCTATGGCTCTTTTCATAATTACTTTCTCCTGTGTTGACTTCTCATTTTCTTCCGCTTTGTAGCATAATTCCTTGTAATATTTCAACCATTGTTCAGAAATATTGTTTATTCTCATTTTATCTCCTCTTGTTCTATTAATGCATTAATCACTTAATAGTCAAATGTGTCTATCATGTATGTCATTTTCTCACTGGCTAATAAAAGTTCTCCCGCGAATCTGATGTTCTCTTCTTACCTTGCTATGGTCTTAATTTTTAATTAATTTTTTCTTAATTCTTCTGTTTTGTAGAAAGCTTTTGTGTGATACTTTTTTATAGTAAATAGCTTGTTTAATTCTTCACTCCATACTCTTAGACCAATTTTTCTTCAGTACTTATTTGTTCTTCCAAACGCTACTTCTGCTGTTCCTTTGATTTAATCAAATTGGACTATTCCTTATCTTTTGTATCTTCTAGGCAGATGTTTAATCCTTGTTTTGTCTTCAGATATTTTATTTTATTCATTTGTTCTTTTGACTTTTTGCATCTTGTCCATAATTCTATTTTTGATATACCTAAATAGTGACCAGAAGATATTACATCCCATATAGACTCTGGTATGTGTAATTCTTTAATATTGTCACCCAATTATCGGGAAGCACAACAAACGACAGCTGAGTAAGCGATCGGAGGCCGCGCCACGCCCACCTCATTAGTCTCTGTCACTAACTGAGGGGGATGATTAGGGAAATGTCATTTGTCGTTGGCCGCCTCTTTTCCCGCTCCCACTGCCATCTGGAACTTTCGTGTGGATTCACGGAAACCAGAGACTTCTAGAAGACTGTGATATTCCTATAAAAAGGGCTGCAGTGAGTGAATCCAGTCAGTCAGTCAGTGCTTGACGAGCTAGTGAACGGACAAGAGACTGCGTGCGTACGTCGGAGGAGTTTACGTAATCGCGAGTGCAAGTGGAACTTTAACGGACGAACTGGTGAACTGTAATTGTGTGCATTACGTAATTCTGTGTAATTGGCAAGTGTTAAACTGTTAAGTCGGTGGAAATAAAGAACATTGTTGAGTTTGTGTAATTGGACTTTTCATTTCACGAACCCACAAAGTCACAATATGAATTTTCTATTTCCCATAAAATAGCCAATGAGCTTTAGTCATATTTGTGAATACCTTTTGTTCTAACAAAACTATTTGTGATCTTAAGCTTAGTAGAAATTGCAAATTGCCATAGTTCTTGCAGCTTTGATTAATGTGGTCTTCTGTAAATTTTCCTGCTTTTTTAGTTATTGGTTTGTTTCCCAATCCTTGCATTTAAATCTCCAGCAATGATCATCATCTTAATTGTTCATAGAGTCCTAAAATTTGTTTCCTTTTTATCCCTCATACTCTACATTTATGGGAGATGCAAAATTTGATGTTGACCAGCGAAGTGTAACGTAGCCATATGTCAAAGGGTGGGGAAAAGCTATATGCAGTAACAAGACAAAATTAAAACACTTTATAGGGTATTATGTAGCTGTCAAGTAAAGTAATCTGAAAATCATACTTTAAAATAGTAACAGATAATTGACTGCAGTATTTCTTCACTTTTTAAAGAATCAATATACACTGTAAATTATACTCCTGCTTTGGTGACGCGACACTTCCCATTTATATATTGGTTCACTAATACTGCTCGCAACGTGTTCACTATAACATTTTGACTAATCCAGCAAAGAATGTTAAACATAATAAAACAATTCCATACAATCCGTCTAATTGAATTACGGAACCAAAATTACCACTGTTAACACGAAAGCAGAAATCCGAACTGAGCTATAATAGCTTGAAACTTTGTTGTTTATTCTAGCCATGTGGCTCTGTTATGTTTAAGTCACAAGCTGACACAATAAACAAAACAGTGGGTAGATAATGTAAGGATTTGGACGAATGATGAAAGCATCTTAACAGAGCCCCTGTTAAAAAATGAATTCAATGCACATTCATCTCTGCAACCAGTTAACGTAGAAAATTGGTTTTAAGTCTGGTTGCTTCAAAATAAAATGCTCTACATGATCAGGTTATTCTCTTTCCTGTTGCAAAAATAAATTTTGTGGCTGCAGATGATATTCAGTCAGCGACTTTACATGTGATTTCACAGCTTTGTGAACTACTCAGTACTGTAAAGCGTGGCAAGCATTTGAATGGATGTTGTGTTAATCAGCACCTCCTGCCAACCGCCATTAAATTTTGCATCTGCTATAAATGTCCTCTGGATGTCTTAAATGTTACTTTTATTATTAAGTTGAAGTGTGCTTCCCTTTCTTTTCTGTACTTCTCAGTTTCTTTTTTGTTTCAGTAGGTACTATTATCTCACTACAATTTGCATAGTCGAGTTCCAGGTGATAACAGCAAAAGCTCTTGAAACATGTCCTGTGGAAAAACAGTGAGTGAAGCAGTGTGTCAATATCTTCTCGATTCACTTTTGTGCTAAGTTGTGCTTCACTGTCTCTACACTTCTTTCAATTTTATACTTTGAGGTACTATTATGTTTAACTTCATTGTTTTTATTTCTTTTACTAATTATTCTTCTGTGAGTATTTCTCTCGTCTTTCCTATTCCTATTTTAGTAACTCTTAAATTCCAAATTGTGTGTCCTTTTTTATTTGCTGTGTCAAAATTCAATGTTATCAAACTGGCTATTATTTTGAGGCTGTTTGGTATGTAAAAGCTTTATGCTGGCTGTGGTATGAATGCTGTGCAGAGCTAATTCAGTGATAGAGCTTCACCTCTCCTGAACTTGCAGATTTACCCTAGATGTCTTCAACACTTTCAAGTTGCCTATCTAGGATGCATTCCCTGATCCGCCATCTCCGACCAATGGTGAATTCTTTTTAACGTAGTAAATCACATTGTTTTTGTGAGGAGCAGGTACAGAAATGTTCTAGGAAAGCATCCAAATTACTGTGTTGTGTTGGTTATGGTTCATTGAACATATTGATGGGGCTTGTGGTCGGCACATGCTTTTTAACATGAAGCACATTCTTAAGCACACTTTTCAGCACTTAGTGGTAAAGTAAGTATGTAGCATCCAGAACTTCCTGTATACATACACTGGTCCATTCATCCGTGCAATCTATTTTTTTTTCTTTGTGTATTGTGAAACTGGAAGTAGTAATTGGAAAGTATAAGTATTGGACAACATGATTTATGTAACAAGCAGAAGAAAGCAAAAGATGATGCTGAAGAAAGTATTCTACAAAAGGAAAAGTGGAAAACAGTTACATTTGCTACTTATGTTTCAGTTAACATTAATAGCTGGAAAAGATAGTGTCTTTATTACTGTATTTGGTAGTAAAGAATGTAAATGCATGGAGATTATTTAATGTGATATTAGGCCAATATCTGTATAGACACCTAATAACCATCATCAAAAGCACATGTTGGGGATAATTTTAGATGTTACAGAGACTACTTTATTGAGAATAGCAATCTGTCATAAGAATTATTCATTGCTGGAACAGTAATCCCATCTGCCTTAGTAAGAAACCTGATGTAAACAGAAAAGAATGAAAAGTTCTGCTCTTGCTATGCCCTGGATGGAGCAGATATGGCCTCCAAAATTGGCATTTCCGTAGGATCTGTGCACATAATCCTGCATGAAAATGTGATAAGGCTCAATCGGCGACCCTCCACAAGAATGTTCTGCACTCGCTGGATCATGTCGTCAGACTGGCTGGTGTGATGCCGTAACTGTCTTGGTTTGTTATCACACGATGTTCTGCCTTCATTCAACTGTCACACTCAGGAATGCGCATTACACATCCATGGTACCATCACTACATGCCTCACTTAACTGGCAATGAATTTCAATAGGTGTCACACTACGAAAATGGAGAAAACAAATGATTACATGCTGTTCTTGTAATGAACAAATCACCATTTTAAGTATCAAAAACAGTCCTAACTCTCGTTGCTGCCACTAGAGTTCTATGCTTTGTACAGTTATGCTATTTCTGTCACTCATTCACAAAGAGTTCATGTTCCTATCTGGTCCAGTCTTGAAAAGAACAAAAAAGGGTGTTATAACTTGAACAGAACTTGTAAAGGATGTGCTTGCTTCATTAGTGATATGTAAAGTTGATAGCATTTCTGGTTCCAAGAGGCTTGAATCTTTCTAAAAAATGTTTTCTTTGCCATGAAAAAATGGGAAGAAATGCACTTTAATATGGACCCATTTTCACTTCCACTGCATTGTATTGGTGTCTTAAGAGTTGAAGTAAGGCAGTGCTAACTTAGCAATTTGCTTGACTATTACAGGGGCTTTGAGAATTACTACCATTGCAATAGTGGAAATGCAATTGGATCTCTGCCTCTTTTACATCTTTGTTGAGATTAACATCATACTGAAGTTCTCAACAGGCACTTAAGTATCTCAAACGACCCTGGAACAAAAACTGAATAGGATGCTTAATAAGGGCCAACATTTTGAGACAAAAGGTTTTCATTTGACAAAAATTTTGTTCTCTTATTTCAAAGGCAATGAATGAAATGAACAGGTTAAACCTGAAGAAGAAAATGAAGGCTGAATCTAGTGAATTCATGACTTTTAAATCAGATTTGGGATGGGCTGAACACTAGGCCAATGGTACCAAGGTATCATTTAGCATGGGTAAGTATGCTATGGTCTATATCTACAAATACAACAATTTGTAACTTAAAACTTCACTTATAAGAAATGATGACACTTTTCTTATGAATTGTTCGGGATCACGATTTCATGGAAATTCCTTCACATCCTCAGCCGGAACCAACAAAACCGTCATCGCTACAAATGCTAGATGTTAATATGTTCTTGTTAGTACTACCAAAATCTGAAAATAAAACAAATTTAAAAACAGAATTGACTGCCGTCAATACAGAATGTTTTTTTTTTTTTAAATAAATATCTTTTGCCAAACCATTAAATCTATCGGACCATTTAATTGTTTTAATAATTTAACTTCTGTATTTATTACATGGTTAAATGACCAAAAATGATCTGCTAATAATGATAAAGCTATAAAATTTACATTAGAGACTGAAATTAATGGATTTCTTCCTTTTCTAGATCTAAAGCTAATAAATAATAAGTTAAACTTTGGTATTGATAGGAAGTCTACTCATATATATAATTACATAAAAAAATAAGTTTTAACCCTTTTTCACATAAATTTGCTGTTTTCAATAGTTTTGATTTATAGATTAATAAATACACCCCTGAATAAAGATGAGTTTAATAAAGAATATAAACATATTATTAATACTGCTTTAATTAATGGTTTTAATAAATACTATATAAATAAAAAATTGAAAGATTTAAATATAAAAAAACTGTTAGTTTCTACCCTTAAGATAAGACGATTATAATTTTAAAAAATTTACTTACCATCCTTGGGCTAATAAACATTTCCAAAATTTTATACCTTTAGTTCCTTAAAATAAATATAGTATTAACAATTTATTACATTTCTCTAAAAAGTATAAAATTCCTGCTAAAAAAATCTGGCATTTATCAATTTAATTGTTTCGATTATGATAAAGTTTTTATTGGAAAGACAAAATGTAATTTAGAAACCAGAAGGAAAGAACATTTTCGTAAGACCGATTAATAACAATCTGACAAACAAATTGGCCATAGCAGATCATTTTTGATCATTTAACCATGAAATTAATCCAGAAGTTAAATTATTAAAACAATTAAATTGTCCAATAGATATAATGGTTTGGGAAAATATATTTATTTTAAAAAACAAACATCACGTAATGAATTTTGAAATACCGGCAGTCGATTCTGTTTTTAGATCTGTTTTATTTTCAGATTTTGGTAGTACTAACAAGAACATATCAACATCTAGCGTTTGTAACGATGACAGTTTTGATGGTTCCGGTTGAGGATGTGGAAGAATTTAAAAGAAATGTGTCATCATTTCTTATAAGATAAGTGAAGTTTTAAGTTACAAATTGTTATATTTGTATATATTTCTTTGCTTCACTGTTAATAGCTCCATATTTTAGGTATGCTATGGTCTTTCAGGCTATGTGTTTAAGGTAGTTTTGAGAGATTGTTCAGATGCTATATTTGTTTTGACTAATGCTGAGCATTTGATAAGCCAGCCATTAGGTTTCTTGCTGTCCCGTGTTTTCTGGATATTGAGAGTTTGGTGAAAAAGCTGGACATTTTTATAGGTTATTCTGAACAATGTCTTTAGAGGACAAGCCACAGATTGCAGAAATAGTATTTGTAATTCTTTGCAGGTGTTTCAACAGACATTCATAATTTGTGATGGTCTAAGCATTGTAACAGTAGTTTTGGGTTATGTTCAGAAAAATTATGAAAAGTTTATAAATTTATTAAACTATATGTAATTGTGTGATTGGCCGAAGTAATAATTGTATGACGTAATATGACGTAATGTGGTGACGTGCCATCAAATTGGCCAATCACAAAATTAAGATAGGAGTAACAATAGTTACGATAAATCAATAATCTTGGTAGAGAGAGATTTTTGTTGTAATGGTGGAGTGTGGTGAATAGTGGTGCAAGATCAAGAGCATTTAAGTAATAGTTTGAATATGTATAAATATAACAAAGTAAGAATTTATCGACATGTTGGAAGTGACTGGGAAAGGAAGTTCAGGCAAAATGTAATCTAAATAATACAATTAAATAGTTACAGAATTTGACTTCTCCGAAACTTTATTCCGAACCTCGCCTGAAAAACAGATGTCTCATGACTCTTATTTAGAATAAGATGATACAATTGGTGACCAGAGGAAATAGATAGCTGCAAAAACTCACACGAGAAGAGAAAGAATTGTGCGTCCAACATAGAAATGCTGTCCCAAATTGCACCTGAACGTGTGGATTAAGATGGAGACAAATTAAACGACGAATAGTCCCAAATTCCTGTTCCAACATTATCTTTTTGTTGGATACTAGGGGACTTCAAACAAGCTTGAGTTGAGACACTTCCATTTTTTATTTCCTGATGTCCTCATTGTCCTGCACCATGGCGTAATGGGGCTGGAATATTGTGTCTTGGTTCCTTGCCATGGACTATCCACGGGTTCGTCTGTGCCCTTGAGTGATGCAGATTTTAAGTCTTGAATATATGACCAGTGCCCACTCAGCATCATGAGGAATTTGAGCAGCTGTGATAGGCGACGAATCCCTGTGAAGAAAGCCAATTTTCTGGCTGGGGATGCTGCAAAGCTGACCACATTTCCTTCTCATATTGTTTGGATGATTGAATTCTGAATTTATTAATTTAATTATTAGTTATTTTTTGCTGTTAGAACTAACATATCTGTTGAACCTTTCTGTATATTCACCCCCCCCCCCCTTTTCCCCATAAATGTCAGTTTCTTCCTAGATAAGCTGCACTACTGGAACCAGTGAGGAGCTCGCCTTTTAGAGTTTGAGTAATAATATATTACTTTCGGAGAGTATTCTTTTGCATTTAGATAATATCTAATACAGAAATACACCAAAATCTAATAATTTTGGTTTGTGCAAAATTACAGAATATGGCTGCATTTTGAAATAAAAATTAAATATAGTGAATTTTTCAGTATTGAATAGTTTTGCTTGTACTTCTCCATCAATATTAAGTTCCATTAAATGAAGAGAATTGCTATGTAGACTACTTGCTCAAATTCTGATTGAATTGTTAATTTGGAAATCTCAGATTATTAGTTCCTAATGCTAATTTTCTTAATATCTTTTAGAGTGTCACTCTTCTTGACCACTTAAAATGGTTCCAAATGGTAGCTTATTTCCGTTGCTTGCATAGGAATAATTTTACATAATTTGATTAATTTTCTTTAGGTAAGAGGAAGTTTGTTAAGTTCATTGTTTAAAAAAATGTTACCCCAGTTGTTGAATATATTGTGACTTTGTGGGTTCCTAGAATTAAAAGTCCAGTTTTCAGAAATTCCAAAATATCTTTATTTCCGTAGAAACACACTTTGATCAACCCTCACAGTAGCAGAATTAGTTAATATACACCAATACAATCCTCAAGGTCGTCGACCACAAACAAGAGTTCACTTTCAAAACACATCTGTATGCACACACTGTACCACTCTTTGGCAAGTTGCGGCTTCCTTAGTTACTTCTACTCATATTTCTAGACATTTCTGGTAAGTTCTGTATCAAACAAGAAATCAAACCTTCCAGTCAGCTATCTGTTTCGGCAAGCTTTTATCTCTGCACTGCACTATCTGTCCCTTTGTGTGCGCTGGTCATGCTATTGCAATAATGGGTTTGCGACAATATTTTGAATGATGGTTTTGTATGATGGAGATGTACGAGTATTGTGCATTGCAGATGTAGAATTTATATCTCTTATGAATCACATACTTGGTTTTTTATTAGTTGTAATTCTTTCTTTCTTTCTTTCTTTCTTTCTTTCTTTCTTTCTTTCTTTCTTTCTTTCTTTCTTTCTTTCTTTTCTTTCTTTTTCTTTCTTTTTCTTTCTTTTTCTTTCTTTCTTTCTTTCTTTCTCTTTCTTTCTTTCTCTTTCTTTCTCTTTCTTTCTCTTTCTTTCTTTCTCTTTCTTTCTTTCTCTTTCTTTCTTTCTCTTTCTTTCTTTCTTTCTTTCTTTCTTTCTTTCTCTTTCTTTCTCTTTCTTTCTCTTTCTTTCTCTTTCTTTCTCTTTCTTTCTCTTTCTTTCTCTTTCTTTCTCTTTCTTTCTTTCTTTCTCTTTCTTTCTTTCTTTCTCTTTCTTTCTTTCTCTTTCTTTCTTTCTCTTTCTTTCTTTCTTTCTCTCTTTCTTTCTTTCTTTCTCTCTTTCTTTCTCTCTTTCTTTCTCTCTCTCTCTTTCTCTCTTTCTTTCTTTCTTTCTTGTAATGTAGTGTGATTTGTATTAGATTTTTACATAATGAAACCATTTGATAAAATTTTTCATAGATGGATTATGTACATAATTGTTTTAAGGAATGTTCCATTTTAATTTTTGGATGCTTATATCACAAAATCATCTGCAAAGAGTGCACACTTTATTTCACATGTTTGGAAGGCTGTTCTGTATTTGCATAAAAATATATTTATGTCAGTACTTCTCTGGAGTTCAACCACTGTATGACTTAATTGAATATTGACATGTTAATCAACTGTAATCCTGAAGCGTTTGATTAAGCTAGAGAAAATCAAGAAGGATTTAATTGAGAATCTTACAATTACAGGAAAGAATGTAAAGTTTAAAAGTAATAAATTGAATAAAATATTAACTTGTCAGTTAATTGATGAAACTTTTCATATATTCAAAATTTAACTGTATTAGAACACCACAGAGAAGTGAAATAATTATTAAATTATAGATGAGTTGTATTTATTACACATCAGCTTCACTTGCCCCCCCCCCCCTTTTGTTTTTTTTTACTAAGTTCTTTGTTGAAATTTTGTTATGTTTTGGTTGCAAATGATAATGATTATGCTTTAGTTTCTTCTTTTGACGATAAACTTTTTCTTTGACTTTTTAATTTATATGCTCAAATGATTTCCTCTCTAAATGGTCCCATGCTGTTTCCTAATAATTTTAGTAGTTTCAAGTGTAGGTTGTACAATGAGAGGTCTATGTTAGTTTTCTGTAGTGGTTGGCTTTTTCGGATTTTAACACAATTTTTTCAGCAGCTAATTGTTCTCTACTGTTATGGTTAAATTTTACTACTTTTCTTTTGAATTTGGGAGAGATGTTTTGTTGTAGGCATTGGTTGATAAATTTTATGTCCGCTGATATTAATAAATAGGACTCGTCTATAATTTAATAACTTTCATATATTGTTTGTTTCTCTTTGTGTTTGGTGAAGGTAACTTTGATTATCTAAGCAAAAACGAAATGATCACAAACAATGAAGAGACGCCGTGGAAATGATAAAAAGGTGCAATAAGCAGTTAAGATTGGTTGAATAGATTATATATCATCTTGGTTGGTGAAAAGCAGTGTGATGTAAGAGTGCGGTAGCCATTATAAAGCTTCATATGCCATTTCATCATATTAGCTAATAATTGAAACATAGAAAAGTATTTTGTCCATGGAGCCTAATTAAATTCTTACAGCTAAAGCACCATCATGTTAGTATTTTAATAACTTCTGGCACATTTAACCAATGTACTTGATTTATGGCATCCAGACTGAGGAGCAAGTTTAATTTAAAAATCTGCACAACTGCAAATCAAATTCTTGAATATGATCACTCAAATAGAAAATGGTTTTCCAAAATGGTAGTGTGCTGTAAGATGCTGAAGTGTTGTGCGTGTAAAATATGCACAGGATTACATTTGCATTATGATATATTTATTTTATGATATATTTATTTGTACAGTTTCCATTACATTACATTCTAATAACTTTGATATCTAACAAGCACTTATTATACATCCTGTACGAATACATGAAATTGCTGACCCTAAGATTTACTCACTGACTCAGGTCCCCTGGCTATAAACCTTTGGTTTTCCTGAGCACCTTGATGTCATTTCTTCTTGACCTTTGCTTCTTTTACACTAATTCACTTTTCTCTTAACTTATATAAGAATTCTCCTGTATATCTATTTTTCTTTTTACTCATCCCCGTTAACATGCGTATTGCCTCCACCTCTTTGCTCACACTGTCCCACTTCTTATCCCATATTTTTTCCCTGCAATTTGTTAACTCCTTACATTCTACCAGGTAATGACAGTGCTCTCTTCATCTCCACAAAATTCACATATCCCTACCACATTACTTCTCAACTCTTTTAGATATATTATTCCTACTCTCATCCTTGCTATGCCTTCTCTTCCAGTTTTGTCACATTTATATCAAAAGCTGCAATGATTTGACTCCCCTGCTCTCCATAAATCTCCAGTACCTATCTTCAATACCATTTTTTCCATTTCCAACCACCAACTGTTTGTGTTCTTATTGCTTTTCTGTTGCTTCATGCACAGATTCAATAATTACCCTTTCTGCCCTTTAATACACTTATACCGGAATGTCAGTATTCGTTCTATTATTATTCCCCTCTTTGTATTATCCAACTCTAATCTTGCCACTTGGGGCCGATTTTGGCAGCCCTAGTAGTTCTTTGCAAAACAGTCCATACATCTGGTCTAATTGTGTTCCTATCTTTGATGTGCTCCATACCGCCACTGCATACATTCTTCACATTTCCATTAAATTAATGATAATGGGAAAGAAGATAAGCCTTTGGTTAAGCAGAAGTAAAAGCCTAAAAAAAATATATTTTTTATACATGATGTAACTCAAATGTTTGGAGCTTTGCTGTAACGTATACCTATTACAGCTTAAGTCAGTGCTGTTAGAAACAATATAATTTTTCAGTAATGTTGTTTTTTCTATTATCAGTAAATCAAGTATTAGAAGTTCACACCCAAAATTTGGTGGAATTTGCTGCAAATACAGGTTTTAAGATTTGCTGAATGTAACAGAAAAATCATTTTTAGAAAATGCCCTTCTCCGTTTGCTTTGAAGATTGAAAAATGAAATTTCGATTAGGTATTGCATCTACATTCTGTCTTCCAAGGATGTGACACGAGCATTTTCCACAAACTGCTCTTCACATTCAAATTGTGCGTTGTTATAAAAATAGTTCTAACCATTTTCAATAATACGTTATATGTTTAGGTTTGCATAACAAATTAAATGTGTACCTTAATTTACTGTAAATTGCTTTTAAAATCCTCTTTATTGTGTACAAACTTTGTATAACTTTTATTATTTTAATGAATTATTTTGAGAGCCAGTTTAGGGTAAATAAAATATAATGGAACATTTTTGGGCGTTATTGGTTGTTTGGATGGGGAAATGGTTCACGGATCCTTTTGTATAAAGACTTAGGTTGTATTTATAAGAGGTTCAACATGTGCGCTTCCAGTTTAATAACTACATTGAATTGGCACGAGGAAGGTGACAGAGGAAGTAAATACATAGTTCGGGCGGTATTAAGAGTAGCGTGTCGGAAGGGTATAAGTGGAGGTGGTTTTTGACCTTGCGCGGTCAAAGCCAGCAATTTGAATGTTTAAGGGACGTTGAACCCTTAGCGGCTTGTGGCAAATGAATCGTCCGTTGCCCTCGGATGCTCAAATGTCCGTGTGTTGTGATATATGTGATCACACGCATTTCCCAAATTAGAGCAACGTCTTGTGTTGCTACACTTGCCTTTTTGTGGAATGCTATTAAATCCCTCTGTCCTTATGCTCCTTAATTGTCTTTTAATGTTTGTTCATAAAGTTGATACAAACTTCCTGAGCGCTGGAAAGAGTGACAAAGCTAAGAAAAATTATTATACACATTGTAAAGGAGTGACTGGCCGAATATTTAGCCCACATCTCACCAAAGCGACCGGCTTCTTTGTCAGTGGACCGTAAATGAAGTTTGTGGTGGACAAAGCGCGTCTTGGAGGATTTTCTCCACTTCCCTCCGTCATACATTCCTTTGTAATAAACTGCCCTTTCATCCATTACACTGATATGTCATATCATTTACTTCACCTTTTTACCATCCTGGATATTCTTTTGTATCAGAATTCCCCTACTCCTCGACAGGCGTCGGAACCCTATTAGTCCTGCATATGGGGATAGTAAAATGGAAATATTACCGAGCGAGGTGGCACAGATGTAATGTTAGATGGCTCGCATTCGAGAGGACCCGGGTTAAAATCCCAGGAATATCCCAACCTGACGGATATATTGGATTCGATTGATTTGCCTTCAGTGGGTTCACTTAGTCTAAAAGGACCTAACATTGAACATATCCGGGGTATACAATTTAATAGCATATTGTCACCCGAAAGTCGGAACTCCCTATAGAACCGGCCGGCAGTAGGGCCAGACGGGAAGCATTTGGGCCACGCCTACCCATTTGTCTCGTGCCACTAACTGAAGGGATGATTAGGAGAGCGGCGAGCGGCGCAAGCCCTGTACCGTCTCTTTCCCCTCCCACCAGACGTCTCGAAACCTCGGGATAATTGTGCGCGCCGTGAACCTTCCAGAAACGGCGATCTTCCCTATATAAGGCCTGTAGTTGGCGAGTCAGTTCAGTTCTTGGCGAGCAGCCGCGAGGAGCGCCGAGTGAGTTAACGGACCGGAAGACTGTGAACGTGCATCAGAGGAGTTGTACGTAACTGTGAGCGTGCAGTGGACCTGTGACAGATGAACTGGTGAATTGTAATTGTGTGCATTACGTAATTCTGTGTAATCGGCAAGTGTTCCGACTGTAATTCGGTGGAAATAAAGAACATTTTTGAGTTGTGCAATTGTACTTTTAATTTCACGAACCCACAAAGTCAATATATACCTGAAAATGTAACATAGGAGACAAGTCAGGGATAATTATGTATGATACAAAATCAAACAATTTTTTAATCCACTTCCATTTGGCTTTTGCCAGTACGCCTGAGCCTTTTTGCATTGGATACCATTTAACATTTCTTCAATACACATACATTAAAATAGCTTTTGAACACGCATCAAAGTTTATTGCCAATGATTTGTCATTGGTAGAGATAGATTCTACTTCTACTTAGAGCTACATAAGCATTATCAGGTTAATTTGTCATTCAGATAATCTTGTATAGAATAAAATGATTTAGAACAAAGGTACTCTCTAGCGGCATGTTTAAAAGCACCAAAATTGTCAATTTTTTAAAGATGATTAGGAAGAAGGCTAAATATTTTTAATGGTTTTATAATTCACACCTTTCTGGAAGCAAGAAAATTTAGCACTGGGATAATGAACATTAGACTTGTAATTGTATGGTAATTGTTATACCTAAGGTTATTACTAATAAAATAAAATCAAGTTCACTTTATCCTGTTTACGTAAACAGATAACCTGTTCAGTCAGTCAGTGAGTGAATTTATTAGCAGTCTACTAAGGATGTTACAACAAGTCGAAAAGAAAATGCAAGCAGTTGTCAGTCATGTATGCGTTACATTTACTAATAAATGACTTGTGAATAAGAATTAACCTCTCAGTCAATGAAGAACGAAGTAATCAAACCATTTAAACACTTCGTTTAAGAGGCATATTATGTTTGAATTAACGTTTACAGCAAAATAATGATTTATGGGTGACTGAAACATTGTTAAAAAATCTAAAAATGCAAAATATTTTATTGCTTTTAGTTTGTTCATAATGCCACCTCCAAAACTGGATTTAACTCTTGTTTTCTGTATTTGGCATGCAAAGTGTAACGTAGAACTAATTCAAAAGATTTCATCTTCTGTTATCGGGACAGCATACGATTTTTGAATGCAATGTGCGATTTCTCTCGAAGTATTTTCAACATTTCAGTTTCTCGACGGTTGAAGTACTATAATTGCACACAATAGCAAATCAGATATTATTGTATGGGCAAAAACTACACGATCATGGTGGCGTTGCGAACCAAGAAGGTTCACAATTTAGAGACGGAAATGGAACTATATTGAATGTACATGTTGAGGCTTTCGCTGCCGGCGTGAATCCCATAGAATGTTGTTTCCGGGCTTGAAGACCGTGGTCTAGACGAGGAAAAAGTATCTAACGTTTCGCCCGTAGCTTTGTCGGGCATCTTCAGAGGTTCAGTCCTGGCAGTTCACAAAAGATTCTGCCAGGCCTGAATCGCTGAAGATGCCCGACGGAGCTACGGGCAAAACGTTAGATGTTTTTTAATCGTCTAGACCACGGTCTTCAAGCCTGGAAACAACATTCTATTGGATATACTTACTGAGTTCCACATACTCCATTTTAGTAATATTCACAACATTCTACTATGTGGAATACTGCTGATTGCTTGGGCTTAGTCTTCGACAAATTACTGATCGAGCCGTCACCGCAAAACAGCCCGCCTCGGTAGCGTAGATGGCAGCGTGTCTGCCTGACGTTCAAGAGATCCCGAGTTCGAATCTAGGTCAGGGTGAGTTACCTGGATAAGATTTTTCCGGGGATTTCCCTTAACCTTAAAACGAATGTCGGGTAGCTCTGAGCTCCATGGACCCTGGACTAATTTGAGCATCATTTCACCCATTTCATTCACCGTCCGATATGACTTAACGTTGGAGGACGTAAAATTAAAAAAAAAAAAAAAAAAAAAAAAAAAAAAAAAAAAAAAACGCAAAACAAATGGTTAAGTGACAATTTTAGGCACAATTAAAGTATTTCAAAAGCCATTCACCATGGCGTAGTGGACTAAGGCATCATGGTTTGGTTCCCTGCCACGGATTGTGGCCCGGGTTCGATCCCACTCCTGGGGGTGCGGATTTTAAGTTCCGGGTATAGGACCAGTACCCACTCAGCATTGTGAGCAATTTGAGGAGCTTGCGATAGGTAAGTGACCCTGGTTCTGAAAGCCAACGTTCCGGCTGGGGGATGTCGAGATGCTGACTACATATCCCCGTATCGGTTGGATGATCGCCCACCTGTAACTTGAGTAAGTGGGCGTGAGGCCAGCAGTCGGGTTGGCAAGCCTTGGCCCTGTATGGGCTGTCGTGACAAGGGTCATTATTTATTATTGAAGTATTTCAAAGCCGGTTAGTATGTTTTGAAGTATTTCAAAGCCGGTTAGTATGTTTTGAAGTATTTCAAAGCCGGTTAGTATGTTTTGAAGACTGCCCAGGTTAGAGAATGTATAGTTCCAGAAAGGCCTTCGTTTAGGACCTGGCTTATCGAGAATCTTTGTGGATACTTTCCAACAGGGTATTCAGTAAACCGATGTAGCCACCTGATATATATTCAGAGGATATTTCAAATTCTAAATTGTTCTGAAAATACCAAAGTTAATGTTTGGAATTACGAATGTTTGTAGTATCGTAACAAGGATCTTTGTAATGGCATCTGGTTAATGTTTTGACTCCTTAAAGTCGCTTACCGATTGCTAAGCGCTTTTTGGTATTCTGTAAATAAAGCATTTTATCGAAAGGAAGAAAATCCTTGTTATCATTCGTAAGAGCGGATATGTAAAGTCGCGCCTAGAATGTTTACTTATCAGATGACTTTACATCACCTGCCTGATAATACTAGTGATATGTATATACCTATACATTAATAACGGTTCGTTAAATACTGCATCACGTCTTTGGAATAAACGAACGGTCATATCACAATTTTGTTAAGATTAATTAATTAAACATAGTTTTGAGAAGTGTATGATACATTAATATTTAAGCCATTAAATGTTTACTAATTGCCAAACTCGGTTTTATAGGTTCGAGATTCAGTTCAAGGCTAAACAGCTAACAATATTGAATGCCCTCCCGCACTGTTGCATAAATAAAATAACTTGGGAGTATTCTCTCTTACTTCATCAAACACCTGCTCAGTGAGGAATCGCAGCACGTTTAACCGGTTTTATACCTCGTTATTTGGAACATCTTCACAAGACACTGCAGAACATCTCTCCAGCATCACGGGACGCCCCAGTTTCCAACAAATGCATTTTACACAAGCTACCCATCATAAAACATGACTTGTTTAAGGAATAATCCAATGTCTTAACGTTTTAGGTTATAATTCCACTGGTTGTGAACACGGACCTTAGGGAAAAGTTATGATAACTTTAGTCAAAAATACTTCAAATCACTAAATCATATTAGTTGGAAGTCCTGGAATATAAAATACATTGCATATCCCATTTTAAACTTACGTTTTTTATCACTTTGTTTTGTTTACTGAAATCGTTAAACTCGATTAATGTATAAGGGAATTATACGTGAGCTTTCAAAGTTTCGCTTTTGCTTATTCGCCAATTAGTTTCAAATCACGGCACTAAAAGACTAAGTTACTTTTTTCTCGTACATTTATATGTTTCAGTCTTTGCTTTTTTCATCTAGGAGTATTAAAATTCAACCTTCTTTTTCCCCCTCCTAAATGTATTTTATTCATTACTATAATTTCTGTTTGGTGTTTTCCTCACGTTCAAGAGATCCCGACTTCCAATCTCGGTCAGGATCTGCGTACACTGTACTCACTTGAGCATTATGCATCGTCTGATATGACGATTAGAGGATGTAAATTTAAAAAAAAAATCGACTAGGGTTGTAGAAACCCTATAATCAGGATCGTATTCCTAACAAAAAAGTGGGGGGACGCACACCTAAATTTTTTACCAGGTGCTGGACAACCGATCATAATTCTGTACTTGTAGATTCGCCTTCCTGCTTTGGTTGTCCTCAGCATGTGTACGACATTTTTATATCCATTCTTTTGTTATCCTCTGAGTTCCACGTATGTACTGGAGGTCGTTAATAGTAAAACATTTGAATGTATATATTTTGTATTTTTGCAGTATGTTATATTAAGAAAGGTAATGAATTTAAAAAAGTATAAATAATATTAGTAAGGGGACTGAGCCCACCTCGGTAGCGTAGATGGTAGCACGTCTGCCTCACGTTCAAGAGGTCCCGAGTTCGAATCTCGGTCAGGGTGAGTTATCTGGATAAGGTTTTTCCGGGGGTTTTCCTTATCCTTACAGACGAATGTCGGGTAGCTCTAAGCTCCATGGACCCCGGACTCATTTGAGCATCATTTCATCCATTCCATTCATCCTCCGATATGACTTACCGTTGGAGGACGTAAAATTACAAAAAAAGGGGGGACTGAATCCCCCTCCGAAAAATAGGGGGGAGACGGGGTACATCCGCGTCCCCCCTCCATTACGGCCCTGCCTATAATCGTGAGTTGATCGTCTGCGAATTCAAAATATGGTACACGCACAGCAGGTAAATTATTTAAGCTATTATTTTTGGGGGTGGGGGGAGGTGTATTAAAGATGGTTTACAAATTACAGAAAGCAATTTAAAGCGAAGTATATTTAGGGTTATATGTAGAAAATTCAAGATTCACATATTTTTCATGTAAATATCTTACATGTGTGGCATTTTAATCAAAACAGCCAAGGCAATTTTCGAAAAAATAAATACAAAAATATTCCTGTGTAAATGGCGTGTCCGTTATTTGCTGTTTTAAAAGTAGACAGTCATGCAGACAAGCCTTTGCATGACTCCCAGCGGTATAGTAGTGAAACACTTGATGGATGGCCTAAGGCCAAGAAATGCGTCCTTACTTTAACGGAGAATCGTTATCGTTAATTTCCGCGGTATCGCTGCACCCAAAAAGAATCTGCCGTTCGTGAGCGTGCCTCAACAGTTGTCTACTGGAGGGAACCTGTTTTCTTGTCCAGTGTGACTCATCTCTGTAGCCAGAAGCGAAGTAATGTGGCGGCGAGAGCCATCTACCTGTGCACTTGAACTTACCGTATTAATAATGTACTAACTTTTACTATTTTGTTTCTTTCGTTTACATCAGTTTGAGTAATTTAGAATTTACTTTGGCGAAATCCCACCATACTACTGTTTCAGTATATTTGTTTAAACGTAACTTTGGTTGTCTTACCATGTTATTTGCTATTAAGCAAGAAAATGGTGATTTATGTACTACATTCTACCAAAAATTTGAGACTTACCGAAATTTCACATTAAATGCGGTTTTGAGGTCCCAGTTATCGCAGTTCAATTTACAAAAGCTGCTACAAAATCTTAATGTCTGAAAATCTAAACCAAGAAATCTAAGAGTAAAGTAAGTACAGTGCAACAATCGCTCATGAAATTATGGAATTGGGCGTCGAATAATTTGATGAAAATAGATTGTGAACTTTTCTCCCCCCCCCCCCCCAAAAAAAAAGAAATTAAAAAGTGACTTTATAAGGGGTAACAAGTAAAGCTAAATATTTCGGTTGTTTTTGTTATACTAAAGTAACATGAGGAAGACATCGATAACATATGGAAGAGACTGGGAAACCACCATTAAAAAGAACATCAGGAAAAAATGCAGTACTGCATAAATTCTTGGTTTAGGAACGAGCTATTACAACTACGCCATACATGTACTACGTATATGAAGTAATTATTAAATATCATATAGTATGAAATATTAATAGACTATCCTATAGGGGGGGGGGGATAAGCAGTGAACTCAGTGAACTTAAAACTCAACAAAGCTTATTGTCCAAGAAATCAAACAAATTAAAACTCCCTTACTCAAAGAAAATTTTAAAACAAAAGCTAACCTTTAGACCTATTTGATACTTAGCACTTATCTGCAGTTAACAGGAGTACTTAAAAATGTGAAACCTCTCCGCGTGTTGTAAAACAAATGCCACTAGAAATACTCATTTAAAATATCCTACTAATAAATGGCTGCACATTGAACTGGTGGATTCATGTACATGCTTAAGCTTTCACGGCCGGCTTTAATCCATTAAAATGTTATCCGGTGTTTTTGGCCGTGTTCGATTGGCTGAAACAGCATTTGACGCTTCGCCCGTTTCACTGCAATAACTCTGCTCGAGTCAGCTTCTGAAGATGCCCTGCGGAGAGATGAGCGAAACGTCAAATGGTTTCAGCCAATCGACCACGGTCAAAAAGCCCGGCTAACACATGTTATTGGATTGATGGATCCATCTTACCAAATAATGACGATGCTGGTGCAGTATATCCAGTCTGTTCCTTTCAAGAATATTTTAAATAGTGCAATTTTTAGCCATTCCTCTCAGCTTAAATCTTTATATCAAACTAATAAATTTAAGAGTTGTAATAGTATCAGAGTGTACCCATTACCACCGATCAAACAGAATAAAGTAAAATTATAAACAATTTTAAGGGTTCAATGAATTCATAAATCACATCGTGGTATATAAGGTAATGAAAATAGTGATATTCGGGCCCAGAAAAGGTAGTAAACTTGTATCAAAATCTTTGGTCCACTGCCTTATCATTCCATCAAGAGGAAAGGAAGACAATGGAAAATCTATATAACCTGCCCTGCCAAGAAAATCTTTAGTAGCACTTTGAACTGAAGGACACTTGGGGAGAAACCACTTACTTTTAGTGCTGAACTTTGGATCACATACGAAAATAGTGGAGTGCGAAGCAGCGAACTGACAGTCATTACAGTAACCAATCAAATGTTTCTACTACCTAATGTTATAGAGGTAGTATAGCATTCTACCTAACATTTGGTATGGAGATATAACTGGAGGCACCTACATTCTTAGCGGCCTAAAAATTCATAGAGTAGTGTGAGCTGTAATGCAAGAAGAAAAGTCTATGTTTTAACATTTTCCTGGAATGCGGCACGCAGTTTTTGAAGAAACACTCCTCATTCCTAAATATCCTGCAATCCCGAAATTTAACCCCTCCTGCTTGAATCTTTTCATTACGTTAGCCTCAATTTATTCAGTAGATGTTCCTGCGAAGTGTCTTACAGGTTGCCTCTTCATAAGACTCGGGGAAATGAAGGCATTTTGAGATTCCCGGTGTAGGCCAAAGAAAATGATTAGCATTCTATGGGTGCACGATACCGTTATATCATTAGTAGCAGTACAAATACAAAGGATAGCCTTGTCTAGATTATAGCACTGCATCCTTAAACGGACCAGGTACAATACATTAATCAAAGTCCAGATTCTACAAGAAATATAACGCTTGGCAACCCATAATTTGCGTAGATTCATATTACCACTGAAGAAACTGAACCTGAATAAGTGGTTTTTGTGTCCATACTTATGACAAGCGATCTGTCAGGTGCTCTTTCAGAAGTTCCTTGCATTTTTAAACTGTTTCGTAGTGGTGAGGTTTATATACATGTGTATGCGAGTTTTTTTTTCCCCCGGAAGTGATTAAATGATAAATGTGTAATAGAGAACATGAGTTCTGGAATATCTCAGAGGGACAGTGAAATATGCACATCGATGGTGTAATCCGACAAGGTTCAGTGTCAAAGACATAAGAGGCCTCGAGAAGTTGAATATAGTATCCCAGTTGTGTGGTCTTTAGACCTCTTCATTCAGTGTTAAGTCTGAAGTGGAGTAACTGTGGACGCTGAGGTTAAAGTATAAACGCCACTGTTCAAAGGTGTAGGAAGAGACAATACTAAATACTTTGTTTGCTATTGATTTCTAATTTTGTCTGTTAAAATCAATGCCTTTCTATATTTTACTGCGCTACCTACTCTTACGAAAAATTAATTTTAAATAACGTCTTTCTAACCGGTTAGGTCATCGGACGATGAATGAAGTAATGCTCAAATAAGCCCAGGATCCATAGAGCATAGTTGCCATTCCTCTTTTAGGATAAGGGAAAATCTCCAACGTTATCATCGGATGATTGAAATGTTCAAATGAGTACATATTTCAGGATAGGAGAAACTCCCGGAAAAACCTTATCCCGATATCTCGCCCTGACCGATATTCGAACTCGGGACCTCTTGAACGTGAGGCAGACACGCTACCAACACGCTACAGAGGCGGGCAACTTATTGAGCTGAAATTTATTTATGGACACTTTTTAACTGCTTTGGTTCTTAGCGCTCCATCCTATATTGGGCATGAACGGACTGTTTGATTTTGCTCAGATGCCTCTATCAGGTTTGAGGTTTTTATGTGACGTAAATCTACGACACAGGACCAACGGATATCTACTTCCTGTCCATCCGAATAAATGTTCAATTCACATTTACACATTTAATTACTGAATACAGTAAACAAAGAGAGCTTTTTAAATGTGTCGTTATAGAATGTGCTCTTTGTATCACTGAGAAGAGAGAAACGGTAATTTTTCAGTTGATAAAAGGTGTATATTACTCGACAGAGCGTTGAGACGTATTGACCTTCAGGTGACCAGCGCTGTGATCGTCTCTTATCGGGTTTTATCTGGGATATTAGAAGAGCGAAATATTAGTATGTTGACGAACAGTAAGCTACGAAACACAAATATAGCGATTGGAAGCTGCGTGTGTCTATATGTTTTCTCACGCCTGCCGATGTATGACACATTGCTGTCCAAAAGACATCTGAACAGACTATACATACACTGGACTCGCCGTGTATGTGCGATAAGCTGAGGTAAACATCTCTGTGTAGCGAATTTTTCCCGATACGAAAGTTCAGACCACAAACAAGTATTTTCAAAAAGTTTATGCTTGAAATATATAAATTTTTGATGTGATATAAAACTAGTTCACCAGATATAAAAAGTAATTCAATACGAAGAGGACTCCAGAGTTTATTTGCAGAAGATTCAATATATCAATTTCTATTGTTATGCAAAGGTTTTCTGCATAGGTCGTTTTACTCAAAATATTTGAAACATTTTGGGAAAATTTAAAAAATTCTTCATAGCTTGATGTCGGTAAACTTTTGATATTTTTTTTTTTTTTTTTTTTTACCATCCTTCGAAGATGAATAGGTATCGGACGAAATATCTGGCTTTGTCATAGTTTGGCAATGTGTTAGTCCTAGGTTGCACTTGCAACATCCATCCACTGAAATCTGTAAACGTATGCGACTCTTTACTAATATTGAACTGCACTTACTTATTTTATCCATTCAATTTGTTGTTTGTGAAATATTTAATTCACTGTAATCTTTAGACATACCCCTCAATTACTTGGTTTCTTTATTACTGTTTAATCAATGTACTTTTTGCTACATTGTAACTACTATGGAACTCCAAGATGTCACAAGACCTATTTGTTAAAGTGAGAATAAATAAAGCAATTAAAAAATAAAAACCAAAACCAAAATACAAAATTCGACTGATCGATGTAATGAACTCGTTCCTTTACTTTGTGAGGGCATGATTATGATAACGTTCAACTGCATCGTTGACAAACATGTAGATGGGTTTTGCTAGCTTTTGTAGGCATTGTATAACTTTAAATAATTGTGTGAAATGGAGTGGAGGGCAATTTTCGCCTCTTGTCAAAGGTTATCTGTGGCAAGTTTAGTTAAAATCTCCAACAGTTTGGAAGCCTTTGGACACACGCACGCTAATATGAATCAGTCTTTATTCGCCGAAATTTGATAAAATGAAATTAAATGAATTGGATGACCATTGTGGTAGCAGGACATGAGTTATTCAGTTTCGGGGAGCCTTTCCGCAGAACTGTTTCAGGGTGGTCTATTGTCTTCAGGACGCTTGACATCGTCCACAAAAAACCGTTTCACAAGCTACCATCAATCTAACATCCAAGAGTTGTTAACTCCTTTCACACACTCTTCCTTTTTTCAGTTCTTTCTATTCCCTCTGTTGCTTACCTGTAGTAGGCAAAGGAAGCGTTGTATTTCTCTCAAAAAATCGATATCGAAATCTAACCAAAATACATCTTGCACGTTTGGATTTCAAATTTTATATTTGTCAGCTGCTGTTACAGATACTTTGTGAATACCTTTGATAAATTCTGCACTCCAAACTAAGCTACACACAGTATTCGTTTTCATTTTGTACTATGTGAATGTTTTTGATAAATTTTGCACCCCAAATTAATCTTCACACGGTTTTGATTCGTTGGTTTTCATTTTGTCAATCAGAATATTGTAGAGGCATTTGTTATTGACATTACTTTAAAATCTGAAAACTTGCTGGTTACTCTGTCATTGCTTTGTACGTACTAAATTTAATATATCGCTAAAGGCTCGGTCTGCGAACAAAGAAACACTTCTGAATAGGAGACAAGTTGAATTGTGTTTATGTTGTCTTGAACTGCCTTGCTCTCAGCGTCCCAATCTATATTGGGTGTGAGATCGCTTCAGTTTTCTCTGAAACCTCTTATCAGGATTGAGGTTCTCTTATATGCCGTAAATATGCTACCCGCGACCACTGGCTTTGCTCCCCTTCCCGTAGGAAGAAATACTGAGGATTCTTACGACCGAAAAAATCCATTGTCCTCCTTAGTAAATGTGAAAACGCGAAGGTTTTTATAAACATTGTGGCTTTGTGGGTTCGTAAAATTAAGTCTAATGTGCAGAAATTGAAACTGCTCTTTATTTCAAGTAAAAACAACGTTGTACAGTCCTGCCAATAGCAGAATTACGTAACACACACAAACGCAACGTTCACGGTCGTCTGTCACGCGTACACAGAAAAATCACTTTCAAATCACTACACAGTTGCACGCACACGATTATTAAATAGTCCATTCACACTAAAAACGGCTCACTGGCTCGCCAATCCAACTCGCATCGCATCGCAGGTACTGGCAGGCTGTGTTAACCCGAAGATTGTTGCTGTGTGCCCACCCAGGATAGGGTTTAACCACAGATAGGATTTTCTTTTCGGGATGGTTTAGGATGGCTGTTTTTGTTTGAGGATGGTGGATTGATTACGAGGTAGTTTAGTACTCCTCTAGAAGGATAGAATGCTCAATCCAATCCAATTCAACCGTCCGTTGTGCTATTTATACCCGGACCATCGTTTCTCGAAACTTGTCGAAGTAGCACGATCTATTACGATGACGAGAGAAAGGTAGGAATTATCCAGAGTATCTCCGTCTCTTTCCCTCTCGGCAAGCGCTAGCGTGCGCATAGGTGTGGGCATGGCTTGGGCTCTCTTTCTCACGCGCCGGCCGCGGCCCTCCGCAAACAATGCCTCGCGGCACAATATTTAAAATTTCAAGTGCTTCGAATTCTATATTCTGAATTATCTGAAAGCACTTGTTCACATAATGATCTCAAGTATGACTTACAAAAGGCAGGTTTCATTGCTGTTAAAGGGAATTGGTTAGAATTCTCGGCTTTTTCTGCAGTGGCATTATCTCAAAACTTCACGACCACAGGGTGTGCGGGAAGGAAGGTGAAAATCTTTTATTTACGTAATATCTGCATATATGGGTAACAGAAATAATGCGCACTTAGACTAAGACATTACATCCGAGTCCTTTGTGAGGGAAATGTTACTCCGCATTCAGGCAGTATATTTTGTATTGAAATGGTTTGTTTCTGACCAATACGAAGATTTATCAGATTGACATTTCATGTTCTAAACTATATTTGCTATCCTTATGATAAAAACCACATATAATGCATGTGTAAAACATTTAACTTTTATTTTTTGATAGAGATGGTAATTAGGTAACGGAGGGAACATCTAGCACCTCAAATTTGATCTTTTGTGCATACATTCGTAGTAAGGACGTGAGCAGCAGAGCGCAGTGTCCTCTTAGTTACTTGACTGGCTTGCACAGAAGCGCTGTACATCCATCCTCCAGAGGGGTTCAGAGGCTCCTCTCCAGCGGGAAATCGGTATATCTCGCTACCGTTAGTGGAGACTCGGCCATCCTCTGTCGGAGCCGAGAAGTTCGAAGTCGTAGGTCTCTGCGCCATCTGCCCCGTCTTCTAGCCGACACACCTGTAAAAATATGACTGTCTGGTGTCTTGTAACATGAGAAAGGGAGAGGAAAGGTAGAGAGGAAGTCCTGGTGGAAAGCAACCTCTCCAGCATTCGCCTTGCTGGCCTTGGTCTGGGATCTCGCGAAGCCAGCTTGTTCGGTTAATAAAAACGTAACTCGTGGCGTAACAGCCCGAGTTGGCCACGGCCTGCCAACACGACAGCCGGCCTCACACCCACATACGCAAGGCAGAGGTTGGCGATCATCCAACCTATGCGGGGATGAGATGTGGTCAGCATCTTGGCACCCCAAGCCGGAAAGTAGCCTTTCTAAACCAGGATTCGCTACCTCAATTTCCTCACGATGCTGAGTGGGCACCTGTCCTACACCCGGGACTTAAAATCCGCACCCTCCACAGGGGTAGGGTCGATTCCGGGCGTATGTCGGACGCAGAGAACCAGAGCAAAACGCCGTTATCTATTACGCCACGAAGCAGGATTGCTCGGTGAATAGTTCTGTTAAATTTTCATATTTTGTGTAAATGTTCATATTTCTTTACATTTTTGTTGTATTTGTATTTCGCTTTTAAAATAATTATCGTTATCAATCACTCAGGCTTTCCAAATAATTCAATTCCGGCAGTTTTCTGTGGAAGAAATTTAGAAAACTCGAGCCGTTCTTTCCAGCGTCTGGATAAAGGCCTACTGTGTTATGCAGGAATTCAGCTACGTCACGTGGGAAGTTAAACATCCTCTACTCTTTGAGTTTATTTTCACGAACGTTGCGTTTAGTGGCAATTGCAGTTAGTATGATTAAGACATATCCACCAATATGTTTATTTTATACTAGGTTTTTGGGCTTTCGTCATTACTAAAGTCAATTAAGTTTAGGTAATATATTATATTCCATTTAATGTTTATTAAATACAATCATCTCTAAAACGTATTTTTAAAGTAAGGAAGTAAATCCTGTTCCATAACTTATTACATGTTTTGACTTTAAACAAAGTGTGACGTTATGGTATTTTTCTTAGTATTTTCATATTCTGGCAAATTTTCCTTCATATTTTGTCTGTCTATACTCTTGAGCTCCTAGCATAGTACCTTACATCATGGCCTATAGTAGGTCATGTTATTTCTTAGCTTGAAAACTATATAGAGCATATCTAAAAGGTGTGATTATTACGTCACGAGGTTTGAATTTGGCGATTCTCGTTACTTTTCGACCTGCACAATGACTCGCCCCTTTCGGTCATGTGTAGCGTAGTTCAGCCTTCCTAGCATTGTGATATGACCAGCTGGAGATGAGAAGGCAAATCGGTACAAGGCTTTTGTAATGGTTGGGAAGAAAAACGCTTCAACTTCGGAGTTCCCGGTTTATTTAGGTACCTAGTACTCATAAGAAGGTGGTTTGCGAGCAGGATATTCTGCAGACCGTGACCTGAATGGCCACATTTCTTACTGGTGTTGTCGCAGAGTAACAAAGATGTTAAAAAGTTAAACCATAATTCCTTATTATCGTGCCTGTGTTCAGTTAGGCGATTGCCTCGAACTCGATGGCAAGAAAGCAGGGCGGATCGGTGGAAAGACTTGTATGTATCTAATATAAGGACCAAAACAAAATATTCATTTTTGTCCTTGAATGAATTATAAGTTTGATTCACTAAGCTTTATCTCTTCCCATACAACATTATTTTGCTGATTTTCTAGCATTATAAGGGGCATTTTGCCAGGATTTCAAAGGTAAATTTATCATTCATTTGCAGAGTCTGGAGGTAAATAAACCTGGATTCTGACAATTAACATTTTTGTTACCTCAAGCCTTAATTTGTCCAAGACATTCATTGGTATATGTAGACGTGGCGTATGACGTAATTTTGCGCAGTAGTTTATGGTCGAGTTCACTTGTTTATTTGGAAGAAAAAGGGGTGTCCGGTTATCCATCTGCCAGAGAAAGCAGGGATTTTATCCCTACCATTGATTCGTATGACGTCACTCGCGCACATCCGAGCAAGGTCATGCGCCACGTCTAAAAATACATCTGTACTTGAAGGTCATCACGAATTTTTTTCAGACTTACATCATAAATGTAACTGTAGTTCCTCTAGTAGCTACATATTTGCACGAATGGAGTAAACATTCTTATGATTTTATGGAATGTTCAGTTTTGAAGGAAGAAATGAACCAGGAACTCGCTCGTATCTTAAATCGAAAGTGTTTTCTTCGGACAAGTTATCAACGTTTTAGCAGCTGATTTTCCAAGCAAAGCTTTATCGTAGCTAGACATTCTGAAAAAAAAAAAAAAAAAAAAAAAAAAAAAAAACTTTTACCTATATAAAGTAAATCTTTCCTGAGGACTATTTTGGACGCTTTCGATTAGTTAGGACAATGTCGATTCTGTCACAGTAGTTGTGCTATGTTTAACAGAAGCTCAAAATGCAGTAGAAGATGGCAATCTACGGTTTGCTTTTGAGAAACGAGTTTACTATTCAGCATCTACCAAGAACAAAATACGAAGGAAGCATGGCGTAGACGAAAAAATTGCACATTGATGATAAAATTGCACATCCATCCTTTGCTCACGTTTTTAACAACTTCAGGCTGAGAGGTTAAATTCATCAGGAAATAAAAACATCCGTTAAAAAAGGACGTTAAAAACATTGTGAATACAGATGGCAGAATTTTGGACGGATACCTGTGTAATGGCGAGATTCTTGATTTTCTGCGAGCTGTAACATTGTAGACAAACTTCATGTAATAACAGTATGCTATTTAGTCATCTTTACTATTTGTCGCACCGTATGACGAAAACATTCATTGTGACTGAACTACCAATGCGACAACACACACTGTGACGCAACTTCCTATTACGGATACAATGTGGGCATTTCACCCGGAACGAAATTACCATTTGCGAAATCATCTGAACCTTTTTACTGAATAATCTCGATGACAGATAACTGCTTGTAATGAGGGTTTGAAGAGATGTCAGAGGAATTAGTACAAGGATACGAGTGCCCCCTTTCAACATATCTGGAAATCCAGTAAGGAGTTACTTTCAAAATGAAGATAGAATGACCAACAGGAAGATGAATTTGAAATATCTAAGGGAAGATCACCTTTGTTCATAATAATTCGAGTTGATCTTTATAGTTATTGTGTAATTCTTGCAATACTCGGATCATCGCATTGGTGTTTTGAAAACTTTCATTCACAGACGAGATGGTTATTCTGATCAAAATATTGTCTTTTTCGCAAATATATAATTTGAATTTTCTTGTTTCTGTGTGATTACAAGACGTCTTCGACTTTTGGGCCACCAAGTGTCATTACATCCTTAAATTTCTGATTAGATATTCAGCTTTAAGTAGAATGTAATGGAAGTAAGAAATGCAATATTTAATTACTTTATTGCCAAGCTATTATATAGATTGCATCTACTGGAATTGACCCAAGTCACTTATCCAGTAGACGTCTAAATGCTACGAATCCTACACAACCTTTTTATCTCATACATCTTATAATCTAAAATTTTAATTGTAGGCTCTTACTCATAACATCTGTCAACTTCGCAGCTGGAAGTTTGCCCATATAGCAGTCTTCCATAAGCCCAATAAACCCAAACACCTCCCCGAAAGCTATCGTCCTATAAGTGTGTTGCCGACCCTCTCCAAGCTGTTTGAAAAAGTAATTCATCGCCGTCTTCTGTCTTACCTTAAGCATAAACATCTTCCGCCTTATCAATTTGGATTTCGTCACAAACATTCCACTACCCATCAGCTTTTACGATTAACTCGGTCAAAATTGTCCATGGCTTCGAGGCCCATCAGTATACCACGCTGTTTTCCTTGATGTGGCACAGGCATTTGACAGGGTTTGGCATGATGGTTTGCTTCTTAAGCTCTACCGCATCGGTCTTCCTAATTATCACATCTAATCCACAGTTTCCTCTACGACCGCAGCTTTTCAGTACGCATTGGTAGAATGCTTTCATCCCCACGTAATATTACCGCAGGTGTCCCGCAGGGTTCTATCCTCGCCCCGACTCTATTCAATATATACATTTCTGATATTCCTGACTTAGCTCCGACTTCTTTAGCTCTTTACTCTGATGACACAGTACTATATTATTCTCATGTTAATCTCCAGCACGCACAAGTAGTACAGCTCTCTTTAGATCGCCTAACTCATTGGTTCAGCACTTGGCGGATCTCATTGAACCCTCAGAAAACCGAAGCTAAAATCTTCACTCTTCGCCGATATACTCCGCTTACTCCGTTGCGTCTCTACAGGAACAATGTCCCTTGGCTCCCCACTACAACTCCCGTTAAATACCTTGGAGTGCTTTTGGACTCTCGACTGACCTGGCGTGCTCACGTCGATCGTCTTATATCATTGGCTTCCGGGCGACTTTCAAAACTCTCACCTCTGTTGCATCGCCGTTCCAGCCTCGGCCTACAGTCTTCATTGTTACTCTACAAATCACTCGTTCGTCCGGTTATCACTTATGCCTGCCAAGTGTGAGGGGCCGCACACACATGTCATCTGCGTCGTCTTCAAGTTATACAGAATCGCTTCATGCGCATCGCTACCAACGCTCCATGGTTCATCCGTAATCAGCAGCTCCATCACGAACTAGGACTGTTACCTCTTCACGACTACATTCGCAGGATCGCTCGTCGTTTCTTTTCCACGCTGCAAGAAGTTCCAGAAACTGTGCATTATAACATCGGCGTGCGTACTCGCCAGCCCTCACGCTTAAAGAGGAGACTACTACAGGACCTGCTTCTAAGTGAGACATCTGATTTTAGTGCTTGATGTCTGTCTTACATCTCCAATATTGACTTAATACCCCAGTGTATAATTGGGGTTCTAACATAATGTAGTTAGGGGGTGGCCCGTTAGCCTACCCCTGAGTGTTATTGTTATTTAATGTATTGTTCAGTAGAAGATTCCGGGCTGTAAGGCCGTGGTCCACTGGGTTTCTTCATATCTCTCCCAGACGTTTCGCTTACAACTGCGGCAAGCATCATTAGTGGCGTAGAAAAGTCCTCCTTGTACCTTTCCTAGCTACTAAGTAGAACTAGTAAGTAGACGCCACTGATGATGCCGCAGTTGTAAGTGAAACGTCTGGGAGAGATATGAAGAAACCCAGTGGACCACGGCCTTACAGCCCTGAATCTTCTACTGAACAAGACGCCGGCCGTGAAAGCCTACCTTTGTTTCTTTAATGTATTGTTCTGTTACCTTCTTTTCACTCTGATCTGTAAAGCATTGTACTGCTGATCGATCAATAAAAATTATATATATAAACAAATCTGTCAACTGATCATTTCCATTTGGATCTCACCTTCCATAGAAATTCTCCTAATTTTCTAATCTGACTCTGATCAGAAAACATTTTCTTTATGGTTACAATACTTTTTATTTCTCAGCTACTTCTTCTACCCAATCAATTTTTTCCTCCATTCATCTATACCTCTACATTCCCATATAATATGCTCTCCATCCACGCCCCCACATATCGGACAGTGACCCTGCAGTACACTACTCAGTTTCCAAACCCCTGATCTGAACCATGCTTTCGCTTCTCTTTCCCTTTTATTAGATTTCTAAACACTTTTCTGACCTTGATTATGTTCCAAACATAGTTAAAAGAACCAGTGACCTTTTATCTTCCATCTCAGCCCAGATAGTTTGACAATCCATATCTTCGAATCTAGATGTAAATACCTTTCATACTCCCCGTGCTAAGCTATGTCTGTGCAGCAATATCTCACCTAATCCACGCTTTTCCAACTGATCTTTTATTGTTTTCAACCAGATTCCCTGATTGGGATGAAAGCTGAGAACTATCCTCTGGCAACTGCAGTATCCTCTACCAGTACTTAGCCACTCTTTCCATCACCATTCCGTTTGCACTACTTTTTCCCTTCTCTTAAAGTACTCTTACATTTGCTGATTTCTGGGGTACGCCCAGCATAAATTTACAGTATGCTCTTAATACAAGATCTATTTTCACCCATCCGTTTTCGACCCCCCCCCCCCCATATTTCCACCCCATATCCCTCCCTAGCCTCTACTAAGACTGAGTATAGCCTTTCAAACCATAAGTAAGAAATGCAGTATAAAGAAATAATAGATAAGGAAAGCAGATAGATAATCCTAGAGGTCGAAATCCCTAAAAATCCTTTGGTTTTGCAAGTCGGAAAGAACTTCCCTGATATGTCCAACGTTATTACATTTTTGGTGCTAAAGTAAATGCATATCCATGTGTATCACTGTTCGTTGTATTATGTGACTACGAAACAACCACTTGGTAACATTAGGTGTAGAGAACGAAAGTTAAGCGTGTCCATTGTAGTAAGCGATGTTCGCTGTCTTGTAATACAGTAATAAAACGACATGCGAAGGAAAGTTGAACATGTGATGTTATAATGCAACAAACAATAAAAGGGCATGTAATCGAAAGTTGGGAAAGTGAAACTGCACTGTGCAGAATTTCATATGGAAATATCTGGGCAACTTCCCAATGTGTTAGAGAGAAACTGGTTTACATAGAATGTGGTCAGGCTATCTTCACATTTAAAAAAGTTTCATTTCCTTGTAGGGTTTAGCCAGTCGAATAGACTGCAGAAATGTCACTCTAGTATGTACTTTCTATCAGTAAGAAATGACTTGGCCAGGCCAAGGGCACCGCAAACCTTGACATCTTTGCCGACACGAACAGTAAGGATCAGAACATAACTGTGGCTTTAAGCTAAGGACGAAGCAGTTGCTATTTTTGTTGGAAAACGTCGTGTCTCTGAATAATGAAAGTATTCTTTGTCTTAATCAGATTATCTTTCAGAGAGACAAAGCATAATTTTGTTTATTGCTAGGGTTTAGTAGTTTCGTGATATTTGCCCATTGTTTGTGACGTAATGTATACAGCTAAGAAACTTCTAACATGCCCATTTCTTTAAAAGCAGAGAACAGAAACGGTGCCGTTAGACTGTATTGCAGAGAATGGACATCACGTGTTCGTATCTTGACTTATTTCGTTATTGGCATTGTTAGCTGATCATCATAAATCCTAACGTCCTTTCACTTGGTTCTAAATACTGGCGAATAAGCTGGTTCATCGTCTCAGCAGTTGAAGTTGCAAATTCGCTCTTAAAATTGCGTTTTATGTACATAAGTAAATGGGTATTGCAGCCGGGGCCACAGACGAGGGCGGATAAGAGCTGGTTGCGCAATAGCACTGCTCTGAGTATGGTACTACATGGCAAAGTGAGAAAGCGTATCGTGAAAAATTCGCAACACAGATGTTTACCTCAGCTTATCGCACATACACGGTAAGTCCAGTGTATGTATACTCTGTTCAGATGTCTTCTGGACAGTAATGTGTCATACATCGGCAGGTGCGAGAAAACATATCATATAGACACACGCAGCTGCCAATCGCTCTATTTGTGTTTCGTAACTTACTGTACACCAACTTACTAATATTTCGCTCTTCTATTCGACCAGATAAGACCTGATAAGAGACGATTATAGCGCTGGTCACCTGAAGGTTAATACGCCTCAACGCTCTGTCGAGTAATACGTAGAAAAGTTGGTGTTTGAGAGAAAGGAATATCGGAACCCTTTCCTTCTGTTTTTTCCTCTAGTTCTTAAGCCTTTAACCCACATATATTCCAAAAACGAATAAGTTACTTTGTACTTCGTTGCGGAGCTTGCTACATTGAGACTTGAGTACACAAAGCTGTTTATTTCTTCGTTTTTGAAGATGCTGCCAGATTTTCTCTTTAAGTGACTAGGTATTAAAAGTTATAGTTTCTGCAGAATCTCTTAACTGAAGAATTAACTGCCTATATAACTGACTTTCGAATCTAAAGTGCAACTAATTGTCAAGTAAGTCAGCGTGGCTGAGATACGTCCTGCCTACTTATTGATATGGTTATAATTCGGAGTCCTCTGTCATAAAAATGACAGTTCTCTAGAATACAAAGTTTGACCATAGAAAATTGGTGTGTAATTTAACCTTTCAAGAATCTTGTTTCAAATGTCTTTTAGTAACAGGACTTATGTATACATTAATGAATGTGAGGCTGAATTTAATATAAGTTCATTATTCGAACTAAAAATAATGATGAAGTAAGGGTGAATAGTTGAAAAATAAAGCAAGGAAAGTTAGGAGCCTGAAGGAAATACGAGAAGCAGGAGCAGGTTTGATGCAAGTAGTAGATATACATGGCCTCTGGCTCGGATGTAACGTGCTTTGGGTCTGATTACATTCATCACGCACCGGACTTTCGCTCTGCTTATAATCATTATTTGGAGAGGGATGAGGTTATACCTATAGAGAATTGGGACGCAATTCTTGCTTTCCAAGAGCAGTGGCCAGTCGAACCAATATGCTGCCCCCCTCGGTAGCGTAGGGGTAGCATGTCTGCCTCACGTTCAAGAGGTCCCGAGTTCGAATCTCGGCCAGGATGAGCTACCTGGATAAGGTTTTCCGGGGTTTTCCCTTATCCTCAAAAACGAATGTCGGGTAACTCTAAGCTGTATGGACCCTGGGCTCATTTGAGCATTATTTCACCCTTTCCATTCATCGTCCGATATGGCTTGACGTATGAGGACGTAAATTACTATAAGACAGTATCTGATGAAAAAATAAGCAAATATCAATTCAGATTAATGAGGGCCGGGGAAAAGGTGTTTCTAGGCCTTCTTTTGTCCGTTAGTGTCGAAATTCCACTTTTTGGTAACACTAACCACATTTTCAGTCCGATTTTGTCTCGTGCATCAAATACTTTAGTTTGAAATGGTAACTGAGGGTGGACAACGAGGCAAATTCTCTATCCAAAGCTATCATTCTCAAAACAGAATTGGGATACACGTAGTTTGATTTGACTTTCACATAGCCAAGAACGTACGCTGCTTTAAAAGCAAAGGTGAAATTCCTAGCACCTTTCTCTACAAACCTGTCATTTTACATGTGCTGGATTCCTGTAAATGTAGCCATTGTTATCCGAACCGAACCCTCAGCGTGACATCATTATGGGAAAGTATAATAACAGTTGTGACGTTCGCGAAAAGCATTATTCAGTTCCCAAGAAGGTGAGCGCGATTTCCTGCAGTTCATTATTATATGTCATTAACTCATTACATGAGCAGGCACAAACAATGAGAAGATGAATTCCAAACCACCTCTCTCTCTCTCTCTCTCTCTCTCTCTCTCTCTCTCTCTCTCTCTCTCTCTCTCTCTCTCTCTCTCTCTCTCTCTCTCTCTCTCTCTCTCTCTCTCTCTCTCTCTCTCAAAACAAAGCAACAGAAACCAGAACTAACATTAAAGCCACATAAACTATGACGATTGAATCCAAACGTGTTTGGCCATGGAATTCTTTTCGTTTAGAGAAACATACGATACAGCCTCGTATACTCAACACTTGATTCTCACATTATGATCTTTGCGATAGCTTTTAATAAACTTTCGAAATGCAACTGTTTTGCTTTGAAAGGGAGGTTTTTTGTTTACTTTTAATAACTAGTAGGTATTTAACCAGGTCGGACAAAACACACCTTACAGAACAGCTTTCCGCCTATAACACTTACATTGTGTAGTATAGCGTTGGAATTTTCCTTTAAACACATGTAAGAATGACGTTCTTTCCACTTTATTCACCAATGACGATATATTGTATGACAAATGAGGACGTCATGTAATCTATAGGGTGCGACAGAGTTTATTTATGTTGGTGAAACAGTAGTTACAGAATTCCCATTTATAATGTATGAATATGACCTCATGTGTGACATACCACTTTGTGGTACTCTACTTAAACCTCCAGTGGTCAGCTTTGCTCTTGCAGCGAAAGATGTCAACTGGTCAATTTGGTATTTATAGGAAGAAAATTAATATTCTTCCTTATGCACTGCTCCAATGTGATGAGCAGATTTCTTTGGACTGTTTTAATATGGTAGGGCGACAAGTCGCATGGAAAACACAGATAAATAACAAATCTAAAAGCTAAGCTCTATCTGCCTCTCAACAAAGATACGTGCCTCAAAGATATTTTATTTATCAATTTTGTATTAATTGAGATAAACGTTTCCAGAAATATTTTAATGGCAAATTAAAGTGTAAATACAAAGGGGGCACTGAAGACTGAAATGATGGCCAGGTATTTAACAAAATCAGGTTAAATACCAAACTTGATATGTATTGAAATTATCTCCCAAGTTTACACGAATATTTTTAAGAATATCCCGCTACAACAAACCATCTTTTACATCTGTGTGGAGGTTGCAATTTCCCTCTGTTACCACCATTCGAACAGGCTGTTTTTCAATGTGCTTAAGTGACTGCCGCATGTACTGGCATGCACAATGAAATAGCTAATTGGATCCTGGCAATAGAATTAGTTAAAATATACTTGCCCTATTTCCTTTGTCGTATAGTCACAGAAATGTGGAACCTAAGATCCAAATGGGTAGCGGTAGATCGGAGTAAAATCACCGGTAATTATTACTTCGATTAAAAGGTCGTGTATATATATATATATATAATTAAATTGAAAAAAAAAAAATAAAAAAAATATCTCTGATTAGGTTTGCTTTTTTGGGATTTCGTCTAAATCTGTTTCGAACCTTTTGCGCCCTGACATCCCTTGATCCATAGCTTATTTAAATACATTTAAAACACTGGTTATTTCCATGCTCCATGGGACAAACAATACCGCGGAATAGAAATAAATAACATTGAGCGCTGCTGTAGGCGTCATGTAGTGAAACATCTTAAAGGTTAGTGTTTATATAAACTGCATGCGAATGACTGGTATAATTAGGTATTTCCACCTCTAACATTCCTGCAAATTCAGCTGATATATTTGGGTTAAGGTTTTCCTCTACATATGCCCAGTATTATGTCTTGCAATGTCTATGTAATGTAGTTTCTGAACCAGTACTTCAGCAGGTGTAATGACACCAAGATGCGTAGCGTGCAGAGGAAGCCTTTAATGTGCATGTTCTATTGACGCACTGCGGTTTAAGATCGTTGTAAGGCAAAACTGAATTAGGAAATTTGGCATCCCTAAGCTTTCTCTATGGTAATTTTATTAGATAATTTGAAAGTCTGGCAAAGGGTTTTCAGCAAATTCATTGATTGGAATTTCCTGTATTTTATTCCTGTATTTGAGACCTAAAGTAGCGTAGCGCAGCGCAGGTCCTGAACTGGACATTCCACTACCAGTCATTGTTTGTGAAATATGGTCACTTTCAGTGCAAAATTTCCTTTGTAACATTTGGAAACAGAAAGAGTAGTGCATTTTGTAACATTTACCGCGTTAATGAATCTTACTCTAACGTTTGCGAGCTTCTTTAAATTTGCAGATATATTTCGATTATGAATTGAGGCGCTGAGAACCATTAGGGCCCAAAGCACAGAAACATAGTTCTGAGAAAAATGTTTGTTAAATCAAAATTTCCATTACGCGGTGCTACTTGCGAATAAAGAGTAAATTATTTTGGCAACACTAGATAAAAATTGAACAGCGCAAAGCAAACAAAATGGTACTTCATGTTTTGGGGCCTTACGTAATTGAATATCGGTAAGACTGGCAAGACAGCTTCTTATGAATGTTTCTTTGATTTAATGAGGGCCTAAAACACAGCTATTATGGTTCTATGCGCCTCAATAAGTTAAACCTAGAAATCATATATGATACACAACAAAATATATCGCATTGACAAATTTAATTTGTAAAGTAGGACTTTTGAAAGATTCGTGAACTCTATCTTATCCATTGTGACGTATGTTGTACTTTTGAGCATAATCGTTGTCAAACTCTTTATTTCTGAATTAGTTTCATAGTAACGTTTTTAAATCTTTTCCTACATATGGGTTTTCTTTAAATATACTTTTCTTCCAAAATCCTTTAAAGTCCTATCCAAGAAATATTAAATATGGTGAATTCGTAACACATCTCGCAGTTATTTAGCATAGAGTGAAACTTATCCAGATTACTGATAAATGTCTTCTAAGTTCACCGTACATTTTAATAAAATGTGTTTATTAAGAAAGACGGGGAAAGAGAAACAATTGCTAAGCGGTTGGGAAATTTCTATCAAATAGGATGAAGGTTGTAGAGATACAAAAATTGTTGTGTAATTTAACAGTGAAGAGATCAGAAATGTTCTGTTACGTCGAAATTTGCATTGGACGGAGAAAAATATTAACTAGTTAGGAGGAAAGACAGTGTAGGATTGGCTAAAATAGGAAATTGAAAGGTCAAAGAAATGCTTTTACTCAGATTGTGTGGAAGAACACTATATTCGAATGTAAAGCAACTGAAAACTGGAGGAGTGAAATCAGAGAACAAAGCTTAGGTTATTTACTTAAGCATGCAGGAGTGTGGAACAGTATATTAAATAACTAAAGAGCCAAAAAGAAAATTGACACCACTGTACACAGGAGTAAATATGACAGTAACTGTATACCTGCTTAAGAATGACTCGAGCCAACGTTTTGCAGACACCTTATTTACTGAAACGTCCTAAGCACGTAGTAAATAAGAGGTAGAAAGGATTCGTTTCTTAATTATAACATTTTCTTTAAAATGTATCAATTATTTTTTAAATACCTGACATCTAGAGGTAGTTTCATCACCCCAAAATTTAATTTAATTTAATCAGTCGTTGCTGATACCTGGCAATATGAAACAGGAAATGTAGTTCAGAGAAAGAGGTGCTCAAAGAAAAATGAAGAAAATAGAAGTCGCATTGAGATTTCAACATAGAAGAACTACCATGCATATCAGTAACACCGAAGTTGTCATTTTTTGTATAAAATATTTCAAATGTAGGTAAGTATTGTCTACAGTGTTACAATATGTGTACCAAATTAAAGAGAATTCAATTGATAAAGCTGTACAAGAAGATAAATCATATTTTCGCATTAATGCTTCCCTTGACTGTAATTTTAATCACAATGGTATCTGAAGTCCAGTGAAGTTTAATGAGAAATACGCCAACACGGTTAAGGAATGTACTCCAGTTTGTTGACCGTGAGAACGAGCAACGCATCATCTCATTAAAGCAGGCAATTAGCACTTTCCGTCTTAAATAATAGCGTTGAAAGTGAACTTTCTTTGTTAGATATGTAATGGAAAAGCTCGTTCTGGAGTACAGATTGCACAAGATGATTAATTCGAGAAAATATTTTCACCGGTCTAAGAAAGCAAGAATTTGGGCAGTGTCGATGAGATTCTCATGAGTGAAAGTAATCGAGGAAACTTCAGGCACTGCAAATTGGCTTGCTATAGCCATTTATAAAATAACTGTCAACTATGATATTGAAGCAACCGAAACGTACCTAGTGCTTTCCACAACACGCTGATTGTGTGGAGATAAACTTCAAAATCAGCACAAAAATAAAATACGTATAATTCCCTGAAATTGGAAAAAAAAAGGTCACGTCACATAGGTCAGGAATTTGCGCACATATATATGTCCATAGGGTTAGGTTAGGCTAGGCTTAGCTTCCAGTAGCTTTGAGCTCTGATCCAAATGAGAAAAAGTGGAGAAACTGTCGGTGCTCAGATTTCTACTAAATATCTGTTTTTCTTTTCTTTTTGAGGAAGACCAATATGCAAATAACTGTAGAATAGTGATGCAATACCAAAGTATGCATTTTGAGATTAGGGGCCAGGAGTTGCAGAGGAGTTTAATAATAACGCTGTTTGAAGTTTATTCAAGTCTGGCTTTACCGAACAAGTTTATTGGAGGTAATGTTATTCTCTAACATAACTTACAAGTGTTTAATTTGTAAATATGTGTGAAATAAAACGAATTTCTCGATACAAGTCCCTTATAAGAAGGATTTACTTTAAGCAAGGCAATAGCATCTGCATTGCGAAAGACAGTTGAGGTGAGGTGTTTGAAATAGTTAAGACGGAACTCGTTGTTTTGTTACTTTAGTAGCTTATGTAAAGAGGTGTAATATTGACTAGATCTTTATGTTGTGTAAGATATGTACTGTGAACTTAGCAGATACCATTTGATTTTGTTTGTTTTGTTTTTTAACTCCAACGGCCATATCGGCGGCCGGTGTCTTTTGGAACATATCGAAGGTGTTAATTCGTATTTTTTTGTTTTTAATTTACGTCCTCCAAGGTTAAGTTATATCGGACGGTGAATGACTTAGGTGAAATGATGCTCAAATGAACTCAGGGTGTTTAGAGTTAGTTACCCGACATTCGTCTTGAAGGATAAGGGAAAACCCTGGAAAAACCTTATCCAGGTAACTCACCGTGACTGAGATTCGAACTAGGGACCTCTTGAACGTGAGGCAGACATGCTACCATCTACGCTACCGAGGCGGGCGCGTATTCTTTGGTTTTAATTATTAGGCCACGCTCACATTCGCACTTTCATTCATACTTCCAGACTCTGGGGAAATTGAGGAATTACCTTGGTCGGAGGAAAAAAAAAAAAAAAAAAAAAAAAACACCCCAACCGCCAAAAATCGAATCCGTGACTCCTAGTACAGCAGGCTGATGCTCTGACTGAGCTACGGGGTCAGCCCATTTGTTCTTTCTGGTGAACTTAACGCGAAATAAGGTTCTACATTGTTTAAAGTCCCAAAATGAGAAAGTATCGTTATGGGGTGCGTATTCGGTTGTTTCTGCCTTCAGCGTGAGGCAAATGCGTTCGCAATGAAACCTCCGGTTTGAGAAGTAAATCCAGCGGTGATTCTGGAAGTAAGCGGTATTCCAAATAACGGGTTTATCAAAGATTTAAAAACAAAATGCACGACAATCTAAGGGGACACCTAGACCCAAGCGGAGCTTTTGTGCTTACGACTCCAGGTGCAAAGGATGAAGGGAAGAAAACAATAGGAGGGACAACAGGCACAGACGCGCAGAAGTTGCTAACGATTGCAAGCCCTGTTCACATTGGCGGGCTGTTCCGAGAAGGCTTTCCCTTGTCGGAATTGGGAACAACTTGATGCACCTGAGGTGACTTGGAGACGATTATCACGAGCAAGCGTCTAGTACATCTGTCGCTTCGGCAACTCCAGGAAACCTATACCCAGAGGAAGCTCTTTGTATTTTCCCCAGAAGCGATTAAAGGCGAAATTTGAATAAGGAAAAACGTTTTGTCAGATAGTTCTAGGCGAGTGAGTTTAAAATCTTGTGACTGTTTTAAAATGGCATTTAGGAGATAATGATCCAAATTAATGTGTAGTACAGATATTTGGGATCGTAAACATGTCCTTAATGCCACATAATGATGACATTACTGTGATCTAGTTCGCGGAGCTATTACCATAAGATATATTTTCAGCAGCATAGCATTTATTACAAATAAAAGCGTCTCTGTGGGGCACAGAGTTTATGAACCGTAAAATTACATCCCGTGGCTTTCACTTTAACTGTATCACCCTCAGGTTGTAAGGGATATTGCTCTTGCAGGATGTCTCCATCTGAGCTCACCTTCTTTCATCACATTCTCGATTCACAAAACGAGCATATGGCATATATACGGATGGTGGGGGAGACTTGTGTCAATTGACTGCTAATTGCGCTTAGTTTCTTAGTTATGCATTTGAAATTTGTGTAATAAACAGTTATTTAGTGACTTATTGAATTGTAAGTAAGGTTCAACCTGGTATTTAATACTGTAATTTTATATATCTCTGTATAAAATGAAATCAAAATGTTAGCAAATAGGTACGTATGTCATTCTATTTTCTGTTTGGGTCGTTTTACGCTTTTAAGTTCACATTAACAGTTTCAGAATTGTAGACTTAAAAGTTATCATACACATGAGTATCTGTGCTCGCTGTTGTAGAAAATATCCTTACAGAAGCTTATTATTCTGTGTACTTATTGTTGGTCCATATAAACTTCAAATACACATTCCATTGCAGATATAAGAGCGACACGTTGAGCAACGCGATGGGCAGATTTGTAAAGATCTTGTCTGTATGTGACGGCTTTAAAATTCCATGCTCTTTGCATGATTGTCAGAAAAATCGAAGTTCTTCCCAATTGAGGCAATTATAAGTATTTGAAAATTCTAAGCAATAACAAGGAATACTCCCAAAACATTATTTCATAAGAATTGTATGAGCTAATAAGATTAAATTACGATATTGTCTTTGTCAGTTGTGCAAATCATTTAGAACGAAGTTTTTGTAATTTTACGTCCTCCAACGTTGATATATCGGACGAATGGAATGGGTGAAATGATGCTCAAATGAGACCGGGGCCCATAGTGCTAAGAGTTACCTGACATTCGTCTTTCAGGATACGGGAAAGTCCTGGAAAAATCTTATCCAGGTAACTCACCCTGACCGATACTCAAACTCGGGACCTCTTCAACGTGAGGCAGACACGCTACCATCTACGCTACCAAGGCGGGCAGAACGAAGTTAACTGAAGAGGCGACAAAGATAAATATTTCTTTGCGATAAAATTATCTGAAGTAAAATAGTTTTATTAAAATGTTTTGAACCGTTTGAGAAATAATTGGAAACTGTCCTATGTTAAAGGCTGGTTTGGAATGTTAGGATTTTGTGTATTAATCTTTGTGTCGCATTCGTGGAAGATACTCAACTTGAAATACACATTTTGAGTTCTATCCACATTTTTTGTTGTATTAAGCGGATCCCAGACACTTGAAAGCGCGCACTCACTCACAGATTTTAAATTATCTTTTGAGAAGGTCATTTCAGGGAATCTGAAAACATTTCCTGTGCCATGTTAGCATCCAATTTTTTGGTAGAATACAATCTTTTCTGCTATTAGTACATGGTAGAGAAATAAAAATGCTGCTTTTGGATTCAGGAAGTCTAAAAACATGTATTTCGACGAGATCATTTTATGATTTTTTTTTGTCGAATTCGGTACCTCCCTTTCTTGTAAACAGCAAGGAAAGTAAAATGCTGTAGCACTTTGTGTAACGCTGTAGCTTCGTTGATAGCTAAAATCGTCTCCATCTGTGGAAGAGAGAAAATTGATGTACTGTGACAGTTATACAAGAGTTGGACACACTACGGATGGGTGTTATTTTTGACCGATCTGTTAGGATTCGGTGTAATGATAGCATTATTCAAATACTGAGTCACAATTTTTCATGCTTGTGTTAGTGTAATTACTCTAGGGTTTGTGAAAAAAATGTTTCGAAATCTATAGATATCTGTGGCTTCGTTTTGTTAGTCCGTAATATGCATTTTGGGATTACTATTTTTTGGTAATTGTGTAAGTGTTCTTTTGGAAAACAACTCGAAAATTTATCTTGGGCTTTTCTAGACAAGAGTAGCTTTTAATTAACCGTTCGAGGTATCAAGGAAATCTGTGTAACAGTTCTTTAATAATACAATATGTGCTTTCCTTACACGAATTATATACACATAGGTATCAAACGTAACTGCAAAAGTATCACAAAAATATACTCCAGTAGCATAGCAAATCAAATATTTCATTGTGAAAACTGAACCTTAAAATATTTAAAAATTACCAAGCTGTGCTACGGGGTCAATAAGTACTATTGAGATGTAATGACTATTAGAGGTAAATGGTAAATAACAATTCTTTTAAATAACGGAAGTTGATCAAGTAACAGAGATATGTAGACCAGCAAAGCTAGTTAACACAAAGTGGGTAGCCTTAGGAAATGCGTCTGTTTTGACAACTTGCCGCTATTGCTCCGTACCAATAGTGAATTGTATTTCCGTTAAATCCAAGCAGCACTTGATTTATAAATCCTATTGCTCCAGAGGAAACACATGGTTGATTTATGAATCCTATTACCCCAGAGGTTCTGTTTAGCAGATACACAACCGACCATTACGCATACACACAAAGGCTACAGTGACATTGGATATTATTACTACTACGTAATATATAGGCTTTTTTGCCAAAACATCTCGAAAATGTGTACGTGTGTCACATGCTGGAAATAAACTTGTTTAAGTACAGAAACCACTTCTGGCCGTCAGCAATCCTGATTGATTATTGCTTGCTTTCATCACCACTGAGTGTATATGAGCCCTTTGTTAAATACATATGAATGTAAACGCTTGTTGTTAGGTTCGGTCGCATGACTGAAGTAACAAATACCGTGTAGTCAGTGTAACGAGATTTTCATTAGTTTTCATGACAGTCCTGATGACGTTGTAGACGTCTCATATGGACGGTTTTCAATTCTTTTCTCTTCTGCTTTTACAGTGATACAAACTTCATATATATAATAGCAATTCTGTTCATGGAATAGTGCCCCTCCCACTGGATTTTCGTTATTCTGGGTCCCTCCATTTTCAGCTAAGTTGAGACAAACCTACGAGGATTTTGTTATGCATAACTTGACCTGGATATGAACAAGGACATAGATGGACTGACCATCGTAGTATTCAGTACGCTACACCAATTCACGTAATATGTGTCGACATCGCTGTTTAACAATTTCGGGAGTTTCATTTGAATGAACTATGGATGAATCCCCTTAGTCGCACTTGCTGGTGTCCACTTGAGTGAAATATCTATATCGCTGTCAAGTTATCCAACCTGAAGGCACTTTCGCGTCCGGTTGTTCCTCTGTCAGGATGTTTACTCCCAGTCCTGACTAACCGGTTCAAGGCCAGGAAATTACGTAGTGCGAAAGTTTGGAAGCATTGGTTTCCTCCGATTAATTAATAGTTTCGGATTAAAGCAGCAATTTTTTACATTTGAGTAGTTGCTGTATTGATACCTTCAATTTTATTTACCTTTGAATTAAAGAATTATTGCGCGCTTTGTTAGCCTCTCGTTCATACCTGACAAGTGGGAAAGTATCATTAGAAGAGATAATAAACTTTGCGAATTTTCGTCACAGTGCAGCTATTCATTATAAAGGATCTATAAGAGAAATAATGCCCGCCTCGGTAGCGTAGATGGTAGCGTGTCTGCCTCACGTTCAAGAGGTCCCGAGTTCGAATCTCGGTCAGGGCGAGTTACCTGGATAAGGGTTTTTTCAGGGTTTTCCATTATCCTGATGGATGAATGTCGGGTAACTCTAAGCTCCATGGATCCCAGACTCATTGATCCCATTTCATTTATCGTCCGATATGACTTAACGTTGGAGGATGTAAGTTGAAAAAAAAAAAAAGAGAATAATGCACATAACATCAAAATTAAATTATCTTTTTATCAAAAGCGTTTTCAGTTGAACTGCGCAGGCTTTAATATCTATAAAGGGATATTTTACACACACACACACACACACACACACACACACACACACACACACACACACACACACACACACACACACACACACACACACACACACAGACACACACACAACGTACAGGGGAACAGCGATAGGAATTTTAAATGGTAGCTTATTATCTTTACTCTCTCTCCAAAATTTATATCGTTGAACGAAATGAAGTAACTAAATAACGTGGGAGAAAACCTGCTTCTACCAATATTTTTGAGAGGAGCGATACCAAGCAAGAAAAACAGATGTAAGCCAGAACAGATAAAGCAGGTTATTTTACCTATATTTCTATTTTTAGGAAAGTGAAGAGTGTTCTTTAATAAGGAATACCATTGGACAAAATCTTAAATTCTGTCAGCAGTGGTCATACGTTCTTTTATGCAATGTATCTTTCCTAAGTAATTTGTTGAATTTGAATATAAATTTGTGTGGAGAAATATAATTACTGTACAGAATTATTGACAAAAGGATATCGTGTGATGGATACCCGGATATACGCTTTCGATAAAGATGCAGGGTGAGTTTTATTGTAATTGCCGTGTATTTATTTCGTTATTATTAGTGTTATTTATGCTTTGTATTTATCCTTTGTATGCGTTCCTTACAGCTGATGTATGCATAAGGCTAACAAGGGTAACGGAGAGATACAAAGTGTGTTGTTTACATAAAGTTTGGTTCTGACACTGGTCGACTATAGACCCAATATTTGAGGCATGTGCAGCGCGAGCTACGTCGTCAAACTTTAGCATGGTGAAAGTCTGATTTTCTGAAACTGATTGTCTTCAACTCTGCGGGTTCGTGATATGGATACCAAACAGTATACTTTTGTTATTAAGGAATGTCACGTTATTTTCCCTATTTTGTCTTGGTTACAAATGTTAATAGTTTGTTATGATATCGTTATATGGCAACTGTATGCTCGTTGATACTGACGTCAAGCTAATTTCCCAAAAAGGGTTTAGGGGAATAAACACCGGGATGTCTAATCTACATTTAGTCCATACGGGCTGGGGAGATAAAAATAGCCGATTCTTTTAATTGCTCTGAGTAGAAAACTTGACTGTGTTGGACGATGCTTCAGCCAGTCAAATGTTTACTTTCTCAATTATGTATACTGGCAGAGAGTATCGCATCCCATTCGAAAATTCACGGGAAGTACACATTTTGAGGTCCACTTAATGAAAACCTTTGGAGGATGATCTACGCGTGTGCCTGATGTGTAAACTGCTTAGCTGAAAAGCGGAAGTCGCTTATCACCAAAAGTAGTATTTAAACTATTTATAGATTATCTATTATTTGTTTAAGTTGAGCCAGTTCGGAAAATGCCATATAAAAATGTTCAAAAAATTCCCTTACACCACGTCAAACATCGTTATGGTGGAACAGTTTGACTTTCTCGAAAAAGCCAAAACTTTTTAAAACACCATATGTTTGACGTTCTCTGAAGGGGAAAATATGTATCTTGAATTTACTAGGAATAGCCTTCAGATGCTCTTCATTTGTTTTGTCTTCTGCTTAATTAATAAACCATGAGAGATTGACAAACTCGATTACTAAAAAAATAGATCTTGTTGAAGTATACAGTTTATATCAAATTTTATTTTGTGGAGCTATTCATTTAGGTCCCGTGTATAGGACCGGTGCCCACTCAGCATCGTAAGGAAAGTGAGGAGCTTACGTTAGGTAAGCGGCCCTGGTCACGGAAACCAACATTCCGGCTGGGGGATGCTGAGATGCTGACCACGTCTCCTCCCCGTATCGGTTGGATGATCGTTCACCTCTGCCGTGCGCAAGTGGGCGTGAGGTCGGCAGTCGGATTGGTAGGCCTTGCCTCTCTACGGGCTGTCGCGCCATGGGTTATTATATATTATATTTATATCTTATGCATTCTTTATAGTTTATTTAGTTTTCTCAAAATGAGAAGACTTTTTCCTGATCATGGAGAGAAAAGTGAATTTAAAGTTGGTCGGTATTTGTTTTTCCAAGGGGATTAGCGACCAGCTCTTACAAGAATAACTATCACTTAAGTTTATTCTATTCCCACTGTAGGTAGAGGGAAACACGCAATAAAAGCATTTGTTCAAATGTTTATCTCGATTAAGGTGAAATGAATGTTTGAACGCCTCGTTTGCATGTCAGTGAAACTTCAAGAACGTGAAATGGTGTGCGTGCTGTACGCCGGCACACGGATCAATTTGTGCCAACACTTATCGGTAATGATAGTGTTGTGCGATGTTGCATATGGTCACAGTGCCTCTCGATAACTGCTATTATCCCACCCCAGCGGGCTACCAGTATCGCTGCAAAAGCGCAACTTTTATGGGTGAAGATGAGGCACACAGCAGTAAAATAAATAGCTACTTGGAAAATGAGAAGCGTGAAATATTTTTGCAAGTCATATTTTGCAAATATAACATTTAAATGCTAACAAGATTGGTTCAATAGAAACAACCGATTGAGAAAAACTTGCCTTCGTATCGAAATAGAAATGTATCCAACTAAACAGAAGCATTGTTGAGCCAAGATCGATACTACGATGGACTAAAATGAACAGACATGGTCTAGATCGTTAAGAGAGCAATAGTTCTTCCAGAATATTAGAGCTACTGGAAACTTTTCGCATCAACTAATTCAGTACAAAACTCCTTTGAGTATTGATTTGTATCATTGATATAAGTATTGTTCTTATTAGCAATCATTAGTATCAATTTAGTCAGACAGATATTGAACTAATGTCATCGTTTAAATTCCTAAATACCTTTGATACAAATTGCCCAATGGAACATTTTGTATAATACATAGCTTTTACTAAAAAGATCTTATAGCAGAAAATATGAATTAGTATAAAACATCTTGGTCATGTTAGCTTAAAAAAAAAAAAAAACCTTAACTGTACCAAAATTTCAATCTTAACATTTTTCCCATATTCCTAGGTGCGAAAAAATGTTCAGACTAGATGAGTGGCAGAAGATAGGTTTCAATGGGGAAAATGCAGCTTTACTGTTGAACAAATTGATGGGAGATGAGTTCATGAAGGCCAAGACTTGCCGTCCAAGCTCTGAGCATGACAGACATTAGGAAATATTTATCTAGCCAGAGGCTTAGGGCTTTGAAAGTGGTGACAAAACATCAGTATACAGACACCAGAATTAAACTTTCTGCGGTACACATCTGTATGTCTATCACAATAAGAAAATGTGACAACGGGGCAAAAATAAGGAAAACTGCAGCGTGGATGTTCTAAACGGTTTTTTTTTTTCGTTTCGTTTTGAGCGAAGTACTTGGTTAAGTTGAAATTGGAATATTGTTAAAATATAGCTTGGAGCTTTAGGGTAACATTTGAGGGTTCGATACAGCATCACTGTAATGCAACAATGCTATTACCATCTGACAACGTTGGTCCATGACTCAGTCATACTTGTGCATCTTGTATTTGATCAAAGTACTATGGTGTTGCACTGTTTTAATATCTTTAATTCAGAAGTTTTCAAAGATTTACAATTATACCAGGCTAACGGGAACATTGCCGTTAAATTGAATGTGTTGGAAATAAAAAGATCAAACGAAGCACTTAAATTTCATGTCAGTTCCGTCTGAAAATATTAACTTTTTTTTATTCCTGAATACCATATAATTTTCAAAACACGAGCATTAACAAAAAAAGGGGGGGATGTGAAGTTCCTTATTTTCATGTTAGGGAACTATGCTGTAAGTTTTGCCAAGTGAAATGAAAAACTTGGACGCGTGAGGCATTTTGTATACTGAAAAGTGTCAGATAAGTTTCTCAGAAAATTAATTTTAAAGTAATGATTGCTACTTTTTACAATTGTTAAAGGTCTCTTGGAATTGTCGCGTGATGGCCTAGAATGGTGCAAATGATAAAAATAGCATGCAATCTATTACTATACACCTTAAGCTACTAAAAAATGCCTAAAATGAAAATTCTATGATTTTCAACATTTTCGGCGAATTTTCAGTATGGCCTTGTCTTACGTGTTTAGGAAATCGATACTTATGATTAATGTAGAAAGTTGTAGTTTATTTGATATGCATATAAAGGTTTTAGAGCACATTTTGCAGATTTTTAGTGCATAGATGCATGCGTATATTCATAATTTATAGTGCATATAAATCCGAGCTCTGCTTATCAACTATTTCTTCTATAGAAGTTGAACATTTGCAGCTATCTGTCATGGAAGTGACCTAAAACAAGGTTAGGACTATTGTTTTGAACCATGAGAACATGTGGAACTCTTTTACAACATTCCTGTGAACTGATGACTTGTATCAAGGGCAATCATAGAAAATCTGCACATAACAATTCCTTTGCTGATTGATCGCAGGTGTGAGCGTTTTTCATTCATGCCCAGGTGCAAATTTTAACGTTAGGTAACAAGATTGTTAGGCTATGCATTGAATGGCTTGGGAGTGGTCCCAGAGCTTAGCTGATATTGTGGTTTCGAGGGCGGTTAGTGTGTTAGTATATCATCAGCCATTGCGAACAAGGAAGCAAAATCAGGTGATGCTACGTACCACAGAATCGTCGGTAGTAAAACTAGTTAACAACGCCTAACTTCTCAGATTGCCAGGCCATTGTGAGAAATAAATAAACCAAGCAAACATTGCTCTGTAACAGTTGACTGCTAATACATTAAATTAGCAAACATCGTTTTGGAACGGTTGTTCACATTGCCATTAAAGTACCATATACCTACATATTTCAAGTCTAAGAATACAACGTTTTGGTCGGTTGTGCTTTTCTCTGTGAAGAACAGCCAACATTCCAACGAAAACGGCGAGGCAATGGTAAAATACGCTCTAAGACCACAAGGTTTAGTGGTTTAGAAATTTTGTTAGATTTATGGTCAGCAACTTCCTTCCGCAAACGCGCAGTAATAAAAAATGGAGTATTTTGTTGACATTTAGCCATATACAAGGGCTGTTCAATAAAGAATGATCACAAATTTTTTTTATAACGTACCTTTACCCACCCTCATAATTTTGATGGTTCTTCTCAAAATAGTCTCCTCTGAATGTGATGCACTTGTCCCAGCGTTTCTACCAGTCTTCAAAGACATGCTGGAGACCATTTTTGAGAGATTCTTCAAAGTCGCCTCCGCAGCCTTCACCACTGATTCTGATGATGGATAATGCCTTCCACGAAGGAGTTTCTTCAAGTTAGGGAATAGAAAGAATGTCACATGGTGCTAAATCCGGACTATGGGGAGGGTGAGGTATGCGCTTCACGTTGATTTTTGCAAAATATTCAGCAACAACATTGGCAATATGCGGCTGAGCATTATTGTGGTGCAGCGTCCAGCCTGCTTCACGGAAATGTGGTCTTTTGCGCCTGATATGGACTTGCAGTGTTTTCAGGACATCCCTGTAGTATTGCCCAGTTACTGATGTGTGTGCAGGTAGAACATGCTGCTAATCCATTCCATGAATATCAAAGAATGAGATGACCATAACTTTCCCAGCAGAAGCAACCACTTTTGCTTTTTTGGGAGGGGATGGTGATGAAGATTTCCACACTGAGCTTTGCTGTTTGCTCTCAGGATCAAAATGATGTAGCCAAGTTTCATCAGTAGTGATTACGTTTGATAGAAACTCTGGATCTTCCTCTAACATCAACTTTAACTGCATGTTACCTCCATTGCAGTGGTAGGCGATACTGGACATATCTGAACTTGCCTGGTTCTCACAGGCGGGAACCAGGAATACTAACAATGAAACTACTATGGCGTGTTTTTTTTCACAATAAGCTAACAGAATATAATAAGATTATTGTAGTGCGAAAAATTATGACAGTAAAAAATTATGATCATTCTTTATTGAACAGCCCTCGTATTTCGTATATAGATGTATTAAAAAGGGCGATTCATTGGTTTACCGAATTTCATTGTCATTCTTGACCATTAAGTTAAATTAGATGAATTAAAACCTAAGGATCACTAAAACATTAAAATAATTAAGACGTTCAAAGTGCCAACAGAAAGCCACAAGTTACCACATAATAGTAATTGTAAATCAAACTAATGAAACTGGTGAAGCGTTTTATCCAGGGATTTGTATTACAATAAAGCAAAGCAACATAATTATTTATGCGTTTTGCAATACGTTCTTTATTCTTTTCTACTGATATGTAAAGCTTTATAGGATATAAAACTGCGTACTATCATTTTGTCACTCAATTTATCAATTCTCTATACGTTGAGCATGTCGTACACATTTTAAAACTAGTATTTGTACATTTAGTGACAATACGGAAGAGTTTATGGTAACTGGTTTAATTAGGGGCTACAACTTGCAGGAAATAGCTATATGCAACACATTTGACGTGTTCACCTTACGATATGGGACTTATATGACTTGAAAATGCATTCTATTTGCCAGAAGCTACATACTGCAAATGCTAAACATTGACAACATGTTTTAAATGGTGTATACCTCATCGTATCGAAATGAATAGCAAAATGTCTTAGTCCAAGCTTTAAAACCAGACTTTAAAATTATGGAATGTCTGTTTATAAGTCAAATCAGACACTTAATACTCCATATAAAATGTTATCAAGCGCAAGAAATTTAAACTTCTTTCGATTATATACTTGCAATAATCACAAACATTCAGTGGTTTAGAACCCTCCCTTTTGTGTCCGAGAAGAGTGTAGCACATTTTATGCAACTTGCATCTTTGGCTGAAAAGTCCTACATTCACTATCGTCCAGAATAGGGTCGTGGGGAAAAAATCCAATTCTTAAGATAATGGAATCCTGTTTGATGCCTTTGCTAGTTGAAGCTTCTCTTTCAGTTCGTGTGTGTGGTATTTTATTTTTTACCTTCTCCACGTATTTCTTTTGCTTTCGAAAGTCAGCATATTGTTATCCTTATTTGCCGAAGATGTTTCCAACGGATGCAGCATACAACTCCTTTGTGCTTGAGAAGCAAAGATAAGGTGTAAATGGGCAGTAGGTTTCGATCAGCTACATCATGCTCTTAAAAATAAACCTGTTCATTGTTTCAAGGTGAGGTAGACAAAATCACACGTAACAAGCGCAGCGTCCAAAACAAGACTTATCAACTAAATGCCTTCTTTTGTTAAGGACGAACAGCTCACGTCTTTTCTACTAGACGGTAGCATTCATGAGACCCAGAACACGTGCTAACCCATATTTAAACCATGGCCAATTTTTAAACCAGTTCCTCCAATAAGAAACACATTTCTCAATTCTGAGAATAAACCTTTAAAGTATGCTAAGCAATTAAGCGGTACATTTTTACTTTGTAGGTTAGAGAAATATGACAAGGTTTTGTTTTTAAATATCTTCTAAGTGAAATGTAGTGCTTCCTGAAGAAATTTGCCTAAAGTTTTTGGTGTGAAGTCCCAGTAACATCTGCAACACGCAAAGATCCTTCTACTATAGGTATACAAACGTATGATAAGCGAGCATTCGAAGAAAATTATACTATACTGCTTACCACAAATCATATTGACTGTAAACATGTGTAAGGAAGAATGTACATTGTGAATACCAAAAGGAAAAAAAAAGCTTTAAGTTAACAAATCTTAGTGCATGGTTTGTGGGTATGTTCGAAATTATGGAGCATTTTACAAGTTCTGGCAATATGAATGGATGCATATTTTGGATAGTTTTTGTGCACACAATTCTGATAACAAGCAATAAGAGTTTCTAGAAGTAAAATACGTATCAGGGACTGAGTTTTTAACGAGATATTCCGTACTGTACTTTATTAAGAATGCAAAATTGTATATAAGTACCTGCTCTAAGATATGTGCATATTATGAAGGCATTTATAGTTCGCCATAGAAGGCAAAATGCTACTTCGAAAATAGAGAAGTATGCATACGCATGTATGCCGTTCATTTAGCTTGTTCGGAGTCTAATCGAAGATTACACATCCGCAACAAAGATTCATGAATGAAGTGTAATAGTTCTAACACGGTTACCTTCACATCAGAGAAAAGAGGCAATACCCCATTACACGGCTCTGGCGATGCATCTTTCGTCAGAAATATACACGACTTCCAACCAATAATGCACAAAATCGCAAAATTTATGAAATCCAACGATCTTTTCAGAAAGGTCTAGAACATTTAAAACCCATAGTTAAGAATAACACCACTTTAATACAATGCACATATTTCATCTTTTGTATAAGTGCATTCAAGCTTAAGAACCTAATTTAAAAAAAAGCAGCAGCATTGTATTGTCTTTGTGTGTATTGAAAAGAAGAATTGTCGTATACTCGTGTACCTAATTCAGCCTCGTGTTAGAAGGAATCGGTCAACCTGGAGAGGATGTGACTGGTGGAGGGCTAGAATGGCGATGGAAATACAAGGTAACCGCTGAACACTGCGGAAGTATTGAGTGTAATAGGCAAGCGGTTGTGAATAAAGTATTAAAAACAGATGGCAAGAGACGTAAGCGGATCTAGGAAGTGGTGGAACAGGTCTGAAGATCCTTGTTATATTGAAATACAAAAATGATGGAAGTTGCATCCTCGACAACATGGGCAGGTTAGCCAAGGGCATGTTAGTGCATTAGCTACATTAACACCTGGGGCTGTAATGAACCCGGTTTTAATATGGATACCGTGGCTGAAATTGCTGGCTTTTCTTTTGCTCTTTGTTGAAAGTGTGGTGTTGAAGGACGTCCTCTCTTGAAACGCAATATTGCTGGTCCATATCGATTACCAGCCTTACATAACATTAAGTCACAACTCATGTTATCCCGTCTATTGTAGGATGCATTTCTGTTCCCGAAGTAACATCTTAATATAACCAAGAATACTATGTAGCTATAATTTTATATGTGTCAGATGGGGTTTCGTTCAGTACGCCCAGTTGAATGTTAAGCTCGTCCTTTTACAACTTGTACATCTTGAATGAGCGAAATGTGTTTCATTTAAACGTACAATTAGTTTTAACCCGCTGAGTAAACTGCTTCAGTTCTGAGGTTACACTTCATCATTATCTCAAAAACCGCACCTTCGTTGTATCAAAAGACAACATCCTCTCTCATACCTACTTCATAAATGCAGGGGTACCTCAAGGCAGTGTCCTTGGTCCTCTGCTCTTCCTTACTTACATAAACACCCTTCCAACCTTAAGGGGCTGCAACCTATACTTATTTACTGATGATACAGCCATCACAGTAGCATCTAAGCGCCACGAAAATGCAGTGCAGCGAGCTCAAATCTTCGCAAACATGCTACATGTCTGGTTCGCCACCTGGCGGTTGAAACTAAACGCCACCAAATCCCAAGCCGTCACCTTCACTAGAAGACCCCTCCAAGACGTTCAAAATCTGCATTTAGCAGGAGCGGACATTTCTTGGTCCACACATGCCAGCTACCTAGGTGTAGTTTTGGACATGCATCTGACATGGAAGGAGCATATAACAACCGTGGCAAACAGAATAAATAGAAGGATGGCCATGCTCTATCCCCTATACAACAAAAAATCAGCTATGACGCTTAGCAACAAACTTTTGCTATATAAGCAGGTACTCACACCTGCAATCACTTACGCCTGCCAAGTCTGGGGTGCAGCGGCTAAATCCCATCTCTACAAACTACAGATTCTCCAAAACCGTTACCTTCGGTCAGCAGTTGCTGCCGATTGGTACATCCCAAATGAAAATATCCATTCTGATCTTTCCTTCCCAAAACTTTTTGACTACATATTGCAACTATCCCACGCCTTCTATGCAAAATTACCTTCCAGTTTCAATAACCTTATCCGAGGTCTCGGGGAATATGATCTTGATCCTGGTGAAAGATACAAGCGTCCCAGACTTATCCTTGGAACTCTAACTTCAAGTCCCTTTCCCATAAATCAAACATCCTTACTCTTACACTAATCTCAACTTTAATCGCCACCATCTAACCACCATCCCTTATAAATACCCACCACCATGCCAGGAAGGGACCTAGTCCCGGTATGGCAAGAGTCGAAGGACACTCCTCCACGGAGGAGGATAACCCTTCAACGACCTCACGGCGTGTCTCTTATACTTTCTTGTTAAAACAATGCGGCGACGTTTATATATTATTATTAAGATCCTGCTGATGAAGGTAAGAACTGAATCAACCTAATTTCCAACTAAGATCCTCATTCAGCAGCGACTCCTTACTTGAAATAAAGAATAGGGCAAAAAGCGGGAGAGAAGTAAATAAACAAAATGTTTATATCACTTTTACCTGATTAAGAAACGCTCATATTTTGATTTAATACATTCGCTTGGTAGAGGGGTTCGGGCGAGTTACAACTTGAAAGTTCTATCTTATTTCGTCATTTGCCTTATTTTACTTCTTTCTCAGGTTTCAAGTAAAACCTGTTAGAACTTATGTATACATTATCCATGCTGCACATTCTGATTATGGATTTCGAAGAAATTATGTTTTTAATGCCATAATACCTCATCTCTGATCATACTAATGTAAATATTTATTGATATAAATAATGATAATAGTATAATGGGTATTAAGGCTCGATCAGACTAGACCAAGAGAGGCAGGGTAGATAAGCATTGGTTCGTAATTGTCTTCCAATTTAGGAACGTCTTAATATGCAGCAAATTTTGAGTTCAGGGATGGAGATTTTCCATGGACAAATCATCCGCGCCTATTGGTGAAGTGAAGCCGGGTTTCCACCACAACAAAATATAAGTGTTGCATAAGAATCAGTTAAAATATTTGGTGATTGAATTTTTTTTCCCCATGCAGTCAAAGCGTGTTGCCAAACCGAAGGCATAGGCATCAGCGTGTTTTTTCTTATCTCCGTTTACTTGAGTAATTACCTCAGCAACACAATGTCGCGAATGTTTGATGCGTTTGATGAGCATGTTATTAAAATGCTATCCAGGATTTTCCTCGCCGACTGAAGGTTTTCTCAGGTTTTTCTGTCAGAACAGGCAAATGCCGAAATTCGCCCTAAACTTTGGTGTGGAATCTTTCCTCCAGTCATTTATTCATGTATTATCTAGCTTATGGTGTACACATTTAATGAGAATAAGCGTTAAACATAATTTAATTTTTTTTATTTGTTACATTTCCGCCTTTAACTGCAATGGTCATATCGGCGGTCGTTCTCCTTTGGAACATATCGAAGGTGTTAACTCTTATTCGTTGGGTTTTAGCCATTAGATCACGCACACTTTCGCACCTTCATTCATATTTCGAGACCCTGGGGAAGATGAATTATCTTGCTTGGAGAAAAATCCCCACCCCCATCGAACCTGGGACCCCTGGCACGGCAGACAGGCGCTCTACCGACTGAGATACGGGCCAGCCCAGTAATTTAATTGTTATGACAATTGAAGTTTGAGTACGTCTCACAGGTATTATTTGAGCTGTACTTTTTGAAACTGTAAGCTGTAATCGAGAACCCCCCCCCCCCTTCCCGTCAGGGATCCGCTGTGGATGGCAAAAAACTCAGGTGGCTGCAATTCGTCGAAAACTTAGAAGTTTATTGGCCAAGTATCATGAGAAATAGCGACTTGAGTTAATGGTGTTCATGTTTAAAGCTGAGAGAGAACTATTGCCCACAGGAAGATTTAGCCCATCTGACAGTTTTACCAATAGTTACTTAAAAAAATCAAGGCTCATCTGATAGTGTAGTGGCGAGTTCTTTTGAACATAACGAAAGGAAAGGTGAGAATTTTTGAATCCAAGTGTGACGGAAGGAAATTGAGGTCCAAAATGTGAATTGAGTCATTCAGTCACATCAGGTCATACTGAATCGCGAATTTTGGGTGAGTGAACGGGATTTAAGGGTCCATCGACTGCTAGGTCATTTGGTTCCAGCCAAACTCGAGAAAGTGCCTAAAAATATTTTTCGCTAGAAGGTTTACGGTAACTATTTGCTGGATCAGAACAATTTTGTTTCTGAATGTTCCGGAAAGGGCAACCACTATCAGTGCTGAAGGTCATTGTGTTGGGCTGGGTAGTTCAATAGGGTAAGCGCTGGCCTATTGATCACAAGGTCGTGGGTTCAAACACGGTACAAGCCAATGCTGGGTGGGTGTGAAAGATAGCAAATATCAGTCTCATGTCGGATCTACTGGCGTGTAAACGCTCAGGGACAAAATTCCGGCTTACCGACGACAGTGATATGACTCTCACAATCGGCAGCATTGTTAATCATTTTATTTAATATTTGAATGTTGCCGTGGGACGCTATTAAAGTTATTAAGGATCACTAAAATCAAACATCGAAGCATGTTAACGCCTAGTTGTAACTTAGGGGCTTCTTTTCTCACAGAATTTTGAACAGGTCTTCTAGGCCTGGACAATCCTGGACAATCCTGGACAATCCTGAAAATCCTGGACAATTGAGAAAGTCTTAATTACCTTTCTGCGTTTTGAAGCAGAGCGATAAATGAATGTACGTTTTTGTAGTATCAAACCCAATCGTCGTACCTTAAGCTTGAATTTCTGTCAAGAACCGCAAAGAAAACAGTGCTTTTGGAAAGAGTGTTAAACGACATTCCGGGGCCAAGGCACGTAGTTTGTGCTTCGGACCAGAACGACGCGATTTTGGCAAATGGAAAGTAACGATGCGAGACTGAAGTAGCTGAAAATGTTTTTGGTCAGCACCAACCATTTCATTCTTTGTGGTTTTGATGGTAGATGCTCACACCGGTACTGGTAGGTATAGTTTTATTCCTAGTGGATACGTGTAAATTCCTTTAATAGCAATACACCGACTGCATTTTCCTAATATCTAGGAATTTCACATATTGGTCGTCGTGATTTCGATTCGCAAACGTTATGTAGCATCCCGTGTTTAAACATTACGCCTGGCCTTGATAGTTAAAATGTATTAGAAGGTATTTTTAGGCAATAACATTCAAATGTTAACTTTTGCCTTTCCCAGCTATGAACTGGTTATATATAAATGGAAAAGGAAATAGACAATTGGTGTGACGAAATCCATTTGTTGATCTAAAATGGCATTAGATTTTAATGAATTTTATGCACAAAGGTAAATGCTAGTCAGCATAATGCAAAATCCTTTTAGAGTTGAAATTCGGTAATATTGGCCAACATTTTCATTTAAGTTGGTAAGTAACATTTATTCAGGATGTTTAATTTTAGAAAACAAACATTTGAAACGTTCGAAACTTGTCTTTGTGTGCTAGGTGCACATTTCCCAAGATGCATTCCGTTAACCCGCATATGTCACAAGTGTTTAATATTGTGGGCTTTCTAGGCATCTGTACATATTTGTTACCCCACAATCTTGTGGGGTACGTTGAATGTGAATGAATAAAGTAAGGAAATAGAGATAGGCCTGGAGTGCATACAGCTGAGATTTATCATTCTGCTTTTGAGGATTAGTGACCTCAGTAGGGCGGGGGTGGGGTGCTTCTCCAGATAGCTAATCCTAACACAGACTCGACCTCGGATCCTTTTGAATGCGAGGCAGACACAATGAATATGATTTAGTAACCACTAAAGCATTGTTGATACTGCTTCGGCTACCACCACCATTTGATAATGTATGTATTTGAAATACATTAAACTTGGCCTGATGCATCATAACTCTCTGGGAAGATGACTAATCTAACTCCATCCTTTGTCACCTTAAGCTGTGGCATTATTCTAGCTTCTGGATTCGTAGAGTCCTTAAGCTCCTCAAAACAAGGCCAAACTGTACAATGTGCATGTTCCACTAGCGGATTACCCCCCCCCCCCCCCCCGAAAAAAAGAAAGAATACCTTTTATCCTCGTTTCCATGTCGCGCTTATTAATGTAGCTGCCGTTCGATTTAACGACACATCACAGTGCTTCAGTGCTTCCTGTAAAAGACTACAATATGGTTAGTCGTATAGGCTTTCTTTCTGCACCATTCGTACTCAAACACCTTCATAGGTGTTCATTCTACCCGTTCATTCTACCACTATCACTAAACTGCCTGATTGCAGTCTGAGGTGGATTACTTAAATATGGAAACCTTACGGGGTTGCGATATACGAGAATAGGCCACTTTTTATATACCAAAGTTTACGTATAAGACGTCGCTTTATGCTGTAATAGGAATATGCTAAACAAGATTATAAGGGTAGAGAAAATAAATAATCCATGCAATTCGGCCCAGGCGACTGACACGATGTCCGCGTGCTAGGTTTACTTTTACCAGTAGCCTTGTTCCTCCGACGAAAGACTTGTTTTAGCACCGGTAGTAAATTACTTAGCTAAGTAATTTAACTTCACCCATCCCTTAGTGGAAAGCAATGGGAATACAACGTGTAAGATGTGTTCTAACCTAAAAATATGAAGTAACGTGCAAGTATGCAATGTAGTGAAGTACAAGAATCCATAACACTTAATTTCACATGACTACTTATTCTTTAACAGACTAATCTTACGAGAGCCTAATGTTCTATTTCATGTTAAACGAGGTAAACATTTGATTTGCTTGGATTATTTGTCTGGAGTGTTCGGCGAACTGCCGCAGTGACTTTCGCTTTACTGATAGATTAATTTTTTTATCTGGTGTATATACCTACGTTTCTGCTTTGATATTAAGAAATTGAAGTAAATTGGGCTGGCTTAGTGTATAATATATTCAAGATCTATGTATATGTACTACTGAAATTCATGCTTGTTATATATACATTGTAACAGTTATGCTTTTGCCTTGTTTCACAATTTCTGCGTATGCAGTTATTCAAATAGGAACGTTTTATGTGTACATTCATTGTCATACATAAAATTATTAAATATTTTAAAAATTAACGTTAAACATTTATATTATAGAGTGAGTTTTACGAAAGGACCAGTTCTCAATTTTATATTAACCACCAATTAAATTAATTTAGAGGAATTATTAGTTACTTTCCCAAAATTCTCAGGTTTTCAAAAGTGTAATTTTAATATAATAAACCACCATTTTATTCGCAACATTGAAGCATTTTGAATATTTGAAAAAACTGAAAAAAGTTTGCAGGAAATTAAGGTTAAAGTTGGTTGTTCAGAAGCATGCACTCAACTATTAATTGCTTCAGTTAATTGATAGTTTAAATGTATTAAAGTTTATATATTTTCTTAAACTTTAAAGTTAATTAATTTTATAGTTTTTTGCCTTAATGATAGCATTTCTCAGATGGATTACTTAAATCCTCACTGCGAGGTTTAGTGAGATTATGTATTAATTCACTATATTCGTTGCTTTTCCGCTGTTTCTGGCGTTGTAGGAAATGGAAACGGAAGAACATACTCGTATGGGTAGTGGAGTTTGTAGCAATGTGAATGCAAACATGCAATTTTTCAATATTTCAAATGTGTTGGATTCGTTTGGATAACCATTTTGGTCGACCAGTCTTAGATTTATAAGCTTGAATGGTTTGGTTGTTAGACGCAATGTTTATTAGGTTGGAGGGAATGTTAGTGTATTTCATATAGTTTTTTATATCGTTCTAAATCGTGGATTAAACTATTAAATATCAATCCTCCATCTTAGATTGGAAATTTGAACACACTCAATGTATCATTATTGTGGTGCTTGGTATTCAGATTTCTAATTCTGAGACAGTGAGCTTGACCTGTTTGTACAATCCTGGCGTGGATGCTATGAATGTTTCCTTTTCCTGTGTGAAAGAGTCCCCCCATCTGTAAACCATTAGACTAGGACATATGATTTGAACTACACATTAATTTTGCGATCGATATAGCGATCATAGCACAGGATTAGTACATTCAGAAAATGAGATGGTCGGACAACCAATAAGGAAAATCAATATAGAGGAAACTGGACAAGAAACAAAGCTAAATATGATTATTGAAAGTACAGAGAATGGTAGATATTTTGGAATTACGATTTGTAGAAGTGCTGGCATTAAAAACTCGGCATGAAAGGGATATCCATTCCCAAGTGGCTTACGTATGTGCTGAATCACAAAAGAAAAGTTTATTGTTTCAGAAATTTGACAAAAGTTGTTAGCAACAGAAACTATTCTTGGTGAACAAATAGAACTTCTATGTTGAAGTGAATTAGTAATTAATTGGAAAACAAATGTAAGTGCAACAAACTGAAATACTATGCGAAGTTAAAGTTAAGCAACTTATAATGTATAGTCATACGAGAGGAATGAAGCAAAAAAGTTCACCTAAAATGATCTGGCTTAAGGAATTGGCGGTCAGAAAGAAGAGACAGAGCAGGAAAACATTTTTTGAGTGCAAGAATTCGTCGTAGCGAGAAAGAAAATACATTCCTGAGAACCCGTGGGAGTATAGAGCAGCCTAGAGATTTAGAAGATGAAAAATGTAGACATGCATAAAAAACTGATAGTGATGCAGAAATGTATTTGATCGTTAGAACTCTGCCAGTCGGCTCTCCTGGAAAAGACGCTACTCTTTAAAAGTTTTAATTGCTTTTACATTTAAAGAATGTTTAAGGTATGAGACTTCTTTTTCTGCTCCACTTTTCAGCTTGCTAATCGTAATGAAAATGCAATGAAAGACCTTTCACGCAGGACAAGAAAACGTTATTTTGCTACTATAATCTGTTTGCTGTAAGAATAAGGTAAATGTCAAATAAGCGGGTGGCGAAAATGGATCGCATTGGCTGATGGGTTTTAATACTCCAATACGATTCCATGGTGTATTAAGCTTCTTGTTTTATTAATCCGAAGTTCAAAAATAAGCTGGTTGAGTAACAACAAAGATGATAGTTATAAATTTCGGTCACGGTATTGCTGTTTAGGTGGTCAAGCGCAGATGTTACGTATAACCAATATCGCGCTAAGAGGCAGAGCTCATTGCGGAATGCTTTACTTTATTCTAACACCTAACAGATTATAGTAATTAGTGTGTAACATAACATGGTTGAGATACTGAAAATATATGGCATTTATTTACACAATTCATAAAAGCTGCTGGCCATTTGAAAACATTTCCTGGAGAAAATGAAACACTTATCATAATTACAGTAACATTTTATGCGTGTACATTACAGTGTAGGATTTAAAAGCTAGATAACGTTTTTGGGGAGGGCGGGGTCTATGGACCATATTGGGAAAGATACTTTCATTGTTTCCCAAAACCTGTTCCCTTAACCAGGTAAATTTATCAGCATCCTTTCCTAAGTGTTCACGTGAGTCCCCACTTTGTGGACGAGACTGTTCTCTCACTGCATGATCATGGAGTTCTCGCATGAATTAGTTCGTGTGGTGGTTATACGAAAAAGAAAGTTAGACTTATTGTTTTGTATGTCGTTAGGACTTCCAAAATATTTAACCACAGAGAGATAGTATTTTAAATTCAATTCAGAAAATATTTCTGCAGGTTCGCAATAGTTCTCCAGTTGAAACTTCAGATCTTTAATTCAGTGGTGTGGCTCTTGTATATGCTGAATGCCTTATCATGGATATCCTAATACCTCAGTACTGAAAATAGTTTTAGTACCCAATGGTTATCAGTTATTAATATATATTAAAGGAAACATTAGGAAATAAAATTCCCATTCCTCACAAGAACTTTGTTACTGTAAGCTTGAATGTTCTCTCTTTTTGAAGATGTGAAGACAGTTTATGCAATCGTAGGTTGGGATGAAAGAAAAAGGAATGCAACAGTAAAATTGGCGCCAGTTTTGATTCACCAGACTACCAAGCCAGTTTTGCGTGTTTCCGCCCCGTTAGAAGGGGAAGGGAGTCTAGACATGGCGTCATTGTAGAGTACGTACAGCAGTACAGTGAATTAATCTGTTTTCCTTTCTTGTTTTTCAGGTAAGTGGATTTTCTGCGCATTCTACATCTGTACAGCCACCAAGTAAGCCTTAAAGCCTATTTATATATATCTTTACTGTGCTAGTCTTTTGGCCTATTAGGCTGAGCTTTTGCTGCTAGAATTTGTGATGAATGTGTTCTTGTTGATAAGGCAGTGTTCCTTGGAAGAAGCTTGATAGGCCCTTTAGTTTTATTTCGTTTTTCTTTTGCTATTTGCTTTAGCTTCTAAGTAAACTTTTAAACTGCTTCGATGTCAAACGCATGCGCATTGTAATGTTACAAACCCGAAAGTTGCACATGCGTTGTTTCTGGGTGAAGTCTCCATCACTCATCACGCATAAGAATTCTTGAACTGCTAGCTTCAAGTTAGAACAGTGACAGACTGCAAAAGAACAAGAGGCCAAGGGCCACTGCCGATACTTTAGTGAGAGTTCAACCTGGCTTTAATGCTTAGAAATTCCTATGCCGGGCCATTATTGCAGGTCGTTAATGTTCTGTTTGCCCCAAACGTATATACGGCATGGCCATGAGAATCTAGAGTTTTTATTTTTTAATTTTTTAAAGCAAGATCTCAACAGTAATAACGTCCATGCTAATGCCAAAAAATGTGTGTACATTGTGTTTAATGCATAAGGATAGTACAAGGTATCATGCCTTTCCAAGTCATCGGAGAAACAATTGAAAGATAACCGTATCAGAAAATTCATGTCAATAACCACGAATATCTTGAAAATGATTTACGCTACAAAATTAAATCATGTCTTTTGAGGAAACTTGGTATGTTAATGCAGTACGTTATTGTAAGTAATATACAAAACTCCTTTCGAGTGGAGGAAATTCATAGACCATTTCCCCCCCAAAAATGCATGATATACAACTTGTCAGACAAAGATCTTAAGCACAGTGCGATGTATTAGTCAAAATCGTTTGAAGTATTTTTTAGAACATAGAAAATAAGTTTTTCAATGTAAACGATGGCGGATTTGAAGATAAATGTTATGTTCCGGGCTTGTGGGCTCTGGTCTAGAAGTTCTTGAGTGAACCGACGTTTCGCCACGAACTGCGCCTAGCATCATCAGGGTGTTGATCCTTCCGTCGAACTTCTGACTTTCGACTTCTGACTTCCACAGCGGACTGATCAACACACTGATGATGCTAGGTGCAGTTCGTGGCGAAACGTCGGTTCACTCAAGAACTTCTAGACCAGAGCCCACAAGCCCGGAACGTAACATTTATCTTCAAGACGCCGGCCCTGAAAGCCTCAGCTGATAGGGGATTTTCCGAAAAATATACGAGACGCAACTTAGGAAAACATTGAAGTTAAATTATGTCCGAGGTGCATGGGAAATTAATTGATGAATTGTGCCCACACACACGCACACACACACACACGCACACGCACACACTGGTACATATTTAGTAAAATACAGAGGCAGGTATCTTTAATTTTGAAACACTTTTAAACCAGTACTGTAAAATTATAATTATCCTAATTAATGCCTCGGATTTTCGTTTTGTCACTATGGTAAAAGATCATATATCCATTTCACAGCTTGTGTACACCTGTGCTGGATTAATGAAGCATCATCTTATATAAATTCACTGATAATGATATTCCGGGAACACTAAATGCAGACTGGTGCGTGTACTTTACGTATAACGTTTTTTTGCACTGTGCCAGTAGCAAATGAAAGGTGTTCGCAAAGCTTTCGCTTCCTCTAGGGCACATTAATTAATTGGCTGAGTCACGCGAACACATTTCTCTGCATTACGGAGCTCGTGGGATAATAAATGAAAGTTGGTGCCATATTATGCTAGAACCGGAGTTTGAAGACAGTTGTGTAGCTTTTCGAGAATGGATTGTGGGAAAGTGCCACACTGTAAATTTATTGCTGTTTTGTTTCTTTACATTTACAGCTAAACCCAGAACATGATAGATCCTACTGCGGTTCTTACCTATGTGGCCTTTAGCTTTATATAGGTAGTAGGAGATCTTTCCGTTTTGTCCTGACCTTGTCTCGGATCAGCGAACGAGATTCGTCGAATTATGACGCATTCACGGTACTAAAGAACAAACCTCTGGAGAGAATGAATATGAATTGCTTCATGCACAAAGCGACGGGGCTTGAGTAGAGCGGCAAGGTTACGTTATAAGGGTCAAGATGGGCATCACTGTTCTTCAGCAATAGTGCACACAAGACGAAGAAGAAGAAGAAGAAGAAGAAGAAGAAGAAGAAGAAGAAGAAGAAGAAGAAGAAACAGGCTGTCCAGGCTCTCCTTGAACTGCATATTCAGCTGCGTGGGCGTCGGCGTTAGCTGCGTTTGTTATCTGTGTGATGCGACTCCGGCATCAGGGAAAAAGTTCTAACTTATACTGTCTACATATCTTTAGAAGTGGAGTGCAAGCATTCTAAGCTCTTCTATTTATTCATTTTGTAATACCCACAATATTACGATGTCACACACTTTAAATTTTCTCTGAAAAAAAGTTGAAGGATAAATTGGAAGATAATATTCAGGAAGAGAAATTTTAAATCGGACTCATTATATATAAGTTTTAGACAAAAGCAGCACACCTGAATGGCTCTCATTGATTATTTTTCATCCAAAACGCACTGTGAAATATGTATTGTTCCTGGTGTCATGTTTTAGACTTACGCGCGCAGAACCCGTTTTGTTGGCTTTCTTGAACTATTTTCACTTCAGACTGATATCGCTTGTTTATGAAGTACATCATTCTCACCTCCTCAGCCACCTCCGCGACGAACACCCACTGACGCACGGCACTCCGTCCCAAAAGAGGGAACCTAGCTCCCTTCCCAAATCGTCAGAGCTTGATTTTAACGTGACCGTTACAGTAGTTTAGCGACCACTTATCTCACGTATATTTTGGTGACATATCCACTTAGGGAAGATGAATGACTTGCATCAATCTCTTTTACCAGCAAAGATGGAGTAATTGACTCAACTATCGGTGTGGACAAATCCTTTTTAAGCGAAAATGCTAATGGCCAACCAAGCACTAGTACTCGGTTTACATAGACCATCTCGTATGCTCTCTTAAACTAGGACATAGCCTACGTTAATTCCAATTTCCCACCCTCAAAGCTGTACTTCTGTTCAGTGGGTATCATGACGTCACTCGCGAATTTAGTGATGTCTAACATCTTGCATCGCATTTCCTGTTTTCGTTCTGAAAGCCACTTCTGCTTTTTCTTTCCCCCATCCGATCGCAATGTTCGGACTGTTTTCTGGTCGAGTGGTTAGTGAGTTGTCTTCTTACCCGGAGATCTCAGGTTCGATGTCAAAAGTTTTGTTTTATTAGATTTTCCGTATCCTCCATAGAATCTAGAAGTGTAGAGGTAAATGTGAAAATAAAGTAAAACAGACGAAAACCTCGAGGTAGCCAACCTCCAGTTCAATGAGTAAAGCATCATTTAAGTTAGTCAAAGGCCAGGGCAATTAGAGGTATAGAAATGAACTCTCCAAAATTAAGTGCAGTTGTTGCTCTAATGGTTCACCATTTTTCAGGCAATGATTATATGTTGGATAACTGCATACATACTAATCCAGATTTCATATTTGTTACAGAAAAGAACATAATTTTTTACACAGTATTTAAACATGCACTATTCCATCTCGTTTCCTCAGGAATAAGGTAATATTTGATGTTACGCATTGGCAGATACCACATTTGAGACATAGAATAGTGTTTAGTGTATAGGTGGTATAAGAAGTACATTGCAAATTAAGTAAGAAAATTTAGGAGCAAGCTTCTAGGTCTAAGTTTATATCTCCCAACATATTATAATTCTGCTGCTCAGAACGTTACCATAGCTTTATGTTTAACAGAAACTTCTCAGATACCGGACTGCTTATTCTCGAAAGAGTAAGAGTGGTAGTGGTATGCCTCTTGGTTGTGTGCTAAGTACCAATGAACGTACCACTTCAGAGAATGGAATGTGCAGGAATTACAAATGACAAATGTTATGTCCACGTGGAGTAATCAGTGCGTTATCTGAGAGGTGTCTATTAACAAAGATAAAGCCAGGGTAACCATTCGAGCACTACAAATAATACCAGTATTATTGGGGAAGACTTTAAAGATACTAACAAAATACGTGTAATGAGGTCGTCGTATTCGAGTTTTAACTTAAAATTATGAAGACTCCTTCGATGAGACACAATCTTTGGCAAATAGTCATTATGTTCCCTAGCATTGATTACATAAATATTTGTTGCCGCTATCAATATCAGTTTCACAATGAAAAATATTTTAATTCCAAGTTCGTTCGCTCTTTCCTTTCCTCCAAGCAGATGCAAGACAGAGGAATGTCGGCTCACGGTATCATTCCGTGAGGAGGTTTTTGCTGTAGACCTTTCCTTTTATGGGGTTAATTTGTACGGTTCGTGAATGCTTTTCACTGTTACAGAATACTGGTCCACGCGTCTGCTAAGAACATGGAACCAAATTCGTCACGGGACATCGTGACCACCTTTGGCGTGCTATTCAAAGATGCCTGTCCTACAAATGCTGTACGAGATATTAAAGCAAATCGAGTGTGTGAGATCAAAGGTACTGTGTGTTTGCGAGAATGTGGCGGCTACAATAAGTATTGTAGAAACCATTTGGATTACAGCATCCCGAAAGAAGAGCTTCCAATGTGAAGACTGGGTACATTTTCATTGAAGTAATATATCGCTTCACCGCCCACGTGTATATGATGATCTGACGTGGTCCCTTTTCTCCAGATCTGAGTGCAGTGCGCTCGTCTCGTGCACTGTACGTTCTCATCTGAGACACCAGTCACTTTAATGACACATTATGTATGGAAGCAGTTGGATACTTCTTACTATGAAGCTCGTCTCGGACAGGAATTTATTACAAGTTTATACATAGACCCATCTCACAATCTAACCAAGCCTGCAAGGATTAGCATTGTGTTTCTGTTGGTATTTACACAAGTCTTAGAGGAGGGGGAGTTAAAACCAGATACTTAGTTACATCTGCAACGAATTTACGTTTTTCATTAGTTTCGTACAAATGGGTAAAAATTAATTCAAGCGTTGACATTTGGAAAGTTGTAAATATTGTGACATCCCAGTTAAGACATCTAGCGAAAGATTCACAAAGATCACGAGATGATTACACTTTTGCATTGGTTTTAGTAGATTTGCTTATTCAGAAACATAAACATTCAATTGATGGTTCAACTGAAATTACATTGGATAGATAGTGGACGAAGAAATATACTTTGTGGACGATAATGCTATTAGTAGTGCTATTGTAGTGATGTCAGTGACAAAAACATTACTCAAAATCAAAGAGAATATAACAGTTGTAGTGATATGAATGTTTCCCTGAAAAGAAATTCAATATTGTTTGTATTTTAGCGGAAATTTCGGAAAAATGTGATTATCATATACTACTATGTAAAGTTTCAATCTATTTAAGAGATATGCATATATAAAAGGCCCATGAATTATCAGAATATTTGATTATGTGAAGAGAGAAAAATAAGTAAGGAGCGTCAATATGAGCAAACAAGGTAATCAAAGAACTCACGATAAAACAAAATATTCTATTCCAATTTGACATGTCAAGAAATGAAGGAAAAGTGTCATTGACAAATGAAATGTTGGGCAAAACAGAAAACAACAGAAAATGAGCAAACAAATTTCAAGTTTTTTTGCGGCTCAGACTGCACGTCTGAAAGAGAAGTGTGTGCTATTACTGCTTTCATGACAGCCAAAGATGTAGGTGAAGACCGAGATGTTCACCTTTGGGTTTAACATCTGGGGCTCGTTATGTCGAAGAAGTAAATCACAAAATTGCAGGTTACCAAATACAGCCACATTTAGTACACTGCAGGAGCAGGAAACTGTGCATGTTTCAGGTTGCACGTAATAGAGCTCATTAGCAGTCTGGCCCCGTAGCTCAGTCGGTAGAGCACTGTCTGGCGTGCTAGGGGTCCCGGGTTCGATTCTCGGCGGCGGAGATGGGGAGTTTTCTCCGACCAAGATAATTCCTCATCTTTCCCAGTCTGAAAATAAGAATGAGAGTATGGATGTAAGCGTGATCTAACGGCGCCGATATGACCATTGCAGTTAAAGGCGGCCATAAATGGAACAAATATTAATAATAAAACCAACTAGCTAGTTACACAATTGATCTTGGATTTTCAATGAGTGGACGCGTATCACAAAATTGTATATTTATCCTTAGGAACGGAGCCTACGACCCCAAAGTTGAAAAAAATTATTGAAGAGAAAACGTCCACTAAACTTCCATTTTAGAGGCTACAAGTGACGGGGAAATGTATTTAAGGTCCTTGTTATTGAATATCGTTTGCGGCGATGTTGCAGATGGCCAGTAGTGTATATGACAAATATAAAACATGTATTTTTATGTGAAATAAATTGTTAATGCGTTTCTTGGACCTAAATTGTTATATATTTGTTTTGTTTGTATTCATATCAAGGGGAAAAAACGTTTACATATAAATCCGGACTTTAGTTATGACCTTCAGCGAGTATTAATTCGACTGAAATTGGAACAGCCGGCCTGAAATTAATTTTCTTACCACTGTTTTAAATGTTTGCTTTTTCTGTGTTTTGCATAAGCCGCAGTATTTTGATTGTGAGGTGATTCAGTATAACCTGGGCCATATTACAGCTAAACAGGCGACTTGCGCAGGGATTTTTGTTTTTTTTTGTTTTTTTGTTTTTTTTTGTTTTGGCTTAGTGAAGTACGGAAAGGTCACTTCTGTGCTGCTGTCATTCGTATTCTTAAGTAATGTGTTAATATTTGAGCTATATTAGATCTTCAGTTCCTGCAAATGGTCTATATTGTCACGGCAACAGGCATAAAAGTTTCGGCACATAAGAAAACAGTCGGCGGATAAAGTTTCATGGTAATAATGAGCCTTGATAAACAGTTAATGATAGCGCGGATATTGTAAACAAGCGCCGGCAAGCAAAAGATAACTGAGGTAAAGGACTTGCCGGCCTAGATTAAGTTACGCTTCTGGAATGTGATGGAATATTTTGTTTCTTTTATTCTTCCGGAAATTTCTGGACTGATTGAGATTGTTTGGGTTCTGGTTTATGTTGGAACAATCTAGAATTTTGAATTAGGTATTTAAGGACGTGACGGCTCGCAAAGTTAGTTGTAAAACAGTGAGTTGTAAACAGAGTAAGCAGAGAACAGCTGAGAGTGTTGTAACGAGAGCTAATGTAATCAGCTGTCACGGTTTGTTATTGCCATCGACCTTGGAAGATTGTTATGTGATGTAATGTTACGTGAGAATTGAACAGTGTATCTCTACGGAAATAAAGGACATTTTTAATTTCTGCAACTCGGCCCTTTTAATTCTACGAACCCGCAAAGTCACAATATGCAGGGAACTATTTCATCGCGTGCAACCGACAAGAGCCCTGATATGCGTGATGAAGTTCGTTTTGGTTCATTTCTACCTAATATAAAAGGTATAATAGCGCAGTTATTCCCTGAACGTTTGCCTGCAAAGTGCAACCTCTTTATCCTGCAGTTTATTTATAAAGTGCACTGCAGTCAACTACAATGCATGTACCGCATTGTATTTAACGTCTGTACGTCAAAGGGTATCTCCTATTGAATGCTCCATTGCATGTTAACAAGGTTCCGGGAGCAAAGGTAGCACTATTTTACCTATATTAATTAGAAGGGTGGCAAAATTTTACGCGAATCACACGATGAATCCAAAAGTGCATTTAAGTTTAGCATCTTTAAATGATGCGACAGCAAAACTTTCAAGAAAATGCATCCACTCCCAAATATTTGCATGAAGTAATTTTCTTTGTTTTCTCTTTTCAAAAATGGTTTTTAACGAGTTTATGAAAATGTTAAACGTTTAAGATATTGGCGTCACAAATAAACTGTGTCACAATTTTCTGCCAATATCGTGTGACGCCCTCTTTGCTCTTGTGTGAAACTGGGGTACAAGAGGTACACATAATCTTGCAATATACCTGCTAAAGCACGTTATTTATTTCAAAGAAAATTGTTTACGCCGTTATGCATTTCCGAAATGTTTTAAATGTTCTAAATCCCTATCGTTTTTTCTCGAGATGTGCAAGGAGTGAAATTTCAGGGCTAACTCAGTGGGGGGGGGGGGAGGCCGCTTTTTAAAAATCTGAATATCGCTTTAGCATATTTTGTCCTACCTATATGATGGTTTGTTTGGATTGAGTAAATGGCAGGATGCTCTTTCATAAGAATATTTGTAAGAATGAGTAGGGAAAGTGAATGGAACCATATTTTTACTTCAAGCTGACGTAATAATGCCTGCAAAGGTATTTAGCTATTGGCTAATAAATTCCTTTTGTGGAATATATTTGTGGCTTTATGAGATAGCTGGTCACGGAGGTCGAATATGTGACCTACGGGCTCAACGAGCGTGAAAACTGAATAGCTTAAAAGGCATAATGTGTTGAAGGCTACACTTAATTTTAGCTATGTTTGCAAGTAAGACGGGAAGGAAAACACAAGTTGTTGAACTACAGCAACTTTCATCTACGACATGCAATAGAAACGATTCTGCAGTTATTTCTGATTCATTAAATTAAGAAACAATGACTAGAAATAGTCTTTTTCATTTATTTGGGTATTGGGGAGGTTTAGGATATTTTCTTTGTCATTCATTCCATTTTATTTCAGAATAATATACGAAATACAGATTCATGAACTTCTTCATTGTTTCCAGTCAAAATAACTTGTACATAATAATGATAAAAACATGCCTGTCAAAAGGGTAGGAAATTGCTGCGGATGTGGACATTTTGTATTCCATTCCTTTTTATTATAACTGGGGGATATCTGCTGCTACAATTGCTTCTGCACTTTCGCTTTACTGCAACCACAACTTGAAGACCATAGATCTTGATCTCATTGCTTTTTTAGAAAGCCAGCAATTCAACAACTTGATGGAGCATTTAACATAGCAGAATGTGCATATTGAATGTTCAGCCTGTTTTCTGAAAATGTTAAACATGTGTTAACGCCAAGAAACTTGTAAATATTAAAGCTATAGAAGGCTATGGATGAGTCGTATTATTTTCTGAACGTACTGCGATGCGCTATTGTTTTCATTTTCGTCTACAGACAGCTAACAGAATGGCGGATAGGCAAAATCGTAAACAAAAGCCGTGAAACAAATTTCTCATCGACGGAAAAGGAATTGTCAATTGAATTGGTGACGAAATGTAAGGTTATCGTGCAAAATAGGACGGTGCGGTAAATGTAAAGGAGAAAGATGTCACGTGGGAAAAAATTGGAAACGAATTGAAATGCACGTGTCATTACTAGAAACACGAAACATCTGCTTCAGTATTACGTAAATTTAGAACGGGGTGCGAAGGACAAGTGACGAGAGACTTGAACGTTTCAAGACGGGAGTTGGACAATGTGTTATCCACATAATTCAGTGAATTATAAAATCGCCAAGTTATTAATACTTGAAATAAAGGCGAGATCGGCATATTCCTTTCGATGCATGTTCTAACCTTTCTTGTACTTCCGCAGTAACCTTCATGACAACTTGTTTCGGCAGTCTACCTCTGTAGAAAATTTTCTTCTGATAGCTCCTCAAAATAATTATCCGCATAGGCTGTACTCTATTTCGAATGCCATTTAGACGGTCTTAAATATAGCAAATCGACAACAGCTTTTTTCACGTCCGCAATCTGGACTATTTACAATTGTTAAGGACTTAACATCAGAAATTTGACTTGTTAGTTTAACAAGAGATTTAACACGAGTTTTAAATTAAATGTGTAGTGTTTAACGCCCGCTTTTACTACATACGGCACCGCAGGTGGTGACACTGATGATACATGAGATGAAGATGGAGCACCGGTGGAATGAGATGGCGGGGGAAACCGGAGGTCCCGGAGAAAACCCGCCCCAACGCCGTGTTGTCCACCACAAATCTCACTTTGCGGTCGCCTGGGATCGAACCCGAGCCGCCTTGGTGAGAGCCAAGTGGTCTAACCACTGAGCCACGGCATGGCCCCCACGAGTTTTAAGCTAACACTTGTTGGTGAAAAGCAATTTTTGTTATAACTATTGTTAAACCCGTGTTAAGTCTTAACATATGTTGGTCAAATCGGGCATTAAAGTCGCAATATAACAGGGGCGGCTTAACCCCAGAATGTGCCTACAAGAATGTGAAGTTCTGTTAAAACACTTGGAAGGTCATTTATTATTTAAGCCCTTTGAGGTACTCTTTCTAAAGTAATTAAACGAAAGTGCTAAGATACAGGATAAAAATACAGTGCACTGAAACGATAAAAATTGCGTGAACAAATAGTTACTTATTTACACAACTTATATCCTTAAAGTATTTGATATATGTACTTGTTGAGGGTGATGGGTCCGCAAAGAAATTTGCACTACCAGGTTTTTACGTATTAATTAATATTAAAATGTATTATGCTATGCTTGCTAATTATTTCTAATAGGTTGAACGATTCCAATCTAGATTTTTGTTAGTTTTCTAATGTTATAGGGGTCAGTTGGGGGCGGAAGTTTGCTTTGAACATCGGGACAGACTGGTTAACTCTCATTTCCCTGAAAGTTACTAAGGAGATAGATTTACGTGGCTGGTTTTGCGGAGTTGTGAATAAGACGGCATACATCGGAACAAAGGTTTGATGCATGGAGAACGCGATTTTCGGGAGCCCGTACATCCGCACGATGTTGATAGCCTGTTGGTGTTTTCCCACCGTAATTATGGGCATTAAGGAGCGATAGGACTGAATCTCGAATTACAAGACTTCCTGTGTTGTAACCAGACCTACTTTCTTCTTTTGGGAGAAGTTTAATCGTGCCTCAGGCAGAAATCCGCTGTTTACCCACTGCCCTGGTTCATAACCATCAGGGTCGTAAATGAGTCAGAACCACATAGTAATAGTCCATAATCGCAAACCCAGCATCTCCAGCATACTAAAAACTGTGAAGACTTTGAATATCGTCTTGAGTATGCTATTGAACAAATACGTAATTGCATGTATTGTTATAATCGTTTACATTGTCACACTTGTTGAGCTGTAGAATCCAATGTTGCTTTTAATTTTTGTTATGCAGGACACCCGCATGTAAATTTCCAAATTCGTGGTGGATAGGAAATTATTCGGTATATATTGTCCTTCCCTCAGCCGGAAGTTGAACCAGGAGCTTCTGGATAGCTGAACACTGCCACAGTGGCAGTCTTTAGGGGGGGAGGGATGGTTTCCCCATTTTATTGCTTTCCCTTCATATGGCAAGGATTTGACATTCTGGAAAAAGCTAATTCGCATGGCCACTGAAGATTTGAAATTCAGATTTTTGTTTAGAAATTTAGCAGCTGTGATGCAAATACTTTATTACCAAAATGGCTCTCTTGTGTAACCAAAGTTTAATTAATTGTTATATCCAAGAGCTCTTGAATAGATGTTTTATTGCTGTAGCTCTTGTCACCCCTTTGACAGAAGCATTTTGAATGTCACGAAAGCTTGCACATTTTAGAAATGATTGAAGCTGCCTCCCCCTTGAGGGAGGAAGCTAGGGTACGAAAGAGGTTTGTTCTATGCACCAGACTAGACTACACTAGAACAGTTTAAATGTAATTTATTAGCATGAAGGTTTTCTAACTTATTGTGGCGTTTTATTACACTTTAGCTGCCATCAGTCCAGAACTGCAATCTCTGAGAATTCTCATTGATTGATAAATTCATTGGGCAATTCACATAGTACAAATTAACAACTCTCACATGAAGATGTTTGTTTCTTTCGAACTTTATTATTGGATGCTTTCAATCTGCACGTTTTTCTAATATTGCAGCATATCTCTTGTTTTAGTTGAAAGAAATAATTTTAGAAAAAGTAATAATTCAGTTATGAAAAATCGCATAAAATGGTGCATTGTACATAGAGAGGAGGGAGGAAGAGAGCTTAGTGTTATGCAACAGTCTTTGTTTTTTGTGATGCAATCTACTTTCTGATGTATCGGTTAAAGGTCTTACTTTCTGTGATGGCCAGTGCAGATCAATTTTGGTCCACATTCAATCGATGTGACCTATGAACCTCGTTGCCTCTTTATTAAGAAAGTTTTAACTATTCCAACACTTTCTCTTTTCAATATCGCCTTGTTTCTGTTCTCAAGTGTTTGTTAATCCCGCTTCCAAATTGCGCAGTAGCAGGAAGTATAGGCACGTGTTGTTTGGAGTCGTGATTTCTGTAACCGTTGCTCCTGGTTTTATGATGCCGCGTTACGCTTTTCGACTTTCATTCTTTGGCCATGCACCACGCCCTTCAATCATAGTGGTCATTTAGTTAGGTAAACGATTGAATCTTAGGTGGCCCTTATCGTCACGGTATCGAACAGAGGTTACCTAGGTCAGACAGGGACAAAGATATTAAGTAAAGTTTACTTTCTCTACGTTAAACTAACCTCTGCGGCCAGCACGATCTCTTCCGCATGTGTAAGCCGAACTAACCAGTAAAGAAACGTTAAATTAGAGCAAAGAAGGAACATAGAGCATGTACCTGCCGTACTCTCCACAGACGACAGATTTGTCTGCCTCAAGGTTGTACTAGCACTGATTGTGGTAATACGACGACGATGTCGACGAAGTGCATGGTCAGCCCTGATAGGGTTTTAATTACGTGTTGACAGGTTTAGATTGTAGGGTGACGATGAAGATTGATGTAAGGGGAGTGAATGGTCGCTCCTGTAGAGCTACTGTTAGGTTGGATACGGTCCTTCTGCACCTTTGAGGTTTTCAAAATTCTAATTTGTTTAGGGTTGCTACTGTAACTTTTGATATACAAGTATCTTTTTATGGATTGCATATAAGTTCTGATTTTGCTGGTGATAGTTACTTTTGTTACGGTCGATACACGTAAATCATGCGAGTAACTCGGTATTTCACGAAGCAGCTGTAGAAACCGAACGAGTAGCAGAGAGCCGTCCGTGATTAATTTCATCCTCCACGTAGAAGTGTAAAGGAACGACCCTTTAGGCTTTTTTCTTATATTCCCTGCAGTCGTAGCAGACTTCAGTCTGCGAGCGGCCATTCTCAGGTGCAGCAAACTTACAATAGGGCACTACAGGAGCTTTTGTTTCTTGTAGAGCTTATACTGTCTGGCCTCAGAAGCATTTCTGTTTCTGTATTACATTTTATGTTTGAGACACAAGTTTCCTAGCATCCCCAAAATACACGTCACAATGGAAAGTGTCAGAGCTAATGAGATGCCAACTTGCTGTAAAATAGCACCTATGCTGCAGATTATGTAAGACCAGACTTACCAGACTTTGGAAATACAGTTAAACATCATTTTATTTATATAAATAACTTATTAATAATGCTGCAGTGAGCCTTATCTTACAATGCAGTGTTATTGGTTCTTAAAATCTCAAAGCTAAAACAAGCGAATGCTGACCATTAGATGAGCGGAACTGGAGATACAACAGCTGGTATCAGCTAAGAGAGGGGCTGTTTAAGAATCAGTTTTGTTCTGAAATAAACAAAACTCCTTGTTTTAACATAGATCAACCTCTGTAGGATTAACATCATGACCACTAATCCAGGTCTGGGCTAGTTCCAGAGCCAAATCCTTTCCATGCCTTTAGTATTAAAATTAGAGGAACGGGAGAGCTACGACTGCACAAGCTGCTCACATAGCTCTCGGAAAGGAAACTTTCCTTCCAAACCGCCCACATACATTTATATTTGGCATAGTAATGAGTTTGTCATAAGTTGCATATCCTGTGTACTGGTCAGCATATATGGCGTATCAACCCACGTGTTCTTGCAAGTAAAACCTTCAGTTGAAATTGCCCATTTTATTTTCAATTCAGCCAACACAAACTCAGTTTTAACGTCAGTTTATTATAATGGCCAAGTGCCATCAGTACATTACTGCATTGTTTATTGGAATGAAGCAACGGAGGCTGTGGTATTCCGTATGTTGCGATCTTGGTTGAAGGCGCAGCGACATCGAACAATGTAATTGCATTTAGAAGTGAAAAATCTTAAAAGTGATGAAGTGAACAAGTTTTTAGTACGATACTCTTTTGAGCGAGCGTTGTTTGGATTGTAAATGCGATGAGGAAAGTGAAGGAGGGGAAACTATGGATAAAGAAATGGAAATCAACGTGCGGTGGTTTTGTGAAAAGTGTCATAAACCTCAAGGTCCATAGCTTTTCCTAAACCATTATGAACGCATTTTGTTTATGCGATACAGAGGAGTGTATTTGCTGGTACAATGAACTATAGCATATGGTTAAAATTAAATTGAGAGGTGGTTATGAAGCTTCTAAAAATAAAGAGAAGGTTCCTTCACACCTTCATGTCAAGCATGGACTAATACGTGGGTTGCATTAGAACCCTTTGTCCGTCTGGAAGATTGCAGTACTGAAGATTACGGTGGATTTACAATCTAAAATATGCTCAATTGAAGCTTCAGTACGTGAGCTTTTTTATATATACACTATGGGAATTGCGGTTCACTTTGTTTTGAGGAAAAACAAACGGTAATCATATGTACTGTTGCAGATAGCTTTGAATGTCGGTATACACATTGAAGCTAATTATACTTTCGTTTAACCACATAGATGTTAATATTTGTACTCCGATATTTAAGATCTGTGAATTGTTTATACTAATGGTGAAAAGATAGATATTAAACCTTCATGTGGGCCGGTGTAGTCCACAATACAATTGGACTCTTCCATTACTTTACAAATTAAACATTCTGAGGCATGTTAACATGTTAATATTCTTTTTCGGATGACGGGTTTCGCCGACCTTATTTAAATATAGGCTAATGTTGAGTTAACCATCACGGCCTTTAATTTTAAAGGTATTAAAGCTTACATTTCACGCATGTTCTTTATCCTTAGCTGCATATTAAATTAACGACGCACCTTCGCTTCGCTTTCATTATAGGTGTCTTTTGGTAAACTTTTGATCACGCATGACACCTGCTGGCAGAAATTGAAGACATGACTTTCATAAGTCCACTTCTTAGCACTATGAGTTAGTTATATATCGTTGAAATTGTCCCACTGAGTTCTATCGTATGACATTAAAAACGTCTCAACTTTCAAGCGTTCCCACTTGTTCTACGACTCAAGCATCTTGCGCATAAACATAATAAAGAACTCATTCAAGAACATTAAAGTATGTGATGTTCAGCAGTTTATGTTCAAGGACTATAAGATGACTTTCAGCAAGGTGAAGGAACCTCTGCCAGTGGCCAAAATGCAAGAGAAGTGGAAAGTGCCTACATATAAGATTATTGAATATAGATCAAACATTGTTACTGCTATCAAGAACTCTAGTAATATAATGACAGACATTCCCAATCAAAGGAAACAGTTTTCTGAAACAACACTGAAGAAAGGTTACGATAAAGAATGTCTATGAATGAATGTAGTGTTTATTTTTGTTATTAAGCTACAAATAAAACGGGTTTAACACACACATGGGAACTATAAAATATTTTTACAATTCCTTGCATTTTTAGAAGTAATTTCTGTACACCCAGATGAGTTTCATAACGGCACAAGTCCAACGAATTCATTATAAATATTATAACAAAGTACTAATGGTAGCTGAAATTACTGAGCAGTAGAACAAATGTAATGAGCCAAAGTTCATGTGTTACAAAAATCATAATATGGACGCAATATTTTCAGAAGTTATGAAGTTTTTGTTGATTTTCTGGAAACTTAGTTGACTGGACTTGTGTACTTATGAAAGTCACGTCTTCAATTGCCTCCCACAAGGAAAAGTAACACGACCAAGCAATTTCTCATAAAAGGTTGTCATCGTTGAAACTGAGCTTTAATAATGTCACGAAACAATACGCGTTGTCAGACAACCTTCACAACCAAATGTGAATTACTAGTTTTCTTTCTTTTTGCAGGTGTTTTAATCATATCAAACCTGCACAGAAGGTGGCTGAAATTTGTGAAATAATCCTAATATAAGCCCCCGTTGTGTGAACTGATAATTGATATGTGATAGAAATAGGGAAAACTTCAAGTATAGAGGCAGCTCATTCAAATGAGATTCGACCTTATATCCCCTAGATGGAGAAACACGCAGCGCCCACACCATGGATGTTACAGATAATGTGCTTGCAGCATATCAGCGGAACAGGTGCACATTTCATGCAGCAGCTGTGATTTCAAGGCATATTCGTGAAGCATTCAATCTTTGCAAGTGATACATGCTTGCGTAAACATGTAATCTGCCCTTTAACATCTAAGTACTGCTCTGGTGTCTCCACCATTCTCAGTTTATTTCCACTGTGGATCATAACTTAGAACGTCTCTCGGCCGCGATCCGCCCACCTCACTAGTACTCAAAGCTATTCGTTTTGAGCAAGATGCTCCAATCATACAGCTGCTTTTTATTTTTAATTGTTCCCAAAGAGCTTAGTTGAGGTTGACCCTCTTTACCATTGTTTGTTCTACTGAGCTTATGTTCATTTTGTACAGTTATTGTTTTGTACTTGTATAGCTTAAGTATTCATCAATATTGTTTAAGAATTGTAAATTATTCGAGAAAATTCTGCAGCTGGATTTTTAGATAACTAGTAGATAATCTGTTTGAAAAATAAATGATCGGCATACCAAAAGTTAATGATCATACGATGAACTATTTTCTTCAGAAAAATTGCTTCAAAATATTATTTTAGAATAAGCTAATCAGCATGTTTACTACACACATCAAAATAAGGGAATTTAAACGTTAACAAGTACTACTATCGGTTACGGAAACTAACCTCTTTGTAACGGAAGGGTTCAACAAGACAACTTCCAAATACTAAAGGATTGTCGGCATATGGGTAATACCTCTGACATTGTGGGTATTTAGGAGTTAATTGAAGACAAATAAAGGAGTGTTGACAAACTCGAACGTGTCATGGACTTTGAAGGGTTTCCAGAGCTCATCGACTTCCTGGTGAGAATCAGTGGTCCGTATCCTCGCTTCCGTAACGGAACTGTCACCCAAGGTAGCCCAAATTCTTCAGCATCCTCCTTTCACGCTACACCGATTAATGGCAGTTATAGAGATTCTAATATTTCTGTAAGGTGGAAAAGTGATGACGTTCCGTGAAGCACTAAATGTTGCCGAAAAAACGCATCCTAGAACGAAAACGTTAGCTTGAAAAAAGGCTGAAATGCATTGAAGTGTATCTGGGATAGTGAAACTCGAAGATGAGCATTATATTGTTTTAATTCACAGCAAGGAAAGTTTGAGTAAAGTGTCACAGGTCTTTCTCTCATTGAAAAAGTATCCGCCAATTGTTTGTTGAGCATGTGACCATAGGTCCGTCGCCATGCTTCAGTGAATGGACCTCGTTTCGGTCGACAGATGGAATGCAGCTGTTGATCTCACTGCTACTGTGGGAGAACTGCAGCTATGGAACTTTTGAGCATTACGGGCATGTGTGTCTGGGATTCTTTTAGGCTGAAATATTTAACTATTTGGTCTTGTATTAAAGTAGCCAGCATACCTTCCCCTCGTTGACAGTTGAACGGAACCCATCCTTTTCGTAATTATCTCGGGTGATACCAGGTTTTAGTAAGCACACCTGAGCGGAACCTGCCAATGGTGTGTAATAATTGCGTTTGTTATATAACAGTTTTCGATGTCGACGTAAATTGGCATCTCGACGTAATTGGCGAGAGCAGGCATCTCAATAGAACGTAGAATCAGACTGGTAAATTCGGTTGCTTAGAATTTCAATCACGAATTTTCGTATTTCAACTGGCAGCATATCTCCTGCACACACTGGCACTTTTTCCGTTAAACAATGCGTCCTGCAGTTCATTGTTCAAATTCCGGCTTTAAAACTGCACTTTTGCAATCTGATCCTCCCTTTTCCAACTTATGTCTACACTTAATTGGACGAACAATTTAACCAATATCACAGAAAAAGTACAGCACTTTGTACCTCAGCTACAAAAATATGCAAGTATTTGTAGAAGTGTGCATTGAGAACAAGCAAATTGATATTTTGATTTAGCAATATAACAAATGCAGCAAAGGAGATTAATTTACGAAAAACACTTCATTAATGAGATTAAGCATAATCCATGCACCTTTTAAGTATATAAAATTGAGGTGATTATACGGAAGAACTGAACACGTGATAGTGGGAGGATCAGCAAATGCAAAAGTAAAATGATTAATTCGGCAGTATGACTGGTTTAATGAAAAGTGAGAACAGTAAAATGTTCATGCATTGTTCAAGAAGGATCGCCCAGTGGTATAACAACTCAAACAGCGAACTGCATTAATTGAATATTAAGAACTAATTGAATATTAAGACCTCCTCTTAAACAACTGAAACGTAAAGAATTGGCATTAACTAGAATAAAATTAATGGAAATTAATTGTTCTTTAACACTAGCCGTGTGTAGGACGCACTATGAAAGGGTAGAGACAGAATGAAAAATTCAATGCCATAGCCGGGATTTGAACCACGGATCTTCTGGTTTCCGTCCAGCCGCTCTAACCATTTGAGCTACTATGGCCAACGTACCAACATGACATTAAATTCTCCAACTGACTCGTGTTTCTCCCGATAAATCACTAGGAGTTCTCATAAACACATGAACAACTACCTTAATGGCGACTTACTATGCTGTAAGTACTTTAAGGCCCGGGCTTTATAGTTAACCACTATTAGGTACAATTAATGGAAATTAATTGTTCTTTTGCACTAGAATTTTTCATTCTGTCTCTACCCTTTCATAGTGCGTCCTACACACGGCTAGTGTGAAAGAACAATTAATTTCCATTAATTGTACCTAATAGTGGTCCGAACTATAAAGCCCGGTCCTTAAAGTACTTACAGCATAGTAAGCCGCCATTAAGGTAGTTGTCTCATGTGTTTATGAGAACTCCTAGTGGTTTATCGGGAGAAACACGAGTCAGTTGGAGAATTTAATGTCATGTTGGTACGTTGGCCTTAGTAGCTCAATGGTTAGAGAGGCTGGACGGAAACCAGAAGATCCGTGGTTCAAATCCCGGCTATGGCATTGAATTTTTCATTGTCTCTAGAATAAAATTGGTCATTGCAGAATCAGCATTCGCACATATCCGAGGATCCAGCCCCCATATGTGAGATGTGTCAGACAGCTTTAAGAACTTTACATATTGTGACTTCGTTATCCCACTTCTTGACACCAGTGTGACTTTGTGGGTTCGTGGAATAAAAAGTCCAATTTCACCACTCAACAATGTTCTTTATTTCCGAAAAAGTCCAATTTCACCACTCAACAATGTTCTTTATTTCCACCGACTTACAGTTAAACTCTTGCCAATTACACAAAATTACTTGCTGCACACAATTACAATTTACCAGTTCGTCCGTTACAACTTCACTTGTACTCGCGATTACATAAACTCCGGTACACCTTCACAGTTACGTACAGTCTTCCGTTGCACAATCCCTTCGTTCATTAACACGTCACTGACTAACTCTTACACCAAGAACTGCGACTGTCTTCTCGCTCACACTCACTAACCAACTGATTGACCAACTCAACCAACAACTGACTGATTGACTCTGTCTGTCTGTTTTCTCTACACCTGTTTCTCGATCTTTCGTTTACTGGAACAGTCCAGTAAACGAAAGATCGAGAAACAGGTGTAGAGAAAACAGGCGACCAGTCATGTTTTCCCCTAACCACAAGCCTGTCACCACTACAAGACAAACGAGGAGAAGGTGTGGCTAACGCGGTCCTCCCCCCTGCCTTCCGTTCGCAGCTGGTACAGGGTGCTCCAGAGGTCCCGTTACACTGCTCCCTCCTCAAAGCTGTTCGCCCTCGAACAGCCCCATCGTAGCGTGCGAGGCGGTCCAGGTGTACCACCAGCATCTGCCCGGAGTCTGAGCCAGAAGTAGCGCTGCCGTAGTTTGTGAATCATTCGGTTCGCTCCCAGGTGTCCTCCTGAAGTACCGGCGTGCACTTCCTCCAAGACTTCCGGGACCTTGCTCCGGGGAAGTACCAACTGTCCTCTCCGCGCCTTCCCATCGGGTGACTCCCATACCCGGAACAGCACGCCCTCTCTGGTCTTCAACGAGTCCCATTGGGCCCAGTGCGACTTGTAGGTGGCGCTCCTCGGTGCGATGTCCTCCCAGGTTGGCCTCGTCCCTGCGTCCACTTCCCTCAAGAGTGGCCCCAAGTCTGCGTCCGCCAGCTGCTCCCTCCTCAGGCCTGCGCTATCCCAGCCTTCAGCAGGCACTGCCACAACTACTCGGACTGCTGCGGCACGCTCCTTCTCTTCCACTCTTGTGCGCTCATGGCCGTCCTGGATCTGCGGTAGGACACCTCCAATGTAATGGTCACTAGCGTCGGTGTCCACAATGAAGGCGCCACTCGGTCGTGGGAAACCCAAAATTGGAGCACTGCACAGGGTCCCCTCCGGGTGCTGGAAAGCGTCTTCGGCGTCCTCCGTCCACACGTAAGGCCGGTTTTCCTCCGTCAGGCGGGTGAGGGGTTTTGCGAAGTTGTCGGCCTTTTCCTCTAAATCATTAAGGCGATCGTCTACTTGACCCTTCCGCTTGCCCAGGTTCGTGACGTCATCCCTCACGTCTGCCAACCGTTCCTCAAACTTGGCGGCGAGAGCCTCGTTCGCCACCTTCATTTCGGTAGCCAGACCGTCATTCGCTGCTCTCATTTCCGTGGTTAACTCGGCCTTCATTTGTTCCATCTTCTCGGCGATGTTGTCCCTAGCCGTCCTGATTAGTTTCAGTTCCGCGGCCAGGCTATTTCTAGTCTCCAGTATCTCTGTTAGTTCCGCTAAAATCTTTTCTAATGCTGCCTCCATCGTTGTAATGTTCGGTGATGTTGTTTTCCCGCTTCCTGACACCAGTGTGACTTCGTTATCCCACTTCTTGACACCAGTGTGACTTTGTGGGTTCGTGGAATAAAAAGTCCAATTTCACCACTCAACAATGTTCTTTATTTCCACCGACTTACAGTTAAACTCTTGCCAATTACACAAAATTACTTGCTGCACACAATTACAATTTACCAGTTCGTCCGTTACAACTTCACTTGTACTCGCGATTACATAAACTCCGATACTCATACACAGTTCGTACAGTTTTCCGTTGCACAATCCCTTCGTTCATTAACACGTCACTGACTAACTCTTACACCAAGAACTGCGACTGTCTTCTCGCTCACACTCACTAACCAACTGATTGACCAACTCAACCAACAACTGACTGACTGACTCTGTCTGTCTGTAACCCTCTTTATATCGGAATATCGCCTGTTTCTAGTGACCAGGAGACTGTTCCAGTAAACGAAAGATCGAGAAACAGGTGTAGAGAAAACAGGCGACCAGTCATGTTTTCCCCTAACCACAAGCCTGTCACCACTACAAGACAAACGAGGAGAAGGTGTGGCTAACGCGGTCCTCCCCCCTGCCTTCCGTTCGCAGCTGGTACAGGGTGCTCCAGAGGTCCCGTTACAATATCACTAAATGTGCCATATGCACAAAGTGGCGGACGAAGAACAAGCTTCCATTTGATGATTCCACTATACTTAATGATCCTAAAATGATCAGTAAAATTATACAATTTACAAAAGACGCTTCATTATTCAGTTGTAATTTTAGTGCATCACTATTGTTCTCAATATTGTGCTGTTGTTAATATTCCACTTTATTGTAAACCTACCAATGTTATACATTATACCAATGTTATATTTAGTGTTATATATTAATCCAATGTTATATTCATATAACTTTTGAACATTGTATCAGGATGTATTATTGTGTTATCATAGATATTATGTAATTACTTTGTGTACAGTCGCAATATGACCATGTAGTTAGCGACTATAAACAAGGTTGAAATAAAAAAAAATGGATCGCCCAATGAATCCATATTTAAGTTCTAGTTTCTTCTTTCTAGCTTAAGTATACGTTTTCCTTGAAATGGCTTCAAGTTAAGCAGACTGTGAGCTCAGCAGCACCCAGCATACGAAAACAACTCTAAGCTGTGTCTACCGCAAGTGGTGTTTTTGTCAGTATCCAGATGCCAAGCGACCAAGCTTCAGTCCAATAATGTTTACAAACTGAACATTTAATGCGGTCTGTATTTTTCCTGGGGCCCGTTTTTATTTATCTTTTTTTTTCCAAGCTATGAACAGAAATTATCTCCCATACCAGTATCTCAGACATGTGTACAAGGAACTGTCTTCGAGTAGTCTTGTTAGATTAAGGGACAGTACTTGTTTTGCTTACATTCTTTAAGATGTCAGACTTAAGTACGAACCACCACCTAAGATTTCAGCAACGTTTCGTTTTTGAGTTACACAGGCGATTAGAAACGCTTTCTGAATTCAGTGACCATAAAACGCGCTTATCTGTTGAATTCACATATTTAATTTTTATGTGTAACTGTCCATACTCATTTCAAATATCAGCAGAGAACATAAAAAAAAAACGTTCTCATAGAAAACTTAATAGATACAGGTTAGCGTTCAGTACAATATTTAAATTAAAAGTCAATCATAGGTAGAGAACGAACAAAGTGACACATTAGTGAATATACGAAACGAATGTTTTATGAGAAGGCCTCTGGAGCTGGAATTAGCACTGTGTGTACTTTATATAATGTGGGAGCCGCAGTCCATGACCTTGCCTTTACCTCTGTTTGTGGTTGGCCAGGGTGGTTAATGCACTCATATCTTCAATGACAGGACGATTATGTAAGGGCATTGCATAATGTGGTAAATGCGAAATGCACTGTGCAACTGTTAACATAATGTTTAGTGTCTAGCTTTTAGAAGGAAAAGTTTTTACTGGAATGGAAAATTGATTTGTAAATAAGGGTACAAATGTTATGCACAACCAAGAAGAGGTAAGTGATATGCCTAAGTAAACACTATGGCAGACTTGAGGATTATTAGAAACCAGATCATGTTCCTGTCATTTTCCTGATGGAGTTTAGGATGTATTCATAATAGGATAGAATTACCAGACAAATCACACAGTAGGTATCTGCTTCAGTACTTCACTTTTTAAAACCATCCTTCTAAGAAGAAAATTGTAGTATCTCTGTAGCTCAATTATTACACAACGTCTTCAAAATTCAATTTTCTCGAAACAGAATAACATTAAAGTTTCAATATCTGCTTTTAATTGCAATATAAATCAGTACAAATAATCAAAAGTAATGCGTATTTACAGTGTAAAAAATGTTCTTAAGTGCATAACTGGAAAATGAACTGTAGGAAAACACCAAGTCCAGTAATAATTTCTATATCAGAAACTTGACAATTCACTTACGGCTTGTACAGTGCGATCCATACATTATTTTGATCGCAATGAAGATTGTTTATTTCGTTTTTGTGAAGGGAACGAAACTTGTACTTTTTCGCCTTCTCTTATCTTGAATCTCAGCAGCACTAGTTTGCGAAATAAAGCACCTGCTGGTTTTGTTCTCTCCTTACTTGGATGTTACTAATGGTGTCGCTTTTGTTTGAAAAACGCATAGCTGAGTCTTAGAAAGTGAGGAAATTCTTCCGTGCTGGAACACCCCAAACAACGCTGCAATAAAAGAGCGTCGAACCCGGTTATGGCGCATTTTATAACTTGAAATTGGATACAAAATAATTTACGGACATATCACGGTGTTTTATGCTTAAAACGTGACAGAGTAGTTTCTCTTTCCTGTCAACTCATAATGTCTTTAGCGAAAGATGGTGAAAGCCACAGTCGAAACAAAGGGATCTGCTGTGTAAAATGTGGGCTTTCCCAGCGTCACAGTGTTGACAGAAGTTATGCGATTTGGAGACCATCTGAGTGATCTTGCAGCCTTGTAATTCGGTAGCATTTCCTAATGCTTTAGGCTACTACATCGCTGTAAGTTAGTGACAGTCATTAAAGAATGGACTTATTTTTATGATCAAATTCAAGACTAGTGCTGGGGATGTCCCATGTACTATAAATTGGATATTTTATACAACTTCTGAACACTAACAGAAAACATTTCCTAAGCTCTTTCTAGCAAAATCTGGAGTACTATGAGTACATTAATAAAATTTCCATCTTATCCTTAAAATTGATAAACTGCATTGCTTTTACTTGTATTTTGAAAGCGGCACTTTTCCGAATTAAAATTAAAAATAATTCTGGGTGGTTGCTTGAATCACATGGGAACTCAAGAATTGCGGAGGTTAAATAGCAACTGTTTTATTCCTATTTACATGGGAGAAATGTTTAGGAACTGGTACTATAGTTTCTCGACAGGTTAATGAAGCCAGAGGGGGGGGGGGGGTCATCAAACTGAAATCATAATGCCTTTCTTTTGTTGTAGGGCTATCCCAGTATTTCAGAAACAGTCTGAAAAATAGAATTTGTTTTCTTAAATGTACACGAAAGACAAGTTTACAAATACGATTTCCCAGGATCATCAATAGAATATGAAGTTGCGCATGTACTGCATGCATCAGTTTCCTTATGCAAAGTGAGTAATAAAATGCTCACAGGGTACAAAACCCTCGCAGTTTCACATTGTTATGTGGTTGCTTGGAACTCTTGAGAGTTCACTACCTAATGGGCAGGTCAGTTTAATATGTATATGTATTGAACGGTCCGACTTAATAATTTAAATTACAAATCCTGGTTTTATTCTATTGGTTTAAATATTAAAATAAGTTAGATGTAACGCGTTACCTCATAAACTGCCCTTTTTTAAAGCGGAATGTATGTGCCATTATTGAGGGAATTAAATTCGAAGTGCTCTTGCCTTGTGTTTTAGCGTCGGAAATGTACTCCAGGAGGGCTTTACTTAGCCCAACCCTCGAATTAGAATTAGGTGAAATGAGTCCAGGTTAAATAAAGGATGATGCGATAATGGAGCCAATGTAAGCAGTTAGTACGAGTGCTTCTACCGGTTGGTAAATTTTGTAAACCTATTGACACTAGATACATTTAGTATATGCTTTTTAAAATTAAAACGCCATTTTCCAGGACAGTTATTTTTGCAAAACTATCTAAGCTAAATTAATAATCTTCTATATAAGTCGTTGAAATTGTCATGCAAAGTAGTTTTTCTGTAGCCTCGTTTATATTTCCATTTCGAAGTGCACGAATAATATTACTACGGTGTGACAAAATTTCAGAGATGTATAGGATACTTTTCCACTAAAAAAGAGGACACTAACAAGGGTTTATCAAAACAGCGAATCTCGGCAAAGGTATTAAAAGTTGTACAATGTTACTTCTCAAAGTGTTACCATGACTTTATCTTTGTTAATAGATAACACACTGATTATTTTTGTAAAAGTGAGAGGGGAATTGGCGCAGTTCTCGGACCTGTGCTATGCATCAATGAACGCATCACTTCAGCCAATGGAATTCGCAGGAATCACAAATGACAGATGTTCACTCCACGTGGAGTAATCAGTGCGTTATCTGAGAGGCATCTATTACCAAAGATAAATCCATGGAAACCATTCGAGCAGTGCAATTATAACTAGTGCTTGACAGGTATAATTATATTGCTAAGGAATTGCTCTTATGTTTATCTACAAATAAGCTTTAAAAAGTGGATGATATTAATGATACTTTACTACTGGGTGTCGTAACCTGACAGTACACCTTGATATCCTACTTCTCACAGATTACCTTTGAGAACTGTATATAATATGCTCATCCAAAATCCATTTAAATATAGAGAAGATGCCAGTTGAATGACATTTTGTATTGTGCAATACTATTAGAGTTAAATGGGAGAAAGTGAGCTACGTATAAGTTCATTTTGAAATTACTACTAACAGATGCTGAGTTTAATTTAATGGTCTGGTGAATGTGTTACTGTGACTCTGGGTTTCCATTGGTCGCGTATGAGATTGTCCTGTGTTCACTTTCACGGAAAGGAAGTCCGGAAATAAATTGGTACAATTGCAAGCGTGTATTCCAATTTACCCTTAAACACTTTTAACTCTGGAACACCTGCTGTTTTAGGACAGACATTCGTATTTAGCGCAAAAATCCATAACTTTCCCTAAAATGTTATGATTTCAAAAACAAACTGGAGGTTCTTTACTTAATGGGAATTGCTTTGTTTTTCTTGTAGCTAGAAGGTATCTAAATCTAAGGGAATTTTAATTCTAATGACTGCCCTTGAAGGAATCTTGGAACACTTGCACACGCTTCAGGGAAACTTAATGTTCCGTGGAACATATTTTGGGAAAGGCTGCCCTAAAAGATCGCTGATAATACTGCTGTGCCTTCAAAGCAGTATTGCTGGACCCATGTTTTGAATTCTTACAACCCCGAAGATTCGGATGATTGCTGTTCCTTGTTGGCTTGCTGCGTGCGATGGATTTCTCCTACACAGCATTTGGCACTAATAAAAGCACACAATATGTGCACATATGTAAATTGTTTTAGGCAACATTGTAACCAAAACGATGGTTGACGGTAATGTACGAGTGTACTTCAGTATGCTTTACGTTTTCTTTTTATGTCTTTGTTACACCCGAGGAAGAGATTTTTCAAAAAGGCCAGAAGCAAAAGGTCTATAGAGTGAATGTCCTTTTGCGAACTGAAATGTAATGTTATACAAGTAATCTACATACAGTCAGCGAAACCGTTACAAAAACATCTCAAAATACAGATACATAACTGTCATCATGGGAGGTGCTCAGATTGTCTTATGATTCAGTAGCAGATTATGCACACGAATTCAGCAGACTTTAACAATTCACAAACACGGTAAGTGCCAAAACTTCTCCTTAGAAACTTAACTCGGTTTGCATGGAAATACGTTAAAATGGCTTAGATAAAAACAAAACGTCTTAATAATGTAAAACAGTTCTATTAAAAAGTGCACTCAAATAACAAATGAACAAGAAATCTAATTTTCCACTTATGTCCCATAGTCACTTCAAAGACGAACATCTATAAAGCGAAGCGACCAGAATGACTTTTAATGCAAATTCTTGCCCTAGAAACGGCTACTCGTCTTTAGTAGCAACTTAGTGAGGCGCAGAGACGAAGGTCTTGGTGTGTAAGAATGTGTTTATAAGAAGTGACCAATAAATCTAGATCGCAGAAATGTTTTCCTTCTGTAAGATTTCCAACTTCAGGTAATAATGAACCTTTGACTCTCAGAGCATTAATTTCTAAATTCCCTTAACGAAAAAGATAACGATTTGAAATGAAAGGGCGATTAGGATATCGTGTATGAAAGCGTTTCAGTACGATTGGTACGTTGGAATGGCCGTATTCGAATTACTATAGTAAAGCGTGAGGAGTTATTGTTTGCATGTGTCGTAAAAGTGAATGACAAACGACGTTAGAATGCTAACGTGGAACATCAATAAAGGAACCGACATGCAAACGGCAGAATATCACGAAAATACAAGTATATTAAGTAAACAAAACTCAATAAAATCTTAACTTCTTATTTCTACGCTTTTATTATACATTTTATATTTCGTTTTTGTGACCAAAATTACAAAGCATTATCTTAACGGTATGCCGCTACTGAAAACATGGTAATTGTGAGTTACTGCGCTTTGGTCATATTTTGGGGGAGAGGAAAGAACCTGCCAATCCAGTAGCTAGAATATTGATTAAGGAATTGGGGTAATATGTTTTATTTTGTTAATTGTTTAATGACGCTGTCAATTGCCGGGATCACATCAGCACGCCGGTGTGGCGGAATGTACTCCAGGAGCTTACATGCCAGTGAATCCATTGGCAGGCGATTGTCACTTTTGAACTATTGGTAAAGGCCGCGTATGAACCTGCGGCCTTAGGATAAGTAGGCCTTCGCCTAACCAACCGAGTCACCCAAATCGACAGGGACAGAGGTAGTCCGTATAAAAATAAAAATAAAAAAAAAAAATAAAAAACTGACTCAGGACAGCACCAAGATTAACAATTGCGCTGTTATGAGTCGCAGCAGCGCTCGATTTAATAATGCAGATATCAATTTTTATAAAAGAGTGCCTTTAGCAATTTAGCAACTGAAACTATGACGAAAATAACGTGTTTATAAACCTGCTTCGCCAAGCAGAAAGTTAAACAGGGGTTTCTCAGGCGAAACAATTAAGTCGTTGCTTTCACCCATTGTACTAGAGCACCTTTTTCCCTCCCTTTTGCGGGAAGGAGAGAAATTTATGATCACTTTCATTCGTTGTTTTGTTATCATTTGTTTTCGCACAGATATGCTTTGATGCATTTGGATAAGATATAGTTATCACCCAAGCAAGTCACGAAAATATACTGAAGCTAATTGTTACACTGTACTAAGTGTTTATCGCTTGGGGTGCACGTGTTTGCCCATAGCTCCAGTTGTTTCCTACTTCACGTTAGATTGTTGCTTTCCTCTTACAAAACGGCAATTTACCACAAGGTGTGCAGCGTTCTATTGCTAAAAATATAAGTTTAAATCCTTACCGACAATAGTACCCACTGCTGCTCACTGCAGGTGTACGAACTTGAAATTACAGCAACGAGCTTTTAAAAAGTCACCTTTTTGCAGTTCCTTTCTTCTGTCGCACATAATTTTGTTCGTGAAGTATTGCTAAAACTCGCTTAACTCTGAAGTAATAACCATCATAAAAGTACAAGTATTATAAGTTATACTGCGGAGGGGAACACCTCGTACAATTAGACCAACATAAATTTAATGCAGCTAACACTTGCCAGATGGAAGAGATATGAAGAAACTACAGGAGGTTGCCGAGGAAACTTCTAATAGGGCTTGAAGACCCGTCCCACTGCTGAAGCTGTCCAGAGAGGGTCAACCTCAGAAACATTGCACAATCAAAATATTTACTTACTTGTGCTCTCGTAGGAGTACGGTGGTTCCATTGTGCAGAGTGGATGGCATGGTGCTAAACCAAGCCACGTACAGCTCACCTTAAATTGGCCTATCTCGTAAACTTAACGAAAAATAAGCACATTAAAGAGGAATTGCGCACAAATGTCTATGTTTCTTTACAGTGTACCATAATGCTTTATGGATTCTGCTCTGTTCTTGGACACTTGAATATGATATCTAACAGATCTCAGATCACATAGGCTACACCTAGTTTTCACCTGGTTCATGGTACTTGGTGTTCTTATAAATTTTCTGGTGGAACCAATGCGTTGCCACCTCGTTGCCAAATGTCATACTTCTTTATTTGCTTGTGTTCAGTTTCTATATAGCAGTGCATCTGTTGCATAGAAACCTTGCCAGATTTTTCTTTTTTCTTGCTTAATTTACATGTTAGGAGTTGACTTTGTAAGAGTGATTAATTCTGATTTACTCTAATAAGAAAAGTTCTCCGTTCAACTCATATGCTAATCTTGAAGGTGTGGTTATCGGGAGTCCTAGAATTAGCTTGAGTACGTAGCTTTTTTTTCTTCAGTTCCCAGATTATTTCGAATGTGATCATGTGATCATTGGGTTTATCTTTGCTTTGAAGATTCTTATTGCTGTTTTTATGAACAGGTTTCACAGCTTTGGTAATGTATAAAATATTGTAAAATAAGCTTATTGTAAAACTATGCAATTGTCCTTTTTGTATATTTTAGGCAGTTGAGAGGAAATGAGTGTCACATTTTAAAACTTTAAGAGCAGTAAGTATTATGTACAAATTCTAGACCTTATATTTAATGAAACGTAAATATCTGCAATTATATTCCAAATCTTTCCAAAGGAATTAAGTAGGTATTTGACTTAAAATACGAGGTTTACTTTTGCAGATTAAAATATCATACTATAATTTAATATAACATGCAGTACCATATAAATTGTCATGTCACCGGTCGCTCAAGTTTGCCGTGAGAAAGTAACGCGCGCTCTTCTTATGAAGAATCAAATTGCCGTGAAAAATAAGCATGCGTTAAATGGCATCTAACGCGGGGAAGGAGTCGATTACTATGTAAGAGATCTTTCGCGACTGCAATTTCAAAAGTTTCCATCCCAGAAATGTCTACCGCGTCCGGCAGATGCAAGGCCAACAGCATGGAATCAGTAGTGAGTTGAGTCAGTCAGTGAGTTCTACAGTGAGTAGTGTGATGGAAATGTGATGCTTCTAGCTGAGTGTGGTACTTTCCAATCTTCGTGATAAGGGGTCGCCAGGCCGTTGAACAGGCAGGAAGCGTATTAATATCGGAATTGTGTTCAGAATTGGGTAGCTCTAGGTGGACCTGTGTGCAGGTCAAAAGGATTATAGCAGCACGAAGGATGCATGCTTCAGAGATTATAGGGACGTTGTAGAGACGTTTCGAAGTGCTTGCGCCGCTACCTGGCTGAGTGGAGACCGCTTGGTTCTCGCCAAGGCGTGCGATCCTAGGCAACCGGGAAGTGAGATTGGTGGTGGACAACACGGTTCTGGGGCGGGTTTTCTCCGGGATCTCCATCTCATTCCGCTGGTACTCCATCTTCATCTCATTTGCCGTATGCACTAATAGCGGACGTTAAGCAGTACACATTTCAATTCATTTCGAAGTGCTGAATTTTTATTAAGGAAAAGCTGATTGTACGTTACATTGAGTTAAACGATTCAGGTGGAAATAAATTAGAATGCGACGACAGAGCATTAGAATATACTGTTCAAGAGAAATAAAAGTATAAACAATTTGGCATTTATTTAAATAACCAACAAAGCCATGTTTGTTTTATTTTTGATGTCCTACGTGGCAAATAAATGCTGAGCAGTATTAGGTTTGTTGCTGCAACCTAAACGGTTTACAGGAGTGTGTGTTTCTGGGTTTGGATTTAAATTTGATTCACATGCAATGAAACTCAGATGTATTGGAATGAAATGTGAAACAGTGACGGCTATTAATAGGCTTGCTTCTTCAGAAGGTATCACCAACAGTGGGCATTTCTGTGAAGATACGGTGCTGAGGGAAACCGCAGGTTGGAAGGCATCGTGCCTGCGGTCAGTCGTACGATAGTATCGTCTTTCGGTTGTGCAACAGACCTGTGTTCTTGTTATTGCTGTTGCTGCTGCTTTACTTTGTTGTCAATCCCGTTCAGACGCGACTTGTCTACTGAAGGGAGGATTAATTTGTAAGAAATAATTTTTCTATGGTAAAATAAAGAAGCTCAAGTTAAAATTGAAGCCATCAGCAAGTTCCGTGCTGAGGTAAAGACAATAATCGGTCAGTCAACTAGAAATTAATTACCCCGAGATGTTCTTGAAGCTGAGTTATTTTCAGCTCTGAAAATAAGGAAGCAAAAAAAAAAAAAAAAAAAAAAAAAATTCTTAGAATTTAGCAAGTCGTAGGTAAATATAATGTTTCAGATTTGGTTTAGCAGATTGATATTTGCCAGCATTAAGTACTTAAGTAGGGACTTGATAGGAAATCATGATGTGGGTGTGTATTTGTAGATTTTGGGTCTTTCCTAATCTTAGAGGAGTTAGTGTTCATACTGATTATCGGCAGTCTGTAGCGCCTCAAGACCGCGCTTGGGTTTTACCTACATACTAGGATTCTCACACGCGCTTCTCATTTTTAGGAAACGCTATTTAATCACAAAGCATGGATATTTTTGAATGTAGTACGTTTTGTCATGCTATTATTCAGAAACAGTGTAATTCTGTAAATGTCCTCAAATAGTCGGCAACTGGCTGCTAAATAGCGCGTTAAGCAACTGCACTGCTGCCGTCGGCTGTTGCAGCCATGGTCGTTAGAGCGTATGTCTCTAGCGTTCCGTTGCGTAGAGGGTCGCGGGTTCGAGCCCCACCTTGGGCATGGGTGTATTGTGTATGTGTCTGTATCTTGTGTGTATGTGTACAAATAGAGATAACATATCCCTTCGATGGCCAAATGAGCTCTTCCTCAAAGGCAATTAAATAAAAAAAACTGCACTGCTGTTTCTCTCACCCCCCCCTACTCTGAGAAATGATCCCATAATTCACCAGCAGCGCTTTTATCGAAGAATGAAACATGACCTTACTAAGTACAGTGGATATTTATTTTACTTCATTTCATTTTGCTGTTCTCGTATCATTGTACATGACTTTGCAAGTACGAGAGTCCTACGTTTCACTACCGGTTTAGTGTTGTAAGATCTCAGAGATATAAACTTGAAGGGAATATGCTCTAGTTTTTGTAATAGTGAAAGTGATTTTTTGAAACTGTTCCATGCTTCTGGCTGTAAAACGCGACAGGAGAATGGGGTTTCTGTTTTTATTATTTTGTGCACGGTGCTGCAGATGCAATTCAAGCAATGAAGGGCATAGCTGCTATATATGGTTCTCTCATTTAGCACATAGCAGCAGTTATTTAGGCCGTGGCCTTTGTAAACACGTAATTATAATTTATTAATGGAAGCAAATAACAAACATAGCGATGTGTTCCTAAGGAACAGTTCGGAAGCGAACTAGGAACATTGTTGAAACACATCCCATTAGAACACATTCCAAAGCACTGTTTTTGCAAACGGACATTCACTGCAAAAAAATTACAAACATTTCAGAGAGGAGGTTTGGGGTCACCCATTACCGAGAAGAGTAGCCGAGGTTCAGTCCTCAAACGTTTCCTTAGAAAATTCTTTCCAAATTATAATTACTGAAGAAAGGAGCTTACCAAGTTTCAGTCCCTTATGCAATATATGAATGACCTTTATTGCCAACTACATATTTCTTCTCCCAAAGAGAGAGTATTGCATATCGAGTTCATATCGCAAACTTGTCGCACTATTTTATAATGAAACATTTTCGTAATGCCGTTGTCAAAACGTTACAGAAATAACAACAGAAAAATGAAACTGAGCGAAAGCTTAAGTTGTCATTGTTGAAATTTTCTACTCTTTAACACACAAATCCATGCTCTTTGAATCTAGCCATACCTTGCCACACTTCTACTGTAAAACCTAGCTTTAGTAACTCACCAAGACCAACTCCTTACACGTTTTCGAACACTGAACAGGTTTACTCAGCAGTTTTGAGAAAATTGCGTATATTCCCCGAAAACATTGTTTTCAGACGATAAACGAAGGACGTACGAAAAGTATAGGTACATCTGTTGAACGTTTAAACAAGTAAAACAAGCCAATCTTTATTTAAACCTTAGTTTATTACCTCTGGCATATAATTACTATGTAATACACGTACTAAATCTTATACGTGGCGCATCTATTTTCTTTTGGAATAAACATTCTTACTTTCAAATTGAAGTTGCAAATGGACAAACATCAATCTACAGCCATTTTGTATGTGGTAAAACAGCAATAAACATAAAATAATTTGCTTTATAAACAGAATCTTTTAAAGTTATAGGTTTCCCCTTAAGCGCATAATTGCATTCAGTGCGTAAAGCCTTGACATTTTTGTGCATGTATATATAATGCTGGTTGTGGTGATACATGTAAGTAAACAAATGCACCATAACGTGTAGGTGGAGCTGGCTGGTCCAGCTTGTTACGTAAGCTGCGGACAATTTGCCCCGTTGGACCGACCCTTAGTTCAATTGGAACCGCGCGCCAACCGACCGACGGGCCGGCCGGCTGGAATAAGGGGTTGGTTGTGGTGCTGGAGTGGGGACAAGGAGAAGGTGCCGGTCAGGAGAACAACGGCTGTGGCTTCGTCAGTATTAGACTGAGCTTTGGCGCGCGCGGAAAACTTGCCGGCTCAGTGAGCAAGGGGTGAACAAGTGCCTAAGTTACCGTCCATCCATGGTGCCTTACTGTGCCACATTTTACCTCGCCTACATTATTTATTATTGTGTGACCAAAGTGATTTTTATATCTTGTAGCAGAAGCTTGTGATTCCACGAATAATTTTGTGAGTTAATATACTGTAAGTGTGGTGATGAAACTGGCATCAATTTGTTTGTTTACATTGGAGTAGCAGCATATTTCGGTAAGTGTTCCTAATTTGTATACAGAAAGGAAGGACGTTTGGTCAGTTCCTTTCAAATTATACAGTAAAATGTGCAGTGTGAATGTACACATGACACCAATCTAAGTATTGTTTACTCTTGTAAACAAAACTACAAAAATAAAGCAATGACTGCTCACTTGTTCAGGATTTGAGTTTTACTGGTTCTCGGCGAACTATTCTGTGTTGGGCTTAATTTTGCTTAAGGTTCTTTTTTGTGCCTTAAAAGCTACGACAGGGACCACCGGCTTTACTTTCCTTTTGAAGGAAGCCATAAGGACTTCTACTCCAAAACAATCCTCTCTTCTTCGGGCTTCAGTCGCAACCTTGGGAACGCCTATACCACGGAGGACGACGTTAGTCCAGGATGACTGCAAGAAATCGCCAATAACATGTTCTGCTACTCGTGGATTTGCCACAAACACAAACTACAGAAGTGTGAGTGTGGCAGGATTCATGTCCATATGTGCTTGTCACACGTGCGTCATACCTGTAATACAGGATCATGGCGCGAGTATGTTACCTCCAGTTTTTACACAAAACATAAGCTTAAAGCGCGTTTGAATCTACGTATCAGATTTGTTGCCTTGGCACTGCCAGGAATCCATCATTGGTATAATCAGGTTTCATTATGTCAATCGTCGTGAATTACCTTGGGAAGTAATAAAAGCCAAGGAGTTTAATGCGCATATCAGACAAGACGACAATATGTCAGTGATAGCTGAAATCTTTGCTGAAGGACAATATAACATGTTACTTTCATAGAATGGAGTACAAGGTTTAGAGTACAAATAAATAGTAGTGCTGGCTTATTTTATTCAGAATCAAAAGCAGAAAATTAATGTTTTGAAGAGAATAATGCTAAGAATTACGCTAATTTTATAAAAATAGTGTATAAATATTTTTAATTTTGTGTTTTCTGACAAGCATTTGACTACATTTTAATAAAGTAAAGACATTTTAAAATTTATTATAGTTTCCCGTTTTAAGTTTTAGATAATGTAATTCTTATCTCTTTATATAAATGAAGCATTTTGAAAGAAAATGTTATGTGCTCCAAATGTGTGTATTCCCTAAATTGAATAGAGAAAATCGTTTCTTTACCCACCTAACGTTAATAAAAATTAAGAATAATACTTAAGTACTTGTACAAAACCGGCGTAGTTCTGATTTTATACCTTCTGAAAATAAGCGTATTCTTTCTCTCAGTAATTGAAACTACCCACCAGAGGGATCCTTGCTATTGTTAAGTTGGCTGTCTCGTCCACGGGCAAAACCCACATACGGTTTGCTTTTAAAAAATGTACAAGTTGACTTTCAGGTTTGTGGCGGCGAGCATCATTTTATAATTAAGTTCGTTACCAGCAAGTTCTCTGGAGCTCTTGTACATCACTTGTCGCCCTCGGCCGGAAAGTTCGGTTCAAATGTTTGTAGTGGCAATGATGAAGGCCAAGACGAAACAGAATGCGAGGAAGCGTTTTGTCTACCTGAAAATCTCCAGGATGGGCACTACCTCCATAATAAGCACTTCAGAAAAGGAAGACTTGCACCAATAAATTCTGTACTGAATCAGTATGTCATCTTTTTAGTTTGTATGTAGTATTGCACGTTTTGGGACAGCTACTTTCGTTTTAATGTTCTAAATTACGCGTTCTTTCTTTCTTTCTTTCTTTCTTTCTTTCTTTCTTTCTTTCTTTCTTTCTTTCTTTCTTTCTTTCTTTCTTTCTTCTTCTTCTTCTTCATAATAATAATAATAATAATAAATAATAATATAACATTTTCTCTTGTGTTGAAGATTACCTTAAATTTGTATATTGAAAAGGATAGTAAGGATACTCCGCCACGAATGGCTTGATTGTGTTCATTCTCATGGATTTGTATGTAACAAACTGGAAGATAAACGATAACGTGGTGGAACTATTAAAACAAAAATGCAACTGCTGCAACAAGCTTTTAGCAATAGGGTTTATTATCAGGCCACACACCTAAGTCTTACTTGGTTCCTTTATACCAGTGCTGTAAATAAATCGAAACCTATCTTGCGGAACTCATAGCCCGCCTCGGTAGCGTAGATGGTAGCGTGTCTGCCTCACATTCAAGAGGCTCCGAGTTCGAATCTCGGTCAGGGCGAGTTACTTGGATAAGGTTTTTCTGGGATTTTCCCTTATCCTGATAGACGAATGTCTGGTGACTAAGCTCCATGGACCCCGGACTCATTTGGGTACCATTTCATTCATCGTCCGATATGACTTAACGTTGGAGGACGTAAATTAAAAAAAAAAAGTCTGCGGTCACATGACCTTTTCTACTTGTGGAAGTTTTAAAAATACGTGTCTTCTATTTATATTAATGGAGATGACATGTTTCCTACGAGGAGAATACAGTAGGCTTAAGCTCCGGTGTCTTAAGCTTTGCCAAGAGATGAGGGCAGGACGGGCAGACAAAAGTATAAGTATTGTAAAATTAAAACTAATAACAAGAAATATCACGTAAATAGAGTGTTCCACAAATTTGATAGATTTTGTATGTTTTTAGCAAGGTCTGCTTTTTTTGTGCGTAAGGTTTGGTGCTTATGGTTTACGAGTCCCAGAATGAAGAGGACTTCCAAGGACATTTCAGAAAATTAAAGAAATGCACTAATTTAGCCCGAAAATATCCTACTTCGAAGTGTATATTTTCTTTTGCGGCAGTTTGGTTCTAACCAAAATATCCCTGCGCAGGGCGATGGATTTTTTCAGGTGTAAAAATTCTTAACATGGCTTCCTTCGGAAGGTGGTACTATGTCGTAGATTTACGGAACGTAAAAGCACTTAAAGCCTGGCAAGGAGGCCTCTGAGCAAAATTAAGCGATTTTTGGCGCTCATTATAGAATGGGAACTTAACAACCAGAACAGATAATGAATGTCTATGAATTATGAAGTTCACGTATATGACTTGTTGAACGCTTTTTCTCTTTTTTTTTCTTTGTAATTTATGTCCTCCAACGTTAAGTGATATCGGACGATGAATGAGTTGGGTGAAATGATGCTCAAATGTGTCCAGGATTCATGGAGCTTAGTTAACCGATATTCGTCTTTAAGGATAAGGGAAACCCTGGAAAAACCTTATTTTGGTAACTCACCCTGACCGAAATTCGAACTCGGGACCTCTTGAACGTGAGGCAGACACGCTGCCAGCTACGCTACCTACGCGGGCCCTATTTTGTTCATTTTGATATAACGAAATATACTTATTTGAGTTTTTCTGGCTTTCTTAATGAATAATTCGTTACAGTAGCCTCTTTCTTATGAATATCATGTACGAGAGCTAAATGCGAATTTGTAATGGTTGTAAAATTGTATTAGACGTGGAGGACGAAATTAGACGCCGGGCAACAAAATTTTACGACAAAATTCCAGCTCATAGAAGCGCCCTGGTTCGGTCTCTAGGAGACTACGACGCTGCGAGTCGCCGCTTCAGACGTTACCGGGTACCCCGTATGGCTTGCGGGCACCCGAGGTAACAAAGGAGTTAATCCTTACAGCAGCACAAGCTAAATTCCAAAACTCCAAAAGAGCTGTTTGGCTACAAAATTTGCCCCACTTTAGAATAACAAAACACCAGGGTGTAAACAAAAAAGCGGTTTGGCATCCTGTACAAAATTAAAGAGGAGCAAAAAGCTACCTCAACAAATTTCCTCAACAAAAAATATCACATCATCCTGTAAACATCAGAAATATCAACCTGCGGTCAGACCCAAAACCTGGGTGGGTACGCAGCAAAAACCTTCTGGCTGTTAACAGCCTGTCAGTATACGACTTGGACTTGTATTAGACGTCAGGTTTTCTGTCAGTGTTCAGCTGTGCATAAAGCAATCGAGCAATATCTACAACAATGAAATGTGAATTTCTTGGCCTTGAGATCAAAGTTTTTAGAAATGCTCCTTAATTATTTTAATTTAAATATGTTCAAGATATTTCGTAACTGATAAAACGTAAGTATATCCTTATTGCATCTTTTTCGATTAACATGTGAACTGTTCTTACACACTGAAGTATATATTAATAATAAAGTAACTTACATGCAAAAAAGTAAATTCCATTAAACGAAGTTTTTCTATTAGTTTTATATAAAGCTTCTGCCCGTGGCATCGGCTTTGGTCTAGAAACCAATAGTTACTGCAATCATTTCTGGAAGCGTTTATCTAGATTACACAGAAAAATAACCGCTTGTTAGAATAGCTTGCAGCAATATTGAAATAAACGAGAACGAGTAAGTCGTGTGATTGTATTCCTTTCCCGCTTCTGTTGTTTACCGAAGACTAAACACCTGTAAACCGTGTAGTGTAAGATTGGCTGCTGTAGATGTTTAATTAGGCAGTTCTCTGTGCCAGAAACAAGCTGCCCAGTTTTGAGAACGTCTAGAGCAAATCAATTTTCTTGGGAGTAGGAAAGTAGTTGGAAGGAAAGGCTACTTGTGACCTTGATACTTTGTTGCCTTAGAAGGCTATGAGTGTATCTTTGGCTGTTATCCTAAAATGGCTAGGATAGCATTTTCTCTTTGACGTGTTGTCCCAATATCCCTTTAAGCTGACTGAAAGAAAGGCAAGCATTCTTGTAACTTATGTTTGTTTACATTACGCTTTTGAACGCCCCGAAGGTAGAAATTGCCTCTCTTTGGTGTAATTCCGAATAGAGAAAGTCGCTATTATGTATAAACAATTTGTGCACCTATTTGGCACATTTCTTTGTATGGATCAAGTTTGTGCATTTACTTGGTTCCGTTTGAAGAAAGAGAAGAAAGTAAACTTGTGCAATGTATTATGTACACTGAGGTGCACAAAAAAGTGATCCTTTCGCAATCCTATGTTGTACCTTCGACTTCATAGAGTCGGCTTCAGTTCTCTATGTGACTAGTGAGAAAGAGAAATAGTTCAGGGACACATACATCAATGAACGATGTGTAAATAATGCGAAATAAGGGACGATCTGTATATGGATATGTAAAAGGTTTTGTTATGATTGATACAGAAGGATATGTATGACTGAAATTTCATGACAAATTTAAAAAAATCCCTTTTCCTCTTTTTAGTCTATTTAATAGTGTAAGCCTTCCTGAATCCAAACAATCCTTAGCCATTTTTAAATGCTATAATCTAGTTAGAAAGTTACGTGAATGCTAGTGTTAGATATGAATTCTAATTCTTTATCCTTGTTTTCTCGCTATTGAAAATTTCAGCATTTTTCATCATTTAAGATGCTCCTTGCATCTCAGTTTCAGTGTTAGACTAATGAAACTTGCTACGCACGTTCATAGGCACATTAAATAGAAATTGCTCTGGGTTTTATTGTGAGATGCATTTTAAGCACACTTTCTTTACTTCAAAACACAATTATTTCAAATTTTGGGCAAAAAAGGCCATATTCATAGGTTTAAAAGTTTCTTGAGACTTACGTTATTGAGACAGAAACCTAGATTTAAGTTATTGTGTCGCAAGGTACTTTTAGGTAACGTAACCAAAAATAAATAAATGTCACCATATTTTCCAAACTATCAAAATGAAATTGACAAAATTTGTGCTGTATCATATTTACACTGTTACATCTTTGGTATAAATTTTAAAAAGCTAGCGTTATTAGTTCAGGATTTCAAATGTTTAGTCATAGGTATTCATAAGCAAAACCTAAACTAATGCATTACAGTTCACTCTAATAAGAGGAAGCTTTGAAGAACTGTGTTAAAACTGAACAGCTGTGACATTCACAAGAGCTTTCATCAGCAACATGGAGTTTAGACTTCGACAGTGGCTTATTTTGTAGAAGCGAACGTAGAGGATTTTACCACATTTGGCGCAACAGCTGTGCTCCATACAAGCCCGTGTACCAGCTGGAAAAGCAAACGTTTATGGACCGCAGTCCTCATCCGTACCAAAATTGAAGCTACGCAAAATACAGCATGCAGTTTAAGAAGCTAAGCGGATTTATTATTTTGAGTAAGTTAAGGAAACATTCTGAACAAATGGTGTCAGGTTTAATTCGTTTGCTTTTGCTGCCTACTAGGAACCCAAAATTATCCTATGTAGAGCAAAAGAATTGGCACATTAAACTGTGAAGTGTAATTTGTGTTGCAAGTTGCTAAGCTAAGGATGGTTGTGTTAAGTGCACACGGTCGTTAGGCAATTTCCGGAAAGTAACTGAACTAGAGCAGAGAAATAAATGGACGTACCATAATGGGTACCTTCCGAGTCTGACAGAAGCACCTCGGGATGTAAAGACGCGCACGCTGCAGCACGAAGAGAGTTCTAATTAACTTCCTTCTCTTATATTGCACTGCAACTAAATCTAGTCGAATATGGTTCTCAAAAATGAAGTGTTTAGGAAATGCATAGATAAAATGTTTATGAACATTGTCCAAATATTATTGCAAATGCTTGTACCGCAGAATGTATATAGGTCACGGATCAACCCTCACAGCAAGCAGCATTAAATGTTGATGAGGGTAGTGGTTTGGGTGGTCATTTCATGGCATTTAGTGTGTCCTATTGTCCCACTGGAGGGAAGGTCTATCATTTTAGTTGACCGTATCAGTTCAGTGGTGAAGCCATTGTTCACAGCAACGAATACAATTTTCCAGGCTGTCAGTGTTCCCTTATTCGTATTGTTGGAACTGTTCAAGATTGGTTTAATGAGCACAGCGAAGTATTTACATCTTTCCGGCCAGCTAATCGTCTGTTTTGAATGTTATTGAACCAATGCTCTTTACTCTATACTATATTAGCGTAAATTCTCAGCAAAGATTCGTTGAGGATGTACAACTATTTCTAGGAGGATTGAGAATATTAACGGTATATTAGGTCCATAATGGAAAAACAAAATCGTGCTAATCATACAGCCAATGTTCACGGGCGGACGCGTTTATAAGTCGTAGAGATTCTGAGATGACTCATTCAATAATTAAGATATTGAGAGGAGAAAGTTGTTGATTCGTTTTAACTCGCTTTAGATTTAAGTTTAATTGCCGTTAAACACCAATTAAGATGAAATAATTTTCCGTAAAGAAAAGAGATGAACTATTGTGAGGCTGGCCGTTAATTCGCAATCTATGACTGTACCAGAGATTGGTTTCGGGAACGCGTAATCGCTATGTACCCTGGGTCCAATTGATCGTATAAAAATAACGAATTAGTGTGGAAGGGGGGTTTCGGATTGGGCCGATTCGAGCCCACTTCACCCGAATGAGCGTCACATATTCCAGCGTAACAGCTGAGTTTAATTCACTACCCACAAAAAGTACTAAACGCGCCTAAAGAAGTTTTCACTTCAAAAATTTCGCTAAAAATGAAAATGTCGCTGTGCGACATGATGGCCGGTGAAGGGATAAACGGGATGTGAGGAAACAGTTTCCCAGATAAATTACAATAAAAAATGTTTAAATGCGTTTGTTAAACTTATCACTTCATTCAGTTGTCACACAGATATTGGAATGTTTTATGACAACTCTTGCAAATACTAGAAACAAGTGGCGAATGATACCTATTTAGTTATCCAAAGTTTTTGTTTAGAAACTCATCGACCTAATGGAAATTTTCTTGGTACAGTACACTGTAAAATCCGATGTCCATAGCCCTTCATATTGATGCATATAGAATGCTTATGTTGTAATTAATGTAACTACATACGTTCGTCATAGAATATATTTGAAATTATGTTCAAGTAATGTCATGCAATTCACATATTAAAGTTTTCATTGACGCTCGTAAGGTCTTCATATATGTATGTAAAACCATGCGAGTCAATGAAGCAATGAACCAATTGCAGAAATCAAGTATAACAACTGGTCATGTTATTGTGTGCTGCAATCATGAGTTTTTCTTTTAAATTTTCAGGCATACCAAGCTTAAATTTGCAAAACTTCTGATTCCTGTGAACGTTTTCTCAGAGCTTTCTCTTTGGCTTGTTCTGTCGCCACCTCTCTTCTACAAGGTTTGTTGTCGCATAGAAATCATTCATTAAAGTTCTATGTACTAAGGTATAGATACGTTTTGGATTATTTAGATTATTAGCACACGTGATCTTTATAGTACTGACTGATTAGGCGGCACACTGATAGGAGGTATAGTGGAGGTGGTTTGAAAAGCGCAGTGCAGGGCGAACAGTTCTCTGTAATATAGCCGCGAAGAATCTGCTGATACTGAACGTTAGCAAACTTATTAGGTATTGTATGATGCGATCAGGACCATGTCATCTCTGAATCGCAAGCGTCATTACCACCTTTGGACGGCAATCTGTAAAGAATGCGAATGAATGAAATTGTTCTCGTGTGGTTACAATCCAGTCCCAAAACTATTTGTGACCTTTCTTAATATGAAATTTTAGAATGTATTGTGCCTTTCCCTTAGAAAGTTCTGTTTATACAGGATTAATGATGACTTGGTTGCTAAAAGAAAACTATTGACAAATAACGGTAGAACAATCTGCAACGATCTTTAAGACGAGGTAGGAAAATTACACGGGTTAGTAATACAATTACGAATAAATAAAATAAGCAAAAGTAATCACACAGTGCTCTTGCTGTTGAGAATCAAAATTCAATGTTTCTTTTGCTTTTCAAATATAGTAGGTAAACATGTTATGGAAGTTTAGAATGTTTACTGTTATTTCTCAAGGCTGAATATTTCTAAGATGTTGAATTGGATCTGGAAGTGTACACTGATAGGCAAACTCTCCTGGATACGAATGTCTCTTAGGTGTGTTGTGCGGAAGAAGAGATTTACGTTTCAAATTGCCACACTATTCCCTGTCAGAGGTTCTTTGCGGTTGATGCACTTCCGTGAGAGAGAAAGCAAGGGATTGCATATGAATAACATTCACATCCTTCTCTTTTGTATATCAAACCTGTCTTAGGGTTAGCCAAGTTCTCATTTGTATTATTCCATTCTCGTATTGACCTTCCAAGGCTGGATGTTTTGGTTATTTAGTATAACATGAAATTTAATATCTTAAGGACACACATAGGTAAAAGTTCTGAATTTTAATTTTTGTTTAATTTACAGAGACTTTAATTATATTTATGTAACTTATATCACAAGTAACTCACCAGATCGCCAGTAAATATATAAAATATTTCATTGTAATAGTTGTAGTTTTCAGTGCAGTGATTGTTTAATTAGTTTAATGGTAAACAAAAATGGTGCATACGACGAAAAGATTAAGAGTTTGCTAATATTAGTATAATTTTGACTCGAATATCTAAGTAAAGATCTTAGAAGCCGTTTCCTTATTGATGTTTTAGGTTTGAGAAACAAATACATGAATGAACAGCAGTACTTTTCATTAAATTTAGTGTTAATTGGTGTTCTAATTGATTCCTTCCACAAAGATAGCTTAAGCGCATACAAATGTAGCAGTTACGTGCAGACGTTCCACTCCCATTAGTCCTAGACCCGGGCCTTCTACCCGGGAGCGATGGATACTCCGGAGCTCTTTCCATAGGGCAATACCTTGAGTCTAAAAAGCCCCCCCCCCCCCCCGGCTGAGCACAACGTCAAGTCGGGATGGAAGTGGATACGCCATTTACGCGCGTCAACCCCGCAGGGAAGACTACCGAAAACCTCGGTGGGGCCGCCTGGTGATCTAGCACACCTACTAGCTTTAAAGGCTGGTATCCGGGACTTATTAGGCAACCCTCCACCCCCTCCGGGCGGCCGTAGTCTGGCCGGAGGTACCCAATTCCCCGTGGGTGTCGGGAACACACTGTCCCAAATATTAAGGGAGAGAAAGAGCTTTGAAATTCTAAGGGTCTATTTGGTTTGTGCACATTTGTATAAGGAGTGCTAACCACAACGCCGCGGAGACAAACGCTTGTTCTCCATGATGGACAGTGATGAACATTCAGATGCTGTTTAGAAAAGTTGTCAACTTTCGGACCTCTCGGACTATTCTGTCACAGTGAATCCATTTACCATTCTCTAGTGAAAGGTATGAAAGCTTGCATATGTAACTTACTCAGAACAAGTCATATAATAACACTTTCTCTTGCTTTACCTTTATCATAATGTCATCGACTGTGGCAGTTTTCAAACTGCATTGAAAATAAAACTGCATCCATGACTCGAGTTTAGCCTGTATAAGCATTTTAATTTAAACGCAAAGTAATATATATTTTTTAAAATCACAGTTCCTCTTGAACCTTTTACCATTATATTCACTGGTACTGGGCATTGACGAGACTCGGTGCACTTGCACCAGCACTAGAAGGTATTTTTAATTGTAAGGTATTGGGTACTGTGACTTTAATTGTTCACACGCTTTCTAGGCATTAAAGAAAAACGAAAGTGAAGTGAATATAAACATTTAATTGAGAAGAATAACTCTACCTTATCTTTTATCCTACATACAGTAAACGAAAAATGCGTTCAGCGGGTGGATGCTCTACCTGTCTGTTTGGAAACAGCACAAGCGTTCAGCATGCTTTTGCAGCATATTTCCTCTTACAAAACTTAATATTTTACAAAATAAATGCTATCGAAACTAGCTGTTTTAAAAATTCTTTGAAAGCTGGATTAGCTACTTTTCTGATAAGACTTGCCTAAATAACTCTGTTTGATTTAGGACTATCTGTTGAAATAAGAGGTCAAATTTAAAATATAATATGCATTCCTATCCATATGACTTGGGAGCAGGTTAGGGAGAGAACAACTCGTACCTGGATTAAACACAGCTGGGTTGTACGTACCACGATAAGGAGGAAGCAATTACAGAAGTCTGTAGGTCAGAGGTAGGGCTGTCGACAGAAACGCGCAGAAGTATTCCAATCTTGATTGGTCACAGCGACTTTTGCTTAGAGAAGGCTTCCCTCTGCCGTAACCAGTGAAAACTTGACGCACCTCAGGTCTCTCAGAGAAGACTGTTACCAGAAGGTCTGAGAAGAACTTCCCAGAGGGCAAGCATCTGCGGCAAAGACCAACACTGCACAACTCCTAAGCCAAATATGGAAAGGAGTGAAAGGGAAGTCGTGATACAGGAGAAACACCCCAACATTCGTGTAGTCAAACAGGGAAAATCACGGAAAACCCAGTCAGCCTGAATCCATTTGGTGATGGAATTTTATAAGTTCTTATGGTTTGGAGAAAGCTAATGCGGATAAAGCTCGACAGCGTGTTTATTTTCTATGCATCTTGTTAGAAAATTCACTGCAATGGTAACATCATTGTGAATATTGGTGCTAGATTAGAGTTACATTTCCCTTCAAGGCCTGCAGTTTCTCAGATTTTGCTACAGGAGCTGATAACATGTACTACAAATTTCGTCCAGTATCGCCAGTGCACATTACACTTGTGGAGTAATATGGCTTTTCAAAACCCAGCTCCATTCTTCACACTCCTTTTTTTCGGAGTAGTTTTTTTTTTAGGATAATGTGGTCGTTACGTAACAAACGGAGTGTTAGAGGAAATGTAATTGTTGAACTCGGAAGTCTTTACCAAGAGGGCAGTAATACGTTTCACGTTAACTTCTGGAGTATATTTACAACTTTCTTTAAATAGTAATTGGATGTACAGCAAACGATTGTGCTGGGCTCTTCACCGATCGCGTAATTATCCTTCCGCCAATTGGCATGTCTTCTTTTATAGATCTAGGTAATGAAGTCTGTAAATTTGTGTATTCTCATAGAGGTGAGACGAAATACGTGCTTTCCGTAACAAGTAATTAAACGAAGACCATGTTAAATTTGGAATAAGGCTTAACATGATATGATTTCGGCAGAAAAGGGATTCATAATGCACTCTTTGCAACATTATAATTTCTAATTAATTACAATTCAACATTAAGCATTATGGCAGCACATCTGCTAGTTATGTACATGGATATTAGGAGAATAAAGTTCATACGGAGTACATCTAATAGCCGCAGTAAAAAATGTCGAAAGCGGTTTAATCGGAACACAAAGGACGTTTGATAGTGTTAATTTCTAGCAACACATTGATCTCCAGTGTGCTGGAAAGCCGCTTTGGGTACAAGTGGATGCAATATGACATCACTAGAAGAACCCCACTACAGATACTTCCGGGAGGGAGAAACGATTTCCGGACGTCATCTGTTCTGCTGGAGTATTACAACGTGCTTTTTGTAGGGGAGACCCCATTCAGTTATATAGATAGCGCTGTCCGTTCACTGAATTGCCCTACCTACGAGTATTCCAAAACCCAGGGTATTTTGCTGATTCTTTTGAAGTTGTACTACACATTATATCCATTTAAAGATATGCAATTAAAGTTTCGTGCATAGATGTCGAATTATATATTATATTTACAACACAGACTTAAGTTAATGAGTTTCGGCTTATCAAAGTTGGTTGAGTTTGGTAGTGTAGCACTTTTATCTTACATTAATAACTGCTGGGCATTTTCACTTAGCTCGTATTGACGAACTTATTTTCGAGTTGGATTCTTGATAACTTTATTAGTACATAGTAAGGAGCATTGAGGTACTGCAAAATGTTATTGATATTGCAACCGAGAAAAAATACCATAAAATTAGTCAGTCACGCCTGAAGTTCTTCTTTTTCATGTAGCATAAATTTCTACTTAAAACAGACAATTAAAAACTAATTAACATGTGCATACATACTTCTTGGCTGTTTGGAAAAGAAATGTGAGGCATCGGAAAAAGTCTGAAATGCACAACCTTGCCATTGAATGCTTAAATCGTCACTGAACTCTCCAATTTTCATTCTGATGAATATGTTTGTATAAAACGTTCCTAGCAAATCAAATACAATAAGTATCTTTTTGCCCAAATTTCACTGATCGATCTTCTTTGGGATAGATGCCGTCAAGGAATTAATCCTGTTTGTACCGTATGCAAGTATTCTCTTATCCTAATTGTCTGCTGTTAACTATATCACATGTCCCGGCGCAGTTGCACGAGGAATAATATTGAAATAAACAGATTCCTTTACTTGGGTAGGGCTGTAGTCTTGTGGTTAAGGACGTTAACCTTCCATCAACCTTTGTAAACTCCCTCTCGACCTCGGAAGCTTCACCTTTATCGAGATTCGAACTCGATATCTCCGGGTGGCGACGGAATGACACGATTCGCTCACCCGTAACAGCAGCATCGATGTCTTTCCTTTTATCTGAAGGCATACAGTCTAAGGTGTTTCTTTATTTACAGAATTGCTTTGTTGCAGTTTCTCAGACAAATCTTCCATGGTTTCAGAATTCTGACTCACATTGAAGTATTCCAAGACACACGTGCACTTTGAAAAGAACACTTTAAATGAAACGATTGAAGGAGTCAAAGGATGGAACGATGTATTTGAATTTGCGCAATGAAAAGTGAATGTTCGATTTGTTAATGCCTTTGGTTGTAAGTTGTTAGAACCAAACAAAATTGACATTTTACTTGTGGTGGTGAAAAACTGACCAAGGCGAGTTCGTTTCCAAGACAGAACTTAACGCCAGAACTACATAATTTAGCCAAATTTAGGTTCTTTGGAAACTGGGAACAATTCTCACTCCAAAAGGTGCCTTTCTTCATTTTACAGGATGTTCGTAGAATAAGATTTCACTTATTCTACACATCTTTCCTTTTACATCAAATGGAAATACAAAATCAAGGTTACAATTATAAAATCCATACTGGAAAACGCCATATATTCCTAAATCTTAAATGTTTGATGTGGAGCTTTCAGCTGCAATAAATGTTTGAGGGCCCCAAATGAAAGTTATTTTTAGGGAAAGGTTATTGCTGCATGATTTGTGAATGAAAACAGCGTAATTCAAAATTTAATCCAAAATAAGTTACAACATTTCATATTTAAGTTCAGTATATTCCAAATATGTAAAAAGATTTTAAAATAAATCCCCCAGCCCAAACTGTCTATATGGAATATATTGTTTTTCTTTTGTTTTTTAGAAAAGTGGCTCCTACAAATTTGAAATGTTTGGGAATAGCCTTTGAAGTCCTTTTTCATTCTAAAGGAATTTTGCATAATTGATAAATCCTAAGAGGTATGCATCTTAGTACATAAGTGTTAATCTCATTAAAGAAGGCACATTGTCATATTTTTTTTTTTTAACCTGAGATATTTGTTGTATTTTTAAATACTCGCACTTTTGCTTTAAGGAAAAGTTGTTCGTTTTTTCTCCCCGCCAACTTTTAGAATTCAAAGAACGAAATTTCTAAGATTTCACATAGCGACCAGCTCGTAAAAGGTTAGATTATCGCGTAGTTAAGTGTATTCATCATCTTTCATCCACAAGAAGATGTGTAATAAACAATTTCTACTAATATATCTGAATTCAGTGGATTACGTTGAAGATAATGTTTTTGTATGAATTGAAGAATGGTTAAAGAAGGTCGTGCGAGAAAAACATTTGATTTTTTGTTAGATGGCACAACAAATTTGGTCAAATATTCAAAGTTCTAATTGGGTAATAAATATTAAGGATGAGATATAGTTCTATTAATTTCACCACACAATGGAGTAGACAACTATAACCCTCATCCCAGAAGATAAGCTATGCTTGAAACGCTTGCTAATAGTTTTAATGGTAAGAGAAATTTGTAACCACCGTATGCATGCGCAGTATTTCCTATACATATTTCTACAATTATATAATTTACAATCTTCAAAAATATAAATTGTTCTTTGTAATACTTTTAACTTCTCGTACGTGGTAGAGCAACGTGATTTCTCACAAAGTAAATCTTGGTACCGTTAGCGTTATCTATATTCTTCTAGAATCATCATTAGAGCGGAGGGAATATTGGTGAATAGTGTGTTCGGAAGCTAAGAGTGACAACAGTGAGGTAGGTGCACTTGAGATGCACTTTCTCCTGTTTTAAGAGCTGCACATTGCAAAGTTCATATCCCACGCTGTCCACCAGACTCCCTAAGGGCTTTCTCTTGACCACTCGTGCATTCTTGTGCTGTTTTCTCTGTCCTCCCTTTTTAGTTGGATTCTGTTTTGAGTGTGTAAAACACTGCATTACTTTCCATTTATCGCTATATGCTTATGTAGCTTCTAGAAATGGGTACTTGTCTGTTTAATGTTGACCGGCACACTCCTCTGCAGACAAACGATGTTATAAGAACTTTCTTAGCACTTTCCACGACATCGAGGGACATCTAAATAGCGACTGATCTGACAAGTCAAACCAATATAAAGGTATATCTCGGGAATAGCTATTGCCATAGCAAATGTATTTCCAATAAATCAAGTGTTTTTAAGATATCTACAATTTTTGTTGTGCGTTTTTGGGTAATGGTTAATCAGTTCAACATTTCATCGATTACTCCCAGAAAGTTCAACTTAGGCACTTTACTTTTCAGGTAAATCTCTTTAAAATGTGAGATTTTATTCTTCACGGGTGTTTTTGAGAAAGTCGAAACGGTAATTTGGAGCGATGAATTTTCTTGGACATATTCGCGTCGTTCTTTGGAATGCGTTAACTAAATACGTGATACGTAGGTATCGGTTATTTCGATTTTGTATTTTGCTGTTCTTTCCCATACATTACACAGCATCTATTCAAACATTTTAGGCTTCATGAGGGCCTCAAAACTGGTATTTTCGGTGGTCTCATTTTTGGGTAGAATATCTTCCATATGTCTGCAGATACGTGGTAGAGGAAGTAAAATATAAATAATACTTGATGGTAAAGGAGTAGAGAATTATCTCGCCACTGCAGTGGTGCCTTATGTTTGTGCTACTAGGATCGCGTGTTGTCTAAATTTGATGTCGACAGGAAGGAGGGTAAATATATTCTCTGAACTGGAAGGATGCACTTCCTTCTGAGTAGACGGTCATGGTTATTTATAAGCCGTGATGTGAATCATTGTTTTGCCATCAGACCTATGCAGTACGCCACTGGGATGGGAATTAATTATGCCGAAGACAACAGGTGCAGTTGTACGTTGTGTTCCCGATGAGCAAACCTGCCAGCAAGGGTGATTTAATTTATCTTCCGAGTATAACAGACAAGCGCTCCTAGGCCAATCCGGTTTTGGAACGTTTTAGCCCTGTGTATAATGAAGCAGCTGTATCTAAACTTGATCTAGTAGTCTATGGCTCTGTATGAACTATTTCTCAATATTACTTCTAACTTTAAAATTAATTCCTGTGCATAGTAAATTGTCAAGATTTGCCTCAAAACATTTATAACGCTGCCAAAAATTTTGAAGTAAATATAAACATACATTAATATCACAATTGCCTTTACTGACAAAAGGGACAGGCCCTCAGGGTTATGTGCGATGTTTCCTATCACTGACGTAAAGTACACTACTGTTTTCCCATTATCTGGTAATACATTTAACATCTTGTGATTTAGCTGTTTCGGAGGGGAGGCAAGTAAGATTGCAGACCAATTGCATTTACCTCGGGCAACGCACTTCTGTAATCATTTAACAAATTTGTAATGCTTCGCTTTTGGCAATCTCGCCGGACAAATCGTGATACCAAATAGTCGTCTTTATCATGAATGTTTACATTGGGGGCGGAGGGGCTTTGACGAGAAACATTTTGCTGGTTTGAAGGGTCTTGAAAAATGAGTTTTGTTCATTTCTAACATGAAGTACACCTTAATAAAAATAAGGTACCACATAAATACTTTACTTACTCTGAGGAGGGTAGGGAAAGATTACAATAAACAAGCTCCAAACCCAGCTTCTTGTAGCTGGAGTTGGTTTAGCCTTTCTTTGTATAGCAGTCGTAGTGAAACTTCCCATTAAGTGATATCCGAACTACCTCTTTGTCTCATCAAACACCATTCAAAGTTTTTTTTTTATCTCCCTGAATTGTTTTTCAGCAGAACTAATACTGGCTGAAAGCTATCTAAACTCTGTGATCTACGAGACCACTTCTTATATAAATCACTGTACCGGTAGATGAAATATTGTACTCGGTTAAAAAATTCCATGTTGAAATGCATGTTTAGAAAGAAAATGCGATAAGAAAGCACTTTTTGGTAAAGCTACATATCTTCGGTTCGCCCACGGAACGTCAGATAAGTACCAAACGTTTACCTGAGTAAGTATACCATTTATAATGGCAGAATCTTCTATTACGGGGAACTGTTGTTTTGACAGGTTTGAGGTAAATGTGAAAGACGACTCAGGCGTATAGTATGCAGACAAAGCTCCTGCCATTTGAGGACAGGACAGTAACAACTGGTCGTGCAACCCAAATGACATCGGCTCACAAAGATCCTTTAGAGACACGCTAAGTCTCTAGGGGGTCGTGGAGCTATTCATCTCCACAAGTGTCCTAAACCAAAATGGGAGGAGTTCTCCATTGTCCCCACCAAGTGACTGCATTTAATTAAATCCGTTTATGGTTCAACTGCTAAACAAAAGGATCGAAGCTACTGTTGGCAAACTTAATTTCCTCTCTCGCGATCCAAGCGAACACAAGCATTCATAAATGTAATGTTTAAATTCCTTTTTCTTCTATCTGAAATTGTTCATATGAAGTATTACTTTTCTTTGTTTAAATTTGTTCAGCTATTATTCTATTATTGCTGCGTTTTACAGTTTTGTCCATGACATTCCTCTCATTATTGAAATTATCCTTACGAAATTAACATTTTGACTAAGAATTTAAAGTAACTTCAAAGAAGGAATCAGTTAATTCTTATCGCGTTTGAAAATTCAATAGTGTAACGATTGCAAATATCCTTATTGTACAATAACTTGGTATAAATGTGATTGCTTTCAACTAAATGCAATAAACTTTCTAGGATGGCAGTCCATATGCAGTAGTCCAAACCGATGTTGCAAACTTATTCTCACTTTCGCAACGATATGGTTGACAACATCGTGTTTTGGACTGTAATAATCATTCAAGACATTGTATGAACTACTTCAACTAATCCCATAGATTAAAATTAGTACAATCTCTTATTTCATCACTCCAGTTCCTTTCTCTGCCATCTCCTGCAAATTTCGTTTTTGCTGTATGTTGTACAGTTTAAGCCAGAAACAATCCTGAAACCAAATACAAAGCAATTTTAGGAAAAGGTTCCTCTCTCTCTCTCTCTCTCTCTCTCTCTCTCTCTCTCTCTCTCTCTCTCTCTCTCTCTCTCTCTCTCTCTGCGTGTGTGCGTGCGTGAGGGACTGAATAGCATCACTTGGAAACCAAGTCTCTTAAATACCAAATCTGATGGAGTATTTAAGTTCAGCATCCTCCAATGATGCTACTGGAAAGATAATATAAAATATCCAGACTATCTTTACGTGAAAGTTTCTTTTTCGAAATTTTTTGTTTTCTCTAAATTGATTTTAACGACGTTTAAGAAATAATTATGTTTAAGATATTTTCATCACAAATTAAATGTAATCTTAAGTGTCTGGGAATATCCTGAGAAGTCCTCATCATTCTTTTGCCTAACTGGTAAACCATAAGAGGCAGACATAACTTTGTTTTCGTAAAAATGTGTATTTCGTTAAGTCATTTTTATATAGTTAACCATTTGGAGATAATTTTTATTCATTTGAACTTGTTAGTGATTATGCTTTTCTCAAATAATAAGTTGTTTTAATTTTCTTTCCTTTCTGGTGATAGAAAGGGAATGACTTGTCGGTCATCACATAGCGACCAGCTGAGTAAAGATTAGATTATGAATTAAGCCTACGTGTTCTCATATCCACGTGGAAGTATGTTATAACATGTTTTCTGCAAAAGCCTTGAGTAATTGAAGTATATAGAAAATAAACTTTTTTAAATGCAATTTGAACAAGAGTGATCAGAAAAAATCAAATGGGTACATCTTCTTTGTGCTATTTATGTGTACAAATCTGGGCTCTACTGATAGTCGCATAGACATCATATATGGAGTTGAAGTGGTGCTGTATTGTTTCTTATACTTTTGACCCTGTTTGAATTTTGGCTTATAGTACTCAAAAGTGTTCCACAGTTAAACCCAGATGCTTCTACCGCAGTTGAACAATTTGACAGTGATTCTTGGTAAGCCTCGCCACAAACCAGAATGGTATGAATGAAATCCTTTGTTCTTTGGGAGACTTCGTCCATTGACGTAAGAGCTGTGTATGTGAAGAACTTCATTGTTTTACTTGCGGTTGCAGCATCTTTGCTGGGCCATGTCGGCCATGGTAATTACGGCAATTAGATTGGCGAAGGAAGTGGAAGCACCGAAACTACCGACCGATATCTGTGGTCGGCGCAATATAACATCTTGATAGCTAAGTGAAAAGCATGTACAAGCCCAAGTAGGATAATGTTAATTTAATTAATGCACATTCGTCACGAAGTTGCAAGTGGGTCACTGCCGTGCAAAAGTACAAGCTACTTAAGTTTGGGTACGGTTCAGCAAATAGAAATACATCGTTGTCTCATTCGCCGTATGTGTTGACTAAGATGGAAAATCCTATGCCGCGGCTAGCATCTTTGACTTTTGTGCCAATGTTACTTCTACCAACCACTGGAATTCCATAACCTATTGTGAATATGCATCGAGTTAGTCATTTTGTGCATGCACCCCAACCTGTGTTCATGGGGACGCGTTATCTTTTGTCTATTGGACGTCGTCTTCATGTTTTGACGTGAGAACGATCACTGATCAGTGATTAAAAAGGACAACCATTCTGACCTTGTTATTTCTTATTATGGAACGTATGTTGCATTCGTCGAGATGCTTAGGATAATTCCCTCAGATATATGTATATGTCGGATTATATTTTTGTTGCAGTACCTTATTGTAATCTTATTTCGAAACCACACTGTAAATGGCTGTCGATGAATAAAGCTTCTTTACTTTTCTATTAGCAAATTAAATTGAAAAGCATATCATAAATTTGATTCTTAGTTGTATGCTACCCGAATGAAATACTTCACTATAAAGTGATTAAGATACATAAAATAATTAATCACGTCATTTCGATTCTTTGCTGCAACCAGAAGCTGGTAGGTTGATTATTCCAAAGATACGCAACTTGCCAGAGTGCCGTGGCTTCCTTATGAGAAACACACGTTTCATGTTTGACTATTAAATATTTTTCGTATTCATTTTATCGAAATAAAATGCTCAAGTGGTAGTTTTTTGTCCCATTCGGGAGGCCATGAGTTCGAGTTTCTCGTTAATAAGTTGACTTAACCTTAAAATGGCCGGGGTACTTATTTCCCTTTGTGGTAATTTCACCTCCAGATAAAGTTAACTGTTCAAATGTTTGCCTGTTGAATGAGATTACGTTGGTGTATATGCTTTGTGCACAGATTCTTCCCGGATGCACTTACACGGCCACAGAGAACGGTCATGTATGACGCCCTATTTGAGAAATGACGTACCTATACCGAGGCCAACGAAAGCATCGAACCTATGCAAACCTGTATGAACGACCGAGGACTGCCTCCACCTCCACTGCCTTGCTGTTTTATTGTCTTCGTTATATCTTTAATCTACCTAAGAGAGTAATAAATGTGGCCCGAGTTATTTTGTTCTAACTGAACAGCTAAATTCCAAGCAAACTTATTTTGGAATTTCAATATTACGAGAGCTGTTCAATAAAGAATGATCACAATTTTTTTTGACAACGTACCTTTACTCATCCTCATAATTTTGATGGTCCTTCTCAATATAGTCTCCCCTAAATGCGATGTACTTGTCCCAGCGTTTCTGCCAGTGCTGAAAGACATGCTGGAAACCATTTTTTGAGAGATCCTTCAAAATCGCCTCAACCACTGCTTTTGATAATGGATAATGCCTCCCACGAAGGCGTTTCTTTAAGTTGCGGAGTAGAAAGTCATATGGGGCTAAATCCGGACTATAGGGTGGGTGAGAGATGCACTTCACGATGATTTTTGCAAGATATTTAGTAAGAACATTGGCAATATGGAACCGCGCATTATCGTAGTGCAGGTTTCGGCCTGCTTCACGGAAATGTGGTGTTTTGCGCCTGATATGGACTTGCAATGTTTTCAGGACATCCCTGTAACATTGTCCAGTTACTGATATGTGTGCAGGTTCAACATGCTGATAAACCATTCCATGGATATCAAAGAATGGGATGACCATAACTTTCCCAGCAGAAGCAACCAGTTTTGCTTTTTTGGGGGGTTGGTGATGGAGATTTCCACACTGAGCTTTGCGTTTTGCTCTCAGGATCAAAATGATGTAGCCAAGTTTCATCAGCAGTGATTACCTTTGAAAGAAACTCCGGATCTTACTCTAACATCAACTTTAACTGCATGTTACCTTCATTGCAGCGGTAGGCGATACTGAACATGTGTGAACTTGCCCGGTTGTCACAGGCGGGAACCAGGAGTACCAACAATGAAACTACTACGGCGTGTTTGTTTCACAAAAACCTAGCAGAATATAATAAGATTAAATTTTAGTGCGAAAAATTATGATCATTATTTATTGATCAGCCCTCGTACTTATTAATCTGGGCAATGTTAGTCTTTTGAGCCCACTGAAGCAAATGCACTCAGATCCATAGATCTGATAGATCTGTAGTTCAGATCAAACCCCTAATTTTACTGTAGCGTTCTTTGAGGAACGTAAATGTGAAAAGACAAGTGTTTATAAAAGGGGGGGCAAGGAAAGGGACGTGCAGCAATTGTTGGGTTTGAGTAACAGGAAATGCAGCAATTGTTCAGAATATCATTACAATGTTTTTAAGTTCATAGGGATTTCTCGGTCGTGAAGCATGTGCGCTCATAATACACCGCTATTTTGCACATCTTTCTTTTCCTAAAAAGAGGAAATGGACGAATGAAGCAAAGCTCACGTTTTAGAATTTTCGCTTTAGGATATATAGATAGCAATTTTGACATTTGACGGCGCTTACGTGATTGAGACGCTTGTTCAGCCATCATATTTCAGCACTTGCACAGGTTACCGCTACTTTTAACTAGGGCTATCACTAAATCAGAAATCCAATCTGCTCTGGGTTTTCTGTATACTATAAGCTATTTTACTGAGCAGTGCATTGTTTTTGGACACAGGGAGTTGTATGTCACCTACCAATTCAGTGACAATAGCAAGTATGGGTTCAAGGGACCTATTACATAGATTTTGACACTTTGGACCTATGTAATTTTAACTTTAAAGTGTATTTTAGGAATTAAAGTGTATTTCAACTAAATGGTTTTTAGTTTATTTTTAATTCATTTTACAAATGAAAATATACATGTTAATCGTTTAATTCCTTATTAAAATAAGTTGACTTCAGCTTGATACAAGAAGTGCATTAAAAAGTATTTTCACTACACACAATAATGTCGAAATTACGAAGTTTCACCAGTCTTGTCCCAGACCATATTCGTGCTTTGCTGTGACTCAATCACATCTCCAGAATGCCAGGCTACTTTTCCAGCAGCTCGTGTGGATGTCATCTACAACTCGGGTTTATTTTGGACGATATGATAAACTCCCAGACGTTGCTCGGAAGTGCAGTTAGGTCATTTCAGCAAGTCCTGGGTTTAAGGCAAAAATCGGTTACTGAGAATTTAGACGAAAGGCTAAACATGTCCAATTATAGTAAAAAAATTCTTATCTTAGCATTTATCATTTAATACAGTAACCGAATTAGAATGGATGTATGAGTCAAATATGGAGTGTTTTTGTTCAAAGTGTTAAAGCTTTAGCTAAGAATTCTGACTGGTTTTGATTATATATCTGCTGATAACACACTTTCTTGTTGATAAGATCTGAATAAATATTTACTTTGTCTTCTGAAAATACCTGTTCAAAAGCTTCGCTTTGTTATGATGCGGTTCACATACGGTCAATCTCTCTCTCTCTCTCTCTCTCTCTCTCTCTCTCTCTCTCTCTCTCTCTCTCTCTCTCTCTGGATGTGGGTAATGTATAAAAACCGTTTGTTGTACATGCCAAATTTTTGGACCATAATCAATAAACATGCGGCCTTATTTTTGTAAATTATTATTATTATTATTATTATTATTATTATTATTATTATTATTATTATTATTATTATTATTATTATTTATTTTGTAATTTACGTCCTCCAACGTTGTCATATCGGACGATGAATGGAATGGGTGAAATGATGCTCAAATAAGCACAGGGTCCATAGAGCTTATAGTTATCCGAAATTCGTCGTTCAGGATAATGGAAAATCTTGGAAAAACCTTATCCAGGTAATTCACCCTGACCAAGATTCGAACTCAGGACCTCTTCAACGTGAGGCAGACACGCTACCGAGGCGGGTCCTTAAAATTTAGACGCTCGTTTCCAGTTGATGGCAATGGTACTGTTACAATCGTTTAAAATGTTTCCGAAAATTAGACGTGGCAACATAATAGCGCTGAACACGTAGGTTGGGTTATGGGCGACGTTAATAACTATGATTTTAAATTTACAGAGCACGAGACATAATGAGTTGTATATATTTTCGCGGTGTTAGGATGCCTTGCACACCAATGTATGAGTAGAAGGCATTTTATGCGATAGCTTTTGTTCACAACGTTTTTAAGAAAATGAGTCAAATAAAATAAAACAGACTGGTCCCCTAGCTCAGTCGGTAGAGCACCTGCCTGCCATGCTAGGGGTCCCGGGTTTGATTCCCGGCGGTGGAGGTGGGGATTTTTCTCCACCAAGATAATTTCCCATTTTCTCCAGAGTCTGGAAGTATGAAATTGTGAATGTGTGCGTGATCTAACGATTAAAAACCGAAGATAACGAGTTAACACCTTCAGTATGTTCCAAAGGAGAACGGCCGCCGAAATGACTACAGCAGTTAAAGGCGGGGTATAAATGGAACAAGGAGAAAAAAAGGGGGGGGGGGGAACGTAAATAAATTTTAAGTCGGAAATTGCAGTTTATTTTTTTAAAATTGCTATTATTTTGACGATGTCATCCAGTAGTTTATCAGTACCGAATCCCTAGTTGTACATGTATGTTGTCCACTAAACGTTCAAGCTCACTTCCTTGCTTGTGCATATTTGGTTTAACTGAAAAACCACCTTCGTCAAGGATGACAATGGGAACGCCGGCATTGGCCTTTTCCAAAGCTGATTGTCATACAAAAATGCCATCGATCATTACAGATCTGTCAGCTTCAGGCCTGATCATGCATGCCGCTAAACTCGTTCTTCGTACTAGACCTGTCAGACACTGCATCGAACATCAATTTAAGCATAAGTTAATTCAAAAAGAATTCAAAGATCTATATACTATAACTGCTTCGGGATCGAACTTCGTTACTATGTGCATCAACCAGCAGGTCAGCACACAATCTCTGAATGAGATGGTTCTGCGATAACGTTCAACGTTCCTATTTGGGTAGTCCGCGGTTCAAATCCAATTATTGGTTGCCGATATTCCTCAGTGTGCCAGTCTGACGCCAGAATTTGCAGTGTAAGCTACAACCAACCTTCAGGTGGGTGCATTGGTTCTCTGCATACGTGTAGATTGAAGTGCTGCTATATCTCACTTGGGACGTTCCTTGTTGATCGTATTATTTCTCGTATGCCAGAGCGACTTTCTAAATTTTAATCCTATGTTTGATAGGCGCTCCTTGGTTTGTTTACGAATTACGTTCGGCCGATTATCAACTATTATTTCATGAGCGGCAAGCAACCTGCAGTTGGCACCTCTGTTTCCAAGTTAAAGCAGATTTTTACGGATGACTGACTAACGTTCCGTGGTTCGTCTGGAACCAACTAAGAACTTCCCCTGCTTCAGTTGATATGAGATCGCTCGCCGCTTTTATCATGCCTAAAGGACGTTTCGGGAATTATGATGTACAACAACCTGCTGACCCATTCGTCTGATAAGACTGTCACAGGATGTCCTTGGTATTAGTGCCGCCTCAGACGATCCGTCACAGATTCTGCACTGATATTTGCGCCACTTATCAGTGTACAATCTAGCAGACAGCCTATTATGAGAACTACGGTGTTATTGCAGTGTGTCTAAAGTGCACCCAGATCTTGTATGACACTGCACTTACTGTTTAACCTGTAGTACAATTAAAGTAAGAAAGGGAAAATGGGAAAGAAATGGCAGTTTAAACAATGAAACACACGTAATGGCAACTTGAAGTTTCTGTAGTTCCAGGTTCACATAAACGGAACTATTTCTGTTGCACGCTCATATTGCAGTAATCATACCGCTCCTTTATTATTGAAACTGTGGAAATCTACACTATCTTGAGGTATGAAAATGTTAGCACATTTAACATCCTATGTAACATTTAGAGAACAATTTGAGAGCTTGTGAAACGAAATGTGAAGAAAAACGCATAGAACGAACTGCGTGTTTTTGAAAAAGTTTTTCTTTATATCGGTTGAGCTTGATTCACAGCCCAGGTACGTTGAGATAGAAGCACACTTCTGTGTTGTTGACTTGCGAAACCTGTTAATTCTTGTTCTGACGACGGCAGAAGAACAAGCTGTAATCTACGCTGGTTTTTCCGTAAAGGAGGCAAAAACAGAGCAAACAAACACAAAAGATCTGGGAAATGGCTGGATGGCGAGAAGCTTGCCAACTTAACAAAAAGTTAATAGAAAAGTTCTTTTGTGTCGCGTTAAGTTGAACAGTAGAGAAATGTGTACACGTAGACTGTTTGTCCGATGGAGCGTGACCGGGTAATAACAGGCAGAGTTAGCGGCCACCAGCAACAAACTCTCCCCAGTGTAATGTCCAGTCGCTTTAATAAAAACATAAAGCTTTCAATTTCAACTAGCAATTCATTTACTGATCTCTTGCACATCTGTAGGTTGCCAAAGATAGTACTAAAAACAGTGTAAAATAACTCTCGGCGCAGTAAAAATACGCATCTCTCCGTAATTTGGAACAATGTGTAAGTAGATACTTGATGTTATTATGATATACCCTTTCCGAAGTAGATTGTTAGGCACTTGCGCTGGTTACAAAATTTCATACCTTCTAATTAATATATGGTTTGTGTGAAATTAGTTCTTGTTGGCATGTTCCCAGAGAAAGTATGTTTCTGTAAAGATGAACCTTATAGACAGGAAGAATTTGACAGTTTATTGTTCTCTCATTTAACTTTTGTGCATGCTGGACTTGGTTCATCCTGTCAAAGCTAGAAGGCGCATCGGAAAATAATCGCAACACAAAGATGCTAACCTATCGCACATCCATGGCGAGTAAAGTCTGTCTAGTCAACGCGAGTGCAGTTCGGCCGTTTCCTTTGACGAACCCTTATAATCGTTTTACAACGCCGGTCCTCCTCCCAGTCCCTTCTGCGAGGTTGCCATCTTTCTCAATACGTCATGGGTATCGTACGAGGTTTCGTCTAAAATTATCTTACGTCCATTACTGCGAAACTTCCTTAATTCTGCCATATATATCGCCAAGCTACAAGTCTACTGGATTCCATAATAACCCTTATCTTATTCAAAGTGCAGAATTTGAAACCCAGCTCCTCAGCGCCCATAAGGAAAATAACAAATTTCTTGCAAATGTACAACCAATTCATCTAAGTAGGTCGTTCTCCCTTTTGCATAGAATGTATAAATTTCTCGGCGAATTAAATCGCATGTGAAATTATCGAAACGTTAGAGAAACGTTTCCTTTTGTTTTCACACTTGATTGGTGTCTTTGATGCTCCTTTCATCACAATTTTTCTTACTGTATTTCTGTGAATACCCAGAATTTATTAGGTTCATTGCATGTCCCCTTATCAAGATTACTTTTCAGCACATATATGTTCAGAACAAGGCTTGAATTTGCTTAGGAGTTCCCGTTATTTTTATTTTTATTTTTTTGAGGCTTCTCCACTAACATAACTCGGCCCAGCAACACTTTCCAATTCATTCACACTATTGTTTTCACTTTGATTATTTTCACTTGACTGAAAGTTATCTACTACTTCAATTGCATTTACCACTGCATTTCCCTCCCACGGTCTCCACATCGTGACACACAACGAATTTCTGCACGTAATGAAACAGATCAACTGGAATTTGAAATTTTGGCAACTGAGACTCCACGTGGAGTAAACATGCGACTGTCATTTCCAGAATATCAGGTTTGCTATTGGTCCTCTACGACACTGTTCCATTTCTGAAGTGTGGAGGTAGATTTATGACGGTCACTAGTGGGCGGTAGGGTCCGTCTCCTTTGTGGCGCAACTGCACTTGCGTTGACTAGACAGAGTTTCCAGTGTATTACTCGACAGAGCGTTGAAGCGTATTGAACTTCAGGTGACTAGCGCTGTGATCGTCTCTTATCGGGTCTTATCTGGTCGAATAGAAGAGTGAAATATTAGTAAGTTGGTGTACAGTAAGTTACGAAACACAAATAGAGCGACTGGAAGCTGCGTCTATATATGATTTCTCGCGCCTGCCGATGTATGACACATTACTGTCCAGAAGACATGATGCCCGCCTCGGTAGCGTAGATGGTAGCGTGTCTGCCTCACGTTCAAGAGGTCCTGAGTTCGAATCTCGGTCAGGGTGAGTTACCTGGATAAGGTTTTTCCGGGGTTTTCCCTTATCCTGAAAGACGAATGTCGGGTAGCTCTAAGCTCCAGGGACCATGGGCTCATTTGAGCATCATTTCATTCATCGTCCGATATGGCTTAAGGTTGGAGGACGTAAATTACACTCCCCCCCACACACAAAAGACCTGATTATATCTGAACAGGCTATACATAGACTAGACTCGCCGCGTATGTGCGATAAGCTGATTTGTGTTGCGAATTTTTGTCGATACACTTTCTCGCTTTCTATTCTAGTACGTATACTCTGTTCAGATATATGTATCTAATCATGTCTTCTGGACAGCAATGTATCATACACCGGCCTGCGCGAGAAATATCATATAGACACACGCAGCTTCCTATCGCTCTATTTGTGTTTCGTAACTTACTGTACGTCAACTTACTAATATTTCACTCTTCTAATCGACCAGATAAGACCCGATAAGAGACCATCACAGCGCTGGTCACCTGAAGTTCAATACGCCTCAACGCTCTGTGGAGCAACATTAAGTATTTTACATTTTCGGGCTGTCAAATAAAACTATATGCTCACAATATATTCCTGTTTCTCGTGCCAACGCATTTGTTCTACTTTGTGTTTCGGGTTTTAGAACCTTGGTTTGCGGTACATTTATGAGGATTGCCCTCACTAATGAAATATTGAACTGTGTGGCTAATTAGAAATTTAGTTCAAAGTTTGCAAGATACAACAACGCTGCCGAATACTTGTTTCAGTTTTAATGGGATTTATAGTCCCTCTCAATCTAGATGTTACTTATCTCTACTTTTGAGAAAGTATCAGTGCAACATAGAATTAAATCACTCTCCGGCCACTTTTTAACAATTACGTGCCTACTTCTAGAGCATTTTATGTAATTGTAAGCTCATTCGAGATGCATATGGAAAACGGAATATTAACGACCCAGCTAAGTGTTTACAGTTAAGGATCTGTTAGGAAATGCGCCTTCAGCTGCTCAGAAGTTGACAAGGCCGATCTCGACGTCTGATGTAATAGATACCCAGCTCTACGCATTTTGGACTGCGGGCGATATCCTGTACATGCACTTGACCTTGTGAAGGAGAGGACGGAGACTGGTAATCGGTGACCTGGATAGGTTAGGAATTCGATACACCACCCAAGAAACAAAATTCAACCACAAGGATCGAATTTTCTGCGTAGGAAAGCATGAGGTTAATGTTTGGAGAGGCTCACATACAACTGTGGATCAACAAAAAGTTTTGATGTTCCTTCAGGAGCTGCTACCTCTTTAGCCTCGAGTTCCTCTGGCTGAGGTAACACACTTGTGCGTGATCGCTTCTCTGGTCTGTTTTCAGCAGCTAACCTTCAGATTCGAAAATCCCTAGTTAGATTCCTGGCTGGAGATAGGAACTTCTTTAGCTAATTATTTCCTGTCTTCCCTATCTGTCTGAGATTTATTTAAATTTGCTCTTACCAATGGTGAAACTCGTTGACTATGAGCAGTTCTGAAGGTAAACCTGCCGATATGACTTAAGATGTTACATACGGCGTAAGTATATATGATGAGATGACACCCATGATAAACATGGCTTGTTTCATGTTTCAAATAAGTAACATGCTTCTAAAATCAGTAATATAGCTTTTGCAATCCGACAGTAATATTGGAGTAACGTCATTCCCTTCATTAAGTCTCCCTTAGCTTTCATTGTCTATTGTGCCTTAAGATTAAAGCAAGTGTTAAGAACACATGCACTAGCACAAATTACCTGTAGTTTTTAAGGGATAGTTCTTTAAGAGCGTACATGATGCTAAATTGGTGATGACTCTCAGATGATAGTGATTAACTTCCAATTTCTACCTCGACGACAGTGGTTTAGACGACATTTTTGAAGGTGTTAATTCGGTGTATATACCTTATATACACTGCGAAGAAACGTGCTTTATACTAATTCGAAATATTCCATGCATTTTACCCTTCAGATCGAGTAACAAGAGCAGCGTTCGTATACATGTTAGTATGCATACACCCATTTCTATAAAACGGACAATATTGGACATGTATTGAGGCTTTCCGTGTTATTGATTAGACGTCAAAACGTCCGAATACTGATAAGAAGTCTGTTATCTTATCGCGTACATTTGGATGCTTCCCACAGAAACAAACACTCGTGCAACGTATCTACCTACACGTTTAGAAAATGCACCTGAAACAGAAAGCCGTTGCATTTTAACAGAAAATCGTCTGCACCTGTTGCAGACATTTCAGAAATACACGCCAGCTAAGATACGGGAGACGTGAGAAAACGTTGGAATAGAGTGATTTGGAGAAACATGTTACAGATGGAGGCAGTATGTTAAAGAATTAGCAATGTAAAGGGATGACCTTATCTGCAGACTTGACAGCGTTTAATATTCGCTGGAGCGAGTCCAAAGGCACATGCAGCCATTCTGTCAGCATCACCGTTACACAGGTACTACCATCCAATTAGGTCGTTTCTCCAGGCTCTTCCTTTAGCGTCAGGTATTAAAACCATGTGCCATAACTATACTACTGTGTCAACAAAGTGCCGGGAATTGATCATAATAAAATCTCGTGTAAGACTGATTCGAAATTGTCACTAAGTTAGTGAATGCATCTTTCCTCTATTCCCACGCGGAGTTTATCATCTAGTTTGTATACAGGACGTCATGTCAGTGCATCTCAGAGGTGTGTTGGGGTTTTAAAATGAATTCTCCTTTGTCTTCTATCGACTGTAAAAGGGTACCTCGAAGTGGTAATATGAGTTTTGGAAAGAGAAAGTCGGCCGGGAGAGAGATCGGGTGAATACGCTGGTTGTTCGATGAGATTTGTTGAGTTTTTGGCCAGAAATTCGTTCTTAATGATAGCCTTGTGAGCTGGAGCGTTATCGTGGCACAGAATTCATGAGTAGTCCTCCTACAAATGTCTTTTTCGGTCGTATTTGTTCTCTCAAACGCCGCATAGCGCTCAGGTAAGTGTTTATTTACCGTCTGACCTGGTAAGAATTCCGAGGGCATGACACCACGATAATCGGGGAAAAAAGTGAACATGACTTTCAGTTTTGATTTTGACGTGCGCTTTTGGGTTTTGGTTCAGTTGGAAGGCGCCACTCGGAAAATTGTTTACTTGTTTGTGTGTCAAACTTGTTCATCACCAGATTCATGATTGTGGGTTCGGAGTTGGTCGTTCTAGCATGTCTTTAGCGATCCTTGCGCGATTAAGTTTTTGCAAAAAGTTCTCTTTCTGAACTAATCGTTTGGCAACACGTGTCATGCCCAAACAATTCGTTTAAAATGACAATCTAGTCATGAGTCGCAGAATGTTCAGCGGCAATCTCTCTGACCTAAATGGCGATTTTCACACACCATTTCCTTCACTTTAGCGAAGTTCAGTTGAAACTGTTGATGGCCAACCAGAGCGAGGCATGTCGACCACCTTTGAACTCACCGTAACTCTCGTACACGCGTTTTTGATAAAAGTCGACTCACCGTAAGCCCTCTAAACATTTTCAGCGATTCGGCACACGAAATACCATTTGCAGTGCAAAATTTTAAGACAGATTCTTTGTTTAATATTTTTATTGCAGAATTGCAGCACACCTTTAAGATGCACTAAAAATGGTGCTCTGTAAGCAAACTAGGTGACAGATGACAAACTCCGCGTGGGTATAGGGGAAAGATGTGCGAACTTGGCGACAACGATAATTTCGAATGTCCTCTTATACCAAATTTTTATCTGATCAATTCCCTGCACTTTCGTGGCAGAATGTATATTTGTAAATAAACAAAAGGTAAAGTTCTTGTCTCAGCCTGCATTTCAGTTCCAGCTATTATATTCCCTTTCGTGTCTGAAGAAGGGAAATTGCATGGTTCTAGGAGTTTTCTCTAGATGGCGGAGTCCACTGTTGATAGCTGTTGTGCCTGATTCGAGGTTTCAATCCGTAAGAGTAATTGCTTAAAACACAACACATAATAAAGTTCGTTTTCGTTATATTTGTTATAATATTTAATGGTTTGAAAACGATACATATGTAAAAAAATTCTACCTTCTCTATGTACTTACAATGTGAGAGAAGTTATTCTATTCGATACGGCAATTTCACTATAGGTAAATATACATTTTGAACTCTCCTGGAGGATCTTAAAGAAAAAAATGTATATGTCAGAAAGAGTTCGGGAATAGCATAACGAAAATGTATCATATATACGCTAGATTCTGTAAGTTTAGAATCTTCCAAGGATTCGACATGAAGATTATCACCATATCGCACCCCAAGCTACCTTTCGCTAGGATTTGGTAATGTCAATACCAGTGGCCTCTATGCAATAAAGGATTGCTTTAAACTGAACAATTGACATTCTGCAAGTTACGTAATCCTATGCCGCCAAAATAACAATTGCAGTTTACACCAAATTTCGTCCCGTCTTTACATTCTGTAGCAGCTGCTGGTATTAACTAAACATTTGTCACCAAAAGTAATCATCTTTATAATGTTTCTAATGTGTTACAGTTGGCTTTTGGGGAATTTCAGTAATTCGGTTCTCTATTCATAAAAGCGTAATGTCTATCTAGAGCAGAGATGCGCACAGTATCTTTCTCCCGTATCTCCTTTGTTTAGTGCGTGAAGCATTTCCTCTTTACTCATTTGTTTGAGTCCCTTGAATGCATCATATCGCGTCGAAAAGCTGGAGGCAAATACGCTCTTCCCTCTTTAGCATAAGGTGGGGGGCATCACTGGTCTAGAGTCTCGGTTGGATTGCTGTATGTGGCGGAGATAATTAGCAATTACAGTTATGCCTATTGTCCGCGGACTAGAGGTACAAATGTGTGTGTGTGAAGGGGGGGGGGGTGCTCCCTCCCTAACTTCGTATTTAGGTCAAGTTTCCTTTTTAGGAAGAAGGCGGACAGTTTTAATGGAATTTTCTCACCCGAAACAATCTGACGAGGAATACATTAATGCATTTAACTTTTTTGGCTATTTGTGCAACTCAATGTACGCTGTGTTATATATGAAAACGGGAAGCAGGAGCAAACAGATGTCTAACACAGCAATTATGTAGAGATCATTTAAAAGATAATAGTATTAGGTGTTATATGAATGTTCAGTTGAAATGGACCCTAACATTGAGACATTTTGCTATCCTCCATTACTGTTAAAATTTATTTTGCGATATAAATACTGTCTTCTAGTTCTGAGCGTAATTGATATTGCGTAATTTAAAAGACAAATGTTTGTCGTGGCTAATGTAACGGGAACGAAAACTATATCCTTTGTGTTGCACGAATCTGCAGTGAAAGTATCTCCCCCCCCCTTTTTTATTGTTTCGTCCTTTGTGATCGCATTAGAAAAGGCGATGGTTGCAGTTACCGGAATAGAGGAATTAGCGGGAAATATAAGTAATTGAAAGGTTACGATAAATAAGATGTATCTTAAGAATAGGAAAAGAATGACATTTCTCAGGTACCAGGACGCAATTGCTTAGGGGTGTACATGGGATGAAATTGAACATTTTGAAGGCATAATTTTATGGGTCTTATTAAAAAAACAGTTCTTATTCTACGAGGGCTGTTCAATAAAGAATGATCACAATTTTTTTTGACAACGCACCTTTACTCATACAATTTTGATGGTCCTTCTCAAAATAGTCTTCCCTGAATGCGATGCACTTGTCCCAGCGTTTCTGCCAGTTTTCAAAGACATGCTGGAAACCATTTTTTGAGAGATACTTCAAAAACGCCTCCGCATTCTTCACCACTGCTTCTGATGATGGATAATGCCTCCCACGAAGACGTTTCTTCAAGTTATGGAATAGAAAAAAGTCACATGGGGCTAAATCCGGGCTATAGGGAGGGTGAGGGATGCACTTCAAGTTGATTTTTGTAAGATATTCAGCAACAACATTGGCACTATACGGCTGTGCATTATCGTGGAGCAGCATCCAGCCTGCTTCACGGAAATGTGGCATCCAATGAAATGTTCAGTATTTCAGAAAGTGATGTTAAGGTAATTCGTCGATCCTCTCTCACAATGGCAGCAGCAGTGTTGGTTTTCTTCCGTAAGAGCAGTAACTGGAGCACCGGGTCCACCTTTCTTTGAAATTCTCTCCCCTCTTTGAACATTTTAAACCACATTCGAGCTGTGCTGTAGGGAAGAACCAACTCTCTATAGTTCTCATGTAGCATTGAATAGGCCTCAACTGAAGATTTGTTGAGATGAAAGCAGAATTTCAAAGCTGCATATTTTTCCTCGCGTGTTACCTCCATTGCAGCGGTAGGCGATACTGAACATGTCTGAACTTGCCTGGTTCTCACAGGCGGGAACCAGGAGTACCAACAATGGAACTGCTACGGCGTGTTTGTTTCACATTGTGCTAAAAGAATATAATAATATTGAATTTTAGTGCAAAAAATTATGACCGTAAAAAGTTATGATCATTATTTATTGAACAGCCCTCGTATATTTGAAAGCACACTGGTGATAAAATTATTTTACGCGAGTTTTAAAATGTATCTGCACAAGTTCAGATAACCATTTTAGAATTTCATGGTTTTTCTTGCCTTCTGTCCCCCCGCCCTAAATTTTGCCACGTTCGAAACCTGCTACCCGATCAATTTTTCTTCACTTTATTTCGAAATTTGTACTAAAACTCGAAATTAGAATTATAAAGATGTTGGGATGTAAGTTTTCTCTAGGGGATATTACTGGAGCAATATTAACCATCTAATCAACTCACTAAAATTACGGCTGTTTCACACAAGTTCAATCTTTAAAAAAAGATACATATTTTGTATTATCAAAATCGGTATATAATTAGCAAAATGTTAATTTTTCATTGTATGGACCATTTTTGTTTACCATTAAAATACACAATTGATAATTTTTACATTTAACTTCTGTGGTGTTTGACATACGTAGGTGTACAACCTGAGTAGACTTTCTTCACGAGACTTTAAGTAAACAGTGCCTTCTTATCTCTATCTGAACAACAGCTCGCCGTCAAATGACTCCACAGGCATCTTACGTGAGAGAAGAGACATCACGTCGCCAGTTACACAATTTCTTTTACTGTATAAAAATATACGGGGAGGGAAAAAAGTGACTAGTTGGTGCTGCCAATACATATCGATCAGACATGAGGAAGCAGATCATGCTGTCTTCGATGTTTATTGCTATGTAGTGATTGACAACTGAAGAGAGCTAAACAGTTCCCTGCATTGCTGTGTTATGAGGTTGTAAGCTGATTTTCAAAACTATCCAGTGCTTGCGAAGAGTTTCAAAGATAAATGTACAGCGAAATTTGGATTCACGATGATTATTATGCATGGATTCTTGACACTGGAATTATTGGTTAATAAGAATTTAATGGAAACAATAGAGATAGCTTAATACTTTTAATTAATTCGTTATGCTAAGAAGCGATAGTTAAACATTTGGCAAAGAATTGAAGAGGTCATATCAAGTTCCGTGTTGAAGAAAAGGAAGTTAGTTGAAAGGAAATTTGAAGTTCGGTGAACCACAAAAAATCACTTAGCTCAGGTTTGAAGACGTTCAGAAATGCATGTGGACAAATTTGTTAATATTCGGAATGAAATTAACATTCAGTAAATCACAGTAAAGTAGCGTTTCATATGTGAATGAAAAGCTTTAAATTTGATAACACAAGTAGCAACTTCCTTAGGCAAGACTTGAGTTGACAAAGGAGCGTTTATTTCTAAAATGTTTGTGTTACACAAGTATTTTACCGTTATCCATACTCCAGGGTAAATCTTCAACGAGCAAGTTGCCTAAAGGCCGTGCCGCACAGCACTTATCACGTATATACCTCGATAATTACTATTTCTAATTGGCATTGTCGCGCTGCTCGAACGGTTACCATTGATTTATCTCTGGTTATAGATACCTCTCAGATAACGCATCGATTACTTCACGTGGAGTGAACATGTATCTGTCATTTGTGATTTCTGCGAATTCCATTGGCTGAAGTGATGGCTTCATTAGTGCTTAGCACAGATCCGAGAACTGCTGCAAGAATAATCAGTGCAAGGTTTCTGTAAAGCCATGGGAACGGTTCGAGCGTCACAATTACCAGCTTCAGATAACTATTAGCCTCCATTACATTGTTTAACCATGTTAAAAGGTGTTGTCCATTTTCACACTCACCACGCATACCCTGAGAAAACCACTGGAGCAACTGGTAGCAGACCAGTAACTACCAATATTCCCAAATTTGTTCTCTAAGTGAACATTCAATTTTTATTTCTTAGACTCTTATCTACGGCAAGAAAGCGTTATGATATGATAAATGGATATGATGGATAACTTAGAACCTTTCTTAGATGTGCTTATTTTTCGTTTTTGAATTTGTGTTTTCTGAATGTTTTATTTGTTGAAGGATTAGGGTGAATTATATTACATATCTGGCAAGTCATTAAAAGGGTTAATGAAAGAAGACTCGGTTCGCGCACACAGAGCAACGAACCTGGACTCTCGCTTTTCCTTGGTGGTATTTCTTCACGGATCCGCAATTTTGAAAGTGATTTGATTGCCACATTGAAGAAACAGACATGCGTGTTGAAAGCTCATCATCGTGAGGACGTTTGGCTATCCCTGTAACGGTACGGTCAGGTCGGTATACAAGTTTTCATAGATTCACTCCAACTTGAAATTTAACGTTAGAGTTACGAGTTCAAGGAAATAGTTGTACCGGTTGTCACGACACATCAGCATTTTGTGTTCGTAGATTTCTTTGGCCTTCGTGCAAGCTTCTTTTCATATTTATTAAGGTAGTTCGTTTATTTTGCATGTAATAAAGCAGGTTCTTCTTAAACGGAACCCTTAAACCTGGAGAAATTAAATTGAGCCTATAGCGTTTAACTACAGTTAAACATTTACATTTGTTGCCACTGTAGATTTTCAGCGACTTTCTTCGGTAATTGAATCGGCTTAAGAGGAAATGTCAAAAGGAAAACTGAATCAAAATAAAAGGACAGTTTGGTAGCTCCGAGCATGAGGTGAGCTGAGATGGTTTCTGAAAGCACTGATGATTGCAGACATGTGGCAAGGTGGACGTGGTTGTGGAAGTAATAAATGGAGCAAGGATCTGAACGTGAGGCGCTGACGTAAGCAACCAGTCTGGCTGGGCAATATTATGCAAAGCACAAAGAGCTCGATCGGTCGTTGCTTCACTTCATGTGCACCATTTGTTTGCCTCATTAGTAGGCCAGTCTGAAAAACGCTATTTTTCGCGACTTGTTTGACGAGTCCTTAGACCACCGTACATCATTCGGGATAGTGCAACTTCATTTTTCAGTGAGCTTCAGTTCATGACTGAATTCTCCTAAGCTATAGTCTCTAATAGTGACTAATGGTGTGATTGAAATGTTGTTAAGCTAGGGAGTAGCTGTGTTTGTTGTGCGGCTCAAATTTGAACGATCCTGTAGTAAACATGTGGAAGGGAGAAAGAGAACTTGCGTTCTTGGACTAGGTTCCTATTGCGAACGTCTCTTTAAACACTCAAGAATTTTTGTCCTCCACTCCTCAGCTAATAGCGTTGAAAGTGTATCTCAGTTCTTTCTTGCCCTCCATAAGTTTATTATAGGATCGTTTTACATTGAAACATATATGTTCTCAAATAGACCAGTAAGTGGTTTTGCTATTCTCATTGTTAGCTTTGACGACTAATGAGCTGTTTCCATTTGAATAGTTGATTAAAACGCAAGATAGTCTTGAGCCACAAACGAAATAGGAGCGTGTTTCTGGTGGAGTGTGGCTAGAAACCAAGCGAGTACCGAATGCCTTGTTTTGGACGGAGAAGCAAGGAGTTTTTTTTTGTCCCTGCTTCTGCTCGTTTGTTGAACTTTCTACGTTGTGTATTTTGCTCTTCTACTTGGGATGTTAATTAAATGCATCTTTTTGTTCCATTTATACCCCATCTTCAACTGCAATGGTCATATCGGCGGCCGTTCTCCTTCGGAGAATATCGAAGGTGTTTACTCATATTGTGTTTTAATCATTAGATTACGCACACATTCGCATTCTCATTCATACTTACAGACCCCCCATAGGGGAAGGGATCCGTCCCTTTCAGCTGCCAAAGTGCGGGCGCTGCGGACCCTTAGCACTCGTGGTACCTCTGACGTTACTAGAGGAACCTCGGGTCGAACAGCCGGGCCCCTCCTTCGGGAGTTGTTCGGATTGGGATGGCTTCGAGGGGGCAGTGTGTTCCCGATACCCGTGGGAGATTGGGTACGTCTTCGGACGGGGTTGAGGGAAGCCATTAAGTTTCCGGGTACTAGCCTGCTCAGCTAGTAGAAGGTGTGCTAGATCACCAGGCGGCCCCACCGAGGTCATATCGGTAGCCTTCACCTTGAGTGTTGACGCGCGAAAGTGGCGTATCCACTTCCATCCCGTCTTGTGTCCCTAGGACCAGATGGGGGGGCTTGTTAGGAAACTAGGTCTTGCTCTATGGAAAGCCCCACGGAGGATGCCGGGCGCCCTTTAAGGGACAGCTCGGATAACTCCCTGGTTGAAAGAGGCCCGGGTCTTGTTCCTACGGGTTCAAGGCTAATGGGAGTAGAACCTCTGGACTCAACATACTTACAGACCGGGGAAGATGTGAAATTATCTTGGTTGACAAAAATCCCCACGCCCAATGTCGGGAATCGAACCCGGCAGGCAGGTGCACTACCGACCGAGCTACGGAGCCAGCGTAAACGTATCTTCTCTTCTATTGATGTGCATAGTTATTATTGCAGACATGCAGTATAAATAACTTCATAGTTGGATTTTACTATTTATTTCTTAACCGTTTTTAATCTCTCTGATTTGATTCAGAATTTAAATGCTATAACTTTTCGCGCAAACAGCCACTTCACCATTAGGTGTCAATTTGGAATTAATCGATCAGTGCCTACCTCGGTAGCGTAGATGGCAGCGTGTGTACCGCACGTTCAAGAGATCCCGAGTTCGAATTTCGGTGAGGGTGAGTTATCTAGATCAGGGTTTTTCCGGGTTTTTCCCTTATCCCGGAAGACGAATGTCAGGTAACTCTAAGCTCTATGGACCCCGGACTCATTTAAGCGTCATTTCATCAATTTCATTCATCGTCCGATATGACTTAACGTTGGAGGACATAAATTAAAAAATAATAATCGACAGTACCTACAACAGTTCCCCGAGGCTAGCACTCTCGACCTTGATATTGCTTTTTGTTCAAGAGACTTAATTTTATTTTTGCCTAAGTATTTCTGTTATTCACTACGCTCAAAAATGGCACAAGCTTTCAGTGTTTTGCAGAAACTCTTCCTCATGCTAGGACGCTCGTACTGCGCTCGTATGGCAAGATACATATAATTTCTCGTCATTGAGCAGTTCGGTCCAGTTTTAATTCTTTTAGCTATTGTTGTGCTTTGTAATAGTTATCAAACAAGATGTATTCGTTCAAATGCACTTAACATAATTGAACCGTACCTTAAAGTGGTATGGCGGCTTTGCGCATGCTCCTTATTCTGTCCTCAGGTCTTAACACAAAGGCATCAGTGCATGTTTACCACTTGGTGTCGATATATTGCACACTTGGCACCTTCTATTACATCAAATAAATGAAACAAGCGTTAGACTTGAGGTAGACCCGACAAGTTCTCTGTACCTTTCTCCGTTAAAAAAAGGAACCCAAATTCAGAATGTCAAACCTGTTACTTGACGGTTCCTCATTTGGGCGTGGCGAGTACAGTAATATATGGCATGTTCTGTGTAAGTGATACTGAGATAGCTCTGAAGTATCCACAAAGAAATCCTCTTTGAGCTTTATGGAATTTGGCTATCGAATGAACAAATAAACACCTTATAAAATGTAGTTGCTAGACAAGAAAACAGAAGTTGTATGATTTTAGTCAGCTTTTATTATTATTATTACTATTATTATTATTATTATTATTATTATTATTATTATTATTATTATTATTATTATTATTATTATTATTATTATTATTATTATTATTATTATTATTATTATTATTATTATTATTATTATTACTATTATTATTACTATTATTATTACTATTATTATTACTATTATTATTACTATTATTATTACTATTATTATTATTATTACTATTATTATTATTACTATTATTATTATTACTATTATTATTATTATTACTATTATTATTACTATTATTATTATTATTACTATTATTATTACTATTATTATTATTATTACTATTATTATTATTATTATTATTATTATTATTATTATTATTATTATTATTATTATTATTAATCTTTCTCTAACAGTTCTTTGTTATATACGTTAATGCAAGGATTTTTATATGTTAAATGGTTAACAAAAGGAATATCTTCTATTCCTCCTGCTTACCGCAGTTCGATCCTTTGATCTTTAGAGCACTGTTACCTGGTCCGAGGAAAGCAAACTCTACAGAAACCCTATATGACGAGGAGGCCATTTACGAAAGCAGGGTCTTTCTTTCATTGAAGAATTAAGAATACTCCAAAAACCTGATACCGCGAGTACATAAATACAGCACCGATTGTCTTTTGTTTGAAACGTCGAAGGGTCTTTATTGTGAAAACGTGAAATCCACTTGGGAGGTTGGCAGCACGTTTCTAAAGATACTCCAGGAGGATGTGAGTGTCGCGCCAGAATTGCTCTGTTGTCTCGCTTTGAAACTAAGGTTGTTAAACTAGTAGTCTTCACTTCACAAAGATGCTTATTTTTTACTTTCCCTTCATATTGGTTACCTATGATTACTAGACAAGGTATTGTGTTTCAATATTGAAATTAATGGTTTGATGTAATCCTGGGGGGAGGGGCGAGAAATTAGAACAAGTCTGCGTACGTACTATTTACCTTACGAAAGCTTCTTTTCAGGTTTTACCTATCCAAATGCACTACTGAGTATATTTTTTAAAAAATGAATTCATAATTCCAGCATATTTGAGGAATGGATATTGCTTCCCCATAGATTAGATGAATCGTGTTATTTTTTGGCTTCGCCTCGTCTGTGTTTATTCAATTGTTTCCAGTTTCGTATCCTATTTTCCTGGCGCGTACACACAAATGCTCATGGCGGAAACTTGTATTCAAACACTTCGTATCCTGCATCAGGGAACACGAAATGGAAAGTTTATTGAGCGTGACCCGGGTATTGCCTTTTCATTCCTTTAAAACATCTTTCGGTAATCTACTTAGTATGCTACATGCAGTACAGCAGATGGAGACATCTCGACTATTTCGGTCTACATAGATCTATCGAGACTTAACACATCCAGGAAGAAGGGATGAAGTTAAGGAACCAGATACGCGAAAGTGCCAGTGTTGGAGCTACCGGACGATCAACTATCTGTGGAGTAAGCAGTGCTCTTAGCATGCAGAATGCATCAACTTACATTAGAAATCTGTCACAACTGATAAGGAAAGGAATAAAAGTACAATTAGAAATAAATTGTAACAGATAAGAAACCACTTGGCATTCAACCACCAATCAGGAGATATCTAGAAGAAACTGAATGAGATGCCGTCAGGAATCGAACTCGGCCCAGCTCTTAAATTATTTGTTTTTCGCTGAAGCCTTAGTGCACTAATCCCTTTGTGTCTACAAAGAAATATGCAGTTAAACTATTCCTTCAAATGATTATATAGATTATCGAGAGAGGAATAATAATTTGTTAAAGGATGGGTAGAAAATGCATGTATTTGTAACGCAGCAGATTTGTTGTGATGTTGCGCCTGCTGTAAAGCCTGCAGCTGTCGATATTCTTTTGTTTCAAACCCCGCCGTTTAAGAACGTACTATTCACATAAACTCTGCTTTGTTATAACTGTTTCACTCGCTAAACTCTTGTTGCGCTCTTGACTTATTTTGGTATAAAGGAGAACTGTTGGTGGCATTGTTTTCTCTCGCCATCTGTGTCCCAAGTGTTGCAGCCACAAAGTCAATGCACTGCAGTAACATTCTGTCAAGTATGGTGCTTGTTTATGCGGGCTTGCAAGATACATAAACACCTCGTTACGCTTAGAAGTACAGCGCTGTTCATGAGACACGGTGCTTGTGTGTCTGGCATTGCAGGATACATAAACAGTTCAGTTGCGTTTAGAAGTACAGCGCTGTTCATGAGACACGGTGCTTGTGTGTCTGGCATTGCAGGATACATAAACAGTTCAGTTATGCTTAGAAGTACAGTGCTATTCATGAGACACGGTGCTTGTGTGTCTGGCATTGCAGGATACATAAACAGTGCTTAGAAGCACAGCGCTGTTCATGAGACACGGTGCTTTTGTGTCTGGCATTGCAGGATACATAAACAGTGCTTAGAAGTACAGCGCTGTTCATGAGACATGGTGATTGTTCATGCGGGATTGCAAGATACATAAACACATCAGTTTTGTTTAGAAGTACAGCGCTGTTCATGAGGCATGGTGCTTGTGTGTCTGGCATTGCAGGATACATAAACATTTCAGCTGTGCTTAGAAGTACAGCGCTGTTCATGAGACATGGTGCTTGTTCATGCGGACTTGCAGGATACATAAACACATCAATTTTGCTTAGAAGTACAGCGCTGTTCATGAGACATGGTACTTGTTCAACATTGCAGGCTACATAACACCTCAGCTATGCTCAGAAGTACATCGCTGTTCATGAGAGATTGTGCTAGTTCTTGCAGGCCTGCAGGATACATAAACAGTTCATTTATGCTTAGAAGTATAGCTATGTTAATGAGAATCCACTCAGCAGAGAAAATACACGGGGCTGTACTCCTTTAGAGCAACGAACTTTTCCTGTCAGAAGTAGACACATGCTAAAATCTATAAAATTAGTGATTCTCTAATGTTATTCCATGGATCAACCACACAAATTTGCAACTGAATCTACTTTAAGCAGCTATATCTAATTTCAATGTCTCAAAATTAATTTACGTGTCTAATTTATTTAATATGCTGTAATCAGGTTTATCTCTAATACCGTGACTTTCGTTTTAGATACAGTAGGTTAAGTTTTGTTTTATGGAAACGAGAACTAGACTTGAATACGCATAACCATATCATCCACTGAGTACTTGTCTATGTCTGAACTCACACCGAGACAAATACATCCGTCTCTGTGCTTTGGTAATTGTCACTGTAAAAGTAGACCAAAAAAGAAAGGGCATATAGCATATCTACATTGAACTCGTTATTTTTAATATTGCTGCCACCTAACAGCACGCCGCCACGCCGTGGACACCAACGTAAAGATGACTCAGTACTGAACAACATTCACAAAATAAGGTACATTCTTTTATTTAGCGGATTAACTCTTGGTGACATGGCTACTAACGTGTATTCAACGCACTAGTTGTATATAAACATTCTTCTGTTCCAGTGCAACAAAAATGTAAGGACTTAAAACAGCGAACTCTGTGAAATCGTGTTTACAGTTTTAAATGAAAAGTATATTATGTATCCGTATATATGTGGTTTATACGAAGATTTCTGTCGCATTTAAAAGAAAATCTGCTCTAGATTCTAGACTTTCGATAATAATGGACCAAGCTGCAATCTTGAAAATTGTACATCTGTCTTTAAACGCGTTATAAACATTGGATTAGTTAAGCTATTCAAACTCCTGCCCACTGGGTCACTCGACTGGAGCGTTCTGGCATATGATACGACGGGGGGAGGAGACATCCAAGAGTGAGAGCTTCTCCCCTTTGAAATACTTGAATATACTCCCAACACAAGCACGTCTTCGATTCGTGACACTTCTAATCCGTGAGGTGGAAATCAATTGTTGTTCCAGTCAAGGAGCTGCTTTAACGAACTTAATTAAACAGTGGTTTCAATTTTGTTTTAGGGTTTTATTTTCCAGGCTTGGTTGGGGGAACCTTTGCAGGACGCGGAAGAGGGGAGCTCAAAGTTACGTATTCTTTAACTTGAAAGTATACTTTTGCAGCATCAGAAGTTCAAATGCAGAAGCATTTGATTCTTATCCAGTTTTAACGTTTCAAACTCGTACTGAGGCTACATTTAAATGTCTATCAGTTACTGTATAAGCATATATTAGCTATTTTAAGAAAAGTGATTTTTTATGTACTTCATATAAATCGAGGTTATAACTTTGCTGAAATTTATAGTTTCATTATAGGAAACGCAAGGTTTTAGAATTCACCACATGTCAGCCTTAATATATTTCTCCTATTGTGGTGTACTCTTGATTACTTTGGTAATTTAATGTTTCAGTTGATATGTTAATAAGAGCAACTCTGTAAATTATACGCATGCTATGTACATGATTCGGAATTTTTAGTGCTTATGCAAGTCTATTTCGCGTAATTTTCCATTAAATACAATAGGAAATTGACATTTATGGACGCTCTTCAATTGCTGTGGTATTCAGCGTATCTTTCTATATTAGGCGTGAAGAACAGCTTAATTTTCCTCATAGGCCTCCATAACTTTAAGCTCTTATGTGCCGCAAACTTAAGACTCTGGACCATCGACTTTACTCTTTCCGAAGGAACTTTAGGTCTGAAAAATCGGCTTTGAGCTGTCGACTTTTGGAACCGAGGCTAACACCCAGACCCCGAAGATGAGGGGAAAAGTCTGATATTCAGCGCTAGATAATGATTTAATAAACTGGCGGTGGTTCAAAGCAAAATAAGATTTACTGCAGGTAGACCGCAAACAAAATGCAGTCGGTGTGCGCATCCGCGAGGAGAGCCTTCTCCCCTTCACGCCATCCAAGCATCACGTGACTCCCACCCCTCCCTTCCTGCATGCGACAGAGTGCTAACCACACAAAACGCGTGTATTTAAAATGCTGTTTTTATTTTCAAAGTTAACAGAAAATAATTACCTCTGACATGGCCTTACAATAGATCAACAAATAGGTAGCATCATAGTTTCTTTAAACCCTGAGGAACTAAGCAGTGACTGGCAGAAAATGCAAAGAGTGAATGTAACAGTGAATGCGAAAGCGAGTGAAACAGATTAACAGTGCAGCCCGCGCGATGGAGGAGAGACAGCCTGAAATGACGGTAGAGGGGAATGCTAGAGTTGATAAGCCACGCCTCCAACTGCATTTTGTTCGCGGTTTAGTTATAATTTAAAACCCAGTAGGGTCTGATTCCCACTGCAAGGTTGACAGTCGTAGTGTCTGTCACTTTTGATTTGTTGGGAATTGTCGTCCCTGTAATATTTCGTTGTTGATATAAGGGGTCAGAGGGAACCGAATGGTGTCAAATGTTCAGAAGTGAATTGCTGATACAAGCCTTTAAATTCCACGTTCTTTCTGTGACATCGAGAAAAAGAACTGGATAACTGTAGCATATATTAATAAGAAAGCTATTGAGAAATTCTACCTAGTAATAGATAGCTCACTAACGGCTAGTAGTTTTTTTTTTTTTTTTTTCAATACATTGTGTGGTTTTGAATACTAGGATTTGTGTAGTATCTACCTGTTTGTTTCACCCAGTATGCAATATTGCGTTGTTTTTTTTCTTTTTTCTCGAATGAAAAGAACTTAAAGTATTCGCAGAAAATTCAAAATATGTATTTTATTTCTCATGCAAATATCTTACATATCTTATCTCTTTATTTGTTCCAATGGTCATATCGGCGGCCGTTCTCCTTTGGAACATGTCGAAGGTGTTAACTCGTATTCTTTGGGTTTTAATCATTAGATCACGTACACATTTATACCCCGCCTTTAACTGCAATGGCACACATTCGCATTCTCATTCATACTTCCTGACTCTGGGGAAGATGAGGAATTATCTTCCTTACATGTATTATTTGCCTTAAAATACCTCATGTACCTCAGAGCGATTTACAAAATCACAAAGGAAGGAACATTTTCTCTAAGTAGTAGTTGTATGGGATTTTTTTCTCCCCTAAATGTGTTGGATCTACGGAGGGTATAACTTAAAATCCAAGTTTGCTTTATTTTCACTTTACGTTTCTTTCTTACGCTGTTCGGACACCAAAAAACACAAGCACACACAAACATGCACGTTTCTCTAAAATTTGACTTAAATGTAGCGACCTCAAAACACACATTTCCGGTGAAATCTTATTTAATTTAGGGTGAAATGCAAAACTTCTCTATTAGGTGCATGAGAGAAAGTAAACATTAACAGTGTAAAATTGTAACTAAAGGGCATTCCAATGAAGGATGGAAAATTTTCTGTCTGATTATGTGGAGATAACAAAGGACTCTTTGAAGCTGTGTGGGATACTGGAATGAGAAATGTACACATAACTTGATTTTGCTGTAAATAGCCTTCATTCTTGTTTAATTTTTATTTATACAGAGATTTGCTGTAGAAGTTGTGGACCACTTATAAAGTAAATTAGTTTCAAGTCACTTTTTCTTAGCACTAGCCATTTCCAAAATATTTGTCTGTATGCTGGTGCGTGCTTACATTTTTCAAATAGAAGTTCACATTTATTCTAATGGAACGTGTTTATAAATGTGTTATTACTCCTGATTAGTAGGCTTGTGATATATTTTGTAAGTTAAGAGTTTTGTTAGTGCATCATTGTTGTAACAAAGTACGTATTGCTCAGAATGAGACAAAGTAAAGCATAGCTGCGAGTTGGTGTTTTGTTGTACACCGGGTTTATATATTCAGGAACGAGTAATCAGGGAGCAAGTCTTGGTACGCATGGCTTAGGACAAGAGGTAAGGCATGTTTAGCAAGATATTATTAAAGGGTTAACTGGCGTCGCGGGTGCAAACTGGCTTACCTACGCTTTAAGGCTTCTTCATATGCATCTAGTGTAGTACGCAACCGGCTCCTTAAGAGAGTAAGTGGAGCAAAGAGTGGCTAAGCCCACGACTTTATTTTTTTTAATACGTGGTGTAATCAAGAGCATCAGTTCATCAGGGATAATTATTTTTGTTGTAAACTCTAAATTATTTTTTAAACTGCATGCATACATTTGCTTATTCATTCAAGACAATATATTATGACACAAGCAGAGTTAAGCGAATGCAGTAATCCATGGAAACAACTTTTACTCTGTTTACCTTTAATGTGAAAGATACAGCCGGTATTACAAAAACATCAGATTCTGAATTATTTGTGCTTAATTGCATTCATTTAATTAAAGGTTATTGCTGTAGTAAATCGCCAGTTTTTCACTAAGTGCGTCTGCAAAGGAACTTACTTTTACCAGCAGATTAGTGCATACTAACATACTACATGGCAAAGCGAGCAGGCGTACCGGGAGACATTCCAAACACAGAAGTTTACGTGAAGTTATCGCACATACACGGCGAGTCCAGTATATGTACACTCTTCCGATGCAATCGTGTCTGATCGGCAGGCGCCAGAAATCATATATAACGTGATGAATATTGTGACTAGGAAAAAGATGGAATCAAAATCCCTTTGTGATTTCTCAGTAGATGCTGTTGATATTGGTATAGCACTTTAATCCTCTAGGTATATTCGAACCAGTCTTTAGAACAGTTGTTAATTTTATTTACTGGCATGTTTTGCACAACGATCGGACGGGGTGGGTGATTTTATATAATATGATGTAAACCAAAACTATGAATGTCATTTTTATTTTTATTCAGATCCATATTTATTAAATTAGTTGACATTGTTTCATTAGTAATTGGAATTATGGTATATTAAATTATATACATAATTTTGTATAGCTTAATATTGTGATGCATTTAAATCATGCGGTTTACATTATGGCAGTCGCCTATTTGTATAGATCGATCACTCTTCAGAAAATTAGTTGTATTACCATATACTTCCTGTAACATAGATTACTATGCACTTCCTATGTAATAACAGAAGTGTGGCAACTAATTTCGTTGTTTTTCTTTTTTTTTCGTAATTAAATATTTTTATGTTTAACCTAATTTTCATTATTTGAAAAATATTAAAATAAATGATTATGTGGGTACATATTTAATGCATTTAACATTGAGGTTATTTTTTTATGCTCATGCACTCTTGATGCGTATAAATGGCTGACCTTACATATCAGACACGATACTCGCAAGTGCTCCATTTGGGTTTCGCCCCTTACTGTACGCCAACTCACTAATATTTCACTCTTATCAACGGATAAAATGACGATCGCAGCGCTGGTCACTGAAGGTCAATGCGACTCAACGTTTTCTTAAGTACTGGAATGTCTGCCTCACGTTCAAGAGACCCCGAGTTCAAATCTCGGTCAGGCTGAGCTATCTGGATAAGATTTTTTCCGGGGTTTTCCCTTATTCCGAAAGATGAATGTCTGGTAACTCTAAGCTTTATGGATCTAGAACTCATTTGAGCATCACTTCACCCATTTTATTCAGCGTCCGGTATTACTTAATGCTGGAATTCGTTAAAGAAAAGTTTGATAAAGCGACATAAAGTTCAAGTAAATTGTCAGTGGCGAAGAAATAATTTAGTTTTATTTAATGCTTGCCAGTTTTACATTATTTTAACATATGTTTCCTTAAATTTAAATTTCTTACACTATAGTTAATCTTCTCAGCGCTACACCTAGCTTTGGCACCCTGGCCTTCCTGCTAATGATGTATCACGGGTCCATTCTTTATTCAACACCTTTCTCCCTCTTCCCCCTCTCCACCTTCTCATTCTCTTCTACTCTTTGTTTTCCTTAGCCATTTCTCCTTTATCTTGGCCAAAAAGTCCCCCCATTTCCTTACACTTCTTTCCCTTTAACATTCAGCATTCGAAAAAATATAATACTCTTTTCTTGGCCATCCCACTTCAAATTCCATATTTTCTCTCTCCAAGCTTTTACCTCCTTTCATTCTATTAGGCTATGCAAATCGTTATCTTGTCCTTCACACATAACACATGTTTTATCATCCATCGCCCTTAGTTCTTTTAAGAACACAGCCCCTGTTCTTACCCAAGCCCACCCTTCTCCTTTCCTTTTTTATTATATATCTCCACATTTTTGCGAAAAAATAATTTCGTAGTACAGTAGGCCTTATTGACAATTGACAATTGACATTCGTAAGAAAGGGGGAATAGGAGTAACAAGATGACCTCATGGAATGGTTCTTCTGTGTTGGTGCTAGTATAAAATTATACTGAAATTACAAAAGAAAGCACGTGACTTAGATGGTTTTTCTTCCCATTGCACGGCAGCCGAACTGAATGGAGGACACGAGGGGGAGCTTGAAATTATTATTATTACAAAGTGAATTAAGCGCTCTTACATAAAACCATTACGGCCGTTAACAGAAGCTTCACGATAGCTTCGCAGCCGCTTTGTGCTTTGAATTTTGGTACTCTTGTCTCTCATTAATGTACCGGAAAATAAGTAGTCTGGGGCTTCTGGGTCTTCCGGTAAAAGCCCCTAGTTTATCATGGGCGATGATGCCATGAAACAGCTGTCTAGTTGATCGGATGACACGGATTTCACCGGAAACTCAACGAATGTGACCTTGGAAGGCTTATTAATGAGACTTGTTTCTCGGCTGTGCTGGATGTAGTATTGCCTACCGGCTATGTCAGCATGTCACCATGGAAAACAACATATTTTGTATTCCTCTGCAGCATCTTAGAGAATTTGTTGTCTGACGTTGGCGGTTAGTTATTAAAAAAAATATGTATATAACTTTTAGTAAAGTCATCTTTTTCCAGTTCTGGTGTTTGGAGCTCATTAAGAGAGTTTGATGAACGACGTAGCCGTTTTAGTGTGCACGGGAAGTACTCCTTCCTGTGGGCAAGCGTCCACGCCATAGGTATTGCCGCGAACCCATTGTTGCGACTGACGCGGCCGGCGTGCACAAAGGGACAGATAGTGCAGCGCGGAGATAAAAAGCTTGCCGAAACAGATAAGGATGGATGACTAGTGCCGTCTTGATTTTTAGAGAACATTTAACAAATTTCTAGGACAATGAGTGGAGCTATAAAAGAAGCCGCGGATTGCTAATTGAGACAGCCGTAATTGGACTCGTGTGTGTGCAACGGTGTTTTGAAAGTGAACTCTTTTGTTTGTGGTCGACGATTGAAGATTGTATTTGTGTATTTTAAGTAATTCTGCTACTGTAAGGGTTGACCAAAGCGTGTCCCTATCGAAATAAATAGCATTTTGGAATTTCTAAAAACTGAACTTTTAATTTTACGAAACCAGTCACAGTATTGCATTGCACTGCCATACGCCCTGAAAGCTCTAAGAGTACCTGAAACATTAAGGTAACGGAACGAAAAGGAAATAATGAACAGGAAAACTTGGTTGGGAAACCACGTCAACATTCGCCTACACACCTGAGAAAATCACGAAAAATCCAAAGTCAAAGTGGGCGGTTGACGGAGCTCCCGAATGCTAACCTCACGTTACCGGTAGGGGGGGCATCTCTCTCGGTTTGGACGTCTGAAGTAACCGATATGCCATATCGTCTGACCCAAACGAAATAGACGAGCAGATATGGCTAGTATGTGGAAGGCGCAAGGGACAAAACGCATTTGTCAAAATGTTAAGTATGTGTTTCATACGTAAATGATAGTAAATGTCTTTGAATATGGAGTGTTTTGTAGTTTGTAACATGGGGATTGCAGTTTGGTGCTTAGAATGTGTAACAATTGTAAGCGACTGACCCTCAGTGAGTTATGAGGCTTCGTAACAAGGGGAACAGACTGAGAAAACCCACGTGAGACGACGTGCAGCTAAATATCCCACATGCTACAGCCAATGTTCATCAAGCTTACCTGTCAATTAGGAAGGATGCAAGTTACAGATCTTGAGTTGCTTCCAAAATTGCGTTTTAAGTTTGTTTTTTAAATAATACTCGCAGATATGGAAGGTTGAGGACTGTAAGTTAGTGTACATGATAAATGAATGACATATTGCAACGTTCTTTTTATCTGACCCGAGATTGCTCATAAAAGTTTTTATTTCATGAAAGATTTATGACGCATTACTCACCGCTCAGCCGTTAAAACTTTCAGCAGTTTTAGTGAAAGCGAAGTCATTTTCTTTCTTACAATTTATGTATTTATACGTGGGAATTTTTAAAATAAAGATATGTCGTTTAGTGACATATTGAATGGCAAGTATTAGCACTGCTTGACCATCATCGGCAAGCAAACAGGCAGGCACCTATTTACCAATCCTCGTTTTATCAGTCCTCGCTGATCAGAAGAAAGCTTCAACTTTGTTGCCTTCGCTTATATTATTCCAGTTGTGCTTAACATGACTGATAATGGAACTGTTCAAGCTTGTTCAGCTAAAAACGCATGTAATCTGATTATTGGTTTACTTAATATATCTCAGAATGTTTCGCAGCAATATTTAATGAAACAAGCTTTAAGTATCTTTTTGTCAAGTGTTTCCTCAGCACGTTTCCAAAACAAATTTAAAAGGATATATCGCTGTGGCAAATTAAGATTGGATTCTTTGATTCGTGTAATTTTACAGTATATTGCGATACTAATGTGATACGCGTGCTATGTATCATAAATATGGAATATTAGTTATATAGTGTAAAAGAGTATGCGAAAAACGTTTGTTTCATTTGTATAAACTCCTTTTACTTCTGTTATATTGTGAGCTTCAACCGGGGAAACCACTCGTTGACTAGGATTCTGGACATTTTGTATTACCTAACCTTAGGGATGCACGTACCTCAGTAACCAACCGTGCCTGTTTCACTTTAAAGACATTCTGAGTAGGAATCTTGGTTTAGGTGAGTTAACCGGAAAGTTATTTTCCTTTTCCCCCCATATCTTGAGAAGCCCAATAAGTATAAGATGTATAGACCTGGAACACATTTGAGCATAAAAATTCAAATAATTGATATTGGGGTGAAGGTGCAGACCATGGAATTGGTCCTGCTCTATCTAGTCATGTCTTGGTAGATATCAGTGAGTGCATCTCCTGGAGCGTCTTCAACCTAACTCCAATTTGTTCTTGATCCGGCATATGATCAACTCTTCCTGGATCAACTGTCCCTGACTAAGCAATACCACGTTAAGTGCAGAAAGGTTGGATGACTGTGCAGTTGTCCACTACCTCTCACGCGGCCATACATAAAAAAAATGTCTGCCTGCTCACCAAATGATTATCCCACCAAGCGCCTTAACACATTACTGAGATGTACACAATTGAAACGCTGACAATTTTAAGTCTCCATAACAACACTTATCCACTACGTAGGATACAATGAATCTAATGGGTCAAAGCCTTCTCTTTAAATGAGTTCGTTTATGAAGTTGCGAGATTGGACCGGAAGACTGCTGAGCGAAATGTTCGTTAATATTCAGAAATCAGATGATTATGAATAGTCATCAGACTTGCTTTTTTTTAAAGAAAGGAATTAATGATTGAAATCTATAAATGGATTGTTAAATCATCCTGTATGTACATGTATACCTAGGTATAATGAAAAATCCGCCCAAATCAGCCAGGAATTCGAATCCGCTTCTCTTCCCTTAGAAACCAGAACGCTGACGACTCGATCGTATAGTTTATCTAGGTTTCTTCCTTGTTTCCAAACAGTTTCATTCCTAAAGTTCAAGTTTTAAACTTATTGGTTTCTCGTGTATATATATATATATATATATATACTCACACATTTTCAGAAGAAATTCCTGATCTGCAGACTGAAATTAGGACATTGCTTCTGCATTTGTCTAGGATTAAACAATTGCCACGTGCTTAACATTCCGCAGGCATCTGTTAGCAAATATTTAAAATGAAGCTGTAAAGATAAACGAACATTCTATGAGAATTAAACTAGTTGTATTTTCTTAGTTGAGATCTTCAATGATATATACAGGAATGTAATAAATATTAAATCCTTATATTCTCACCAGTTTCCGTATTCATTAACATTTTATTTCTACTTCCATCCCATCATACAAAAGCTTATTTTTCTTTCTTTATTACGATAAATATTCAACGAAAGTGTTTCTTTTGCAGGCTGAGGCAACTTTTGGAGTGTTAAAAATGGTTCGAGAATAACTACATGTTAAAACTTGAAATCTAAGAAACAAAACTACAATCTAATTCCAAAAAACGAAGTAGAAGTAGAAAAATATCAGTGTTTCGAAAATACAGCGTTAGGAATTTGTCATAAATTATATCTTGGTATTAACTACGTACATAGATGCTTGAATAAATTTTCATACACCAAGACGCTGCTGCGATAGTTTCTTTTCTTTGGAATTAAAGATAATCAAAGTTATTACTGCAAAATATAGGTATGGATCTGCAATCAAAATGCTAGAGCGATTATTTTTTGGGATATTTTTCCAGTTAAGGCCCCTCCAGTTAGTAAATTCAACACAACCTTACGTCAACATCGAAGCGCCCGCTTAGGTCTCCTGGGGATTATGACCCTACAAGTCGCCGGTTTAGAGTATTCCGCATGTCTTGCGGGCATCTGAGAACATCGGAGCTAATCCCTATAGCAGCAAAAGCTAACCTCCATATAGATCCTAGCAAGAGCTGAGAAGCCTAAAATTAATCTAAAAGTTACCGGGCTGTGTATAGCCTTCAAGTACTACGAAGGGACGGTATATATATATATATATATATATATATATATATATATATATATATATATATATATATATAGTGATATATTTATTATTACTAAATATTAAGAATAAACCAAAAAAATATGTATTACCTTTGAGGTCATCATAACTATTAATGGGCTTTGCTTGAAGTGAATCTTACACACCTTATTCATTTTTTGAAACACGTGACTGCCCTATTTTTTGCTTATTCGATTGTCCCTTAGTCTATTAATGTTGAATGAATTGTTCAGAGATATAATACTTTTCATCTCGAAGAAGAAATACGTTATGGAATGTAAGAGCCAGCTTTGGGCTGTGCCCCAACTGAGAATTAGAAAGCAGTCCGCTACTCATGACTCATCGTCTTGATTGATTAGGTTATGTCAGCCTGCTCCGGCGATGTCTCGGCGGGTGTTTTTGGCCTTCTAAAGTGGGGCATTCATCTGTTTTACATTTCAGTACTTCGTGAATCACCATGGTGTGGAATATCTGAGGTCTCGAGTTCGAATCTATTGTTTGGTTGAGCTACTTGCATGATCTTTTTTCCCCTCTTTGTGTGCTATTTTCTTTGAGACCCCGAGTACCATTTTGTGAATTATTTCAAACATTTTGTTGATTCGTCGTTCAACCTTTCTCATGTTTCGAGCCTACAAAATGTTATTGTTGCTAGTAATTTCTTGTGCTTTATTAATGTCTGTGGCCTGCAATTTTGAGTTTAATTTTTAAATGATCATTTTTATATTACAGCTTCGTAATAATCACGACTGTTAGTTATATTTAGTAGCAAATTATTTTAGTCTTTTTATTGCTTTAATGTCTTCTTGGGCTTATTTGAAATTTACCATCTTTTTTTCTTTTGTTTCAGGTAAGGCTTCATGTTACGGTTACAGCTTTCATCCTTGAAGTTGGTATGATAACCTTTTCAGTTTATGTAATATTGTGTTAACTTTCATTTAGTTTAGATGCCATGAAAAATATGCTTGCTTAATTGTCATTCAGTTCAGCAAAGACGAAATCGTCTTGTAATTTACTACTAATAAAACCGGCATATGCTGTATATGTCGTTAGTTTACATTAGCAATTAATGGAGGTAGATTAAGTACTGTAAACTGGAATTACTGGTCTACAAATCCAAAATATATTTTCATACACTGATTTTGATCACAAAATTATTTAAACATACCTGCAACTGAATTACTTTAAACAATATGAGAGGACGTAAGCTTTCACTGCCGGAGTCAATTTTACAATTATTTCCGGGCTGTTTTGCCGTGGTCTGTTGGCGTAAGAACGTCCAAACGTTTCGTCCACAACTGGGGTAGACATCTTCAGTGGCGCGGTAGAAGTTTCCTCGGAGACAGTTTCGCTGCGTCTCCGAGCAAACTTTGACCGAACCACTGAAGATGTCTACCACAGTTGTGCACGAAACGTTTGGACGTTCTTACGCCAAAAGACTACGACAAAACAGCCCGGAAATAATAATGATGTGTTATAAAGTGTTCCGTTTTTGTCAGTTTTATCGTTAAGTGAAAACATTCGTAATGGTTTTAAAATTCCTGTATGTTTGTAATGTTTAATTTAATTAAAACCGAAAATTTAGTCAATTTAGCACAAACCCATAATTTGCTACCAGCGATTAGTATACAAACAATAACTCTTGAAGTGGCTGGGATTTTAGATTATACTTAAGAATATTGTATCTTAGAAAGCAAGTTTTACTTCCTCCGTCATCTACCTATAGTACGTACGTAAGAGGGAATATTGTATGCCACCAAATACTCTCTGCGGAGAAAAATGCAAGTATGGGTATCTGAAAAGTGTTTTTTCTTTCCAAATTGGTATTGCATCTTTTTGAAATGTCCAACCAAACCAACCTTTACCTGACAGATTCTTTTAAATGTTCTGGGAATAGGCTCTTCTTCCTAAAGAAATGTTGTATAATTTTATAACCCATAAACCATAGACAAAAGAGGAATTGCTAAAAAAAATTAACTTTTTAAAATACCAAATTATTTAATTTTTGTGGCATCAACCATTTCTGAAATGTATAATATTATTATTGGCTTGAATTTGTCAATGTGTTATTTTAAAGTTCTCTATTTATTTATTTATTTCCTTTTTAAAGTGCTCTCGTTCAGTTATTTCTGTGTGTGGAAAGCGTATCGATGTACTTTTAAGGCTAACATAGCAACTGGATTTTTAGCATCTTGGCTCGATTTGGTTTCCTGTATACCCGTTATATCCATCCACAAAGAAATAGCAGTGAGTAAAGGTTTATCTCGATTTTAATTAAATAAGAAAAACGTGTATTGAAGTTAGGAAAATAAGGAAACCGAATTGAATGTAGGGCAACGGAATATTGCGTTAAAGCATTTGTTATTGCTGTCCCAATCTGGTACACTGCACACTTGAATAAATCGTGTGACTGGTGGAATGAGCAAGCCCCACAGCCCATTTGTCAAGGGAAAGGTACTAATAGCTGTCTAGGCTGACGTGAGGATCACACCCTCGCTTCTTTGTGACACACAGGAAATGATAAGTTAAAAGTATATTCGCTTCCTAAACACTCCCCGAGGCATCGCTTCAGTGCTAGCGTTATGTACAGCTGCGAAAAGTAAGAACAGAAAGAAAAAAAAAATTCTAGATGTGCCATAAAACTGATAGCATATTTGTTTTGTTGCATTTAATATACCTCATTTAATGTAGGTATGGCTTTGTCTTTTTGGCATCCGATCATAGACAATTATTTTCAGTGTCTTTTGCGTTTCTTTACTTCTGATTATTTTTTTAAGAATTTTCTCATGCATACTTACCCTTACAATTATACTTCCATAGTCTAGGACGAATAGGGAGCATGGTTAAAAAAATTCTCATTCTCCTGCTAAGTATCGAATTTGGTACCTCTGAATTGGAAGCTGTCATGCTAAGCACCAGCCGATAGAGGCAATCTGCATGCTTTTGTTAAGGGGGCGGATGAGAAGTTAATCATCAATTAAGTAAGAGGATAGGTAAATTCCTGATTTTACTTATGGGAATATTAAATATTCATTTTGTTGTAGCGCGATACCGCAGACGATGAAGACTAATCATTGGTTATATACACCAAATCAAACGAGATAACGATTGGAAAAGGGAATTTAGGCGTAAACTTTTCGTCGATGATTATAGGTACAGGGATATTATCAAGTATCCAAACACATTTGTGTTCACTCTTGCTTAGTCACTACCAATCAAGGTGTGTGTATTTGATGTGTTCGACAGTAACGCTGCAAAACAGCAAACTAAAGACACATTCGTGTTTAGTCACTAAATTGGAAATGTGACGTTTTCAAATTTGATTCGACTTTCCGAGTTGATATAGTCTCAAACATGATTATCTATTTTTTTATTAAACACTTGCCATACGAAATATATAAGTATGGAGCTAGGGAATTGAAATTATTACAATTTGAGGCAAGTTTATTTGTATAATATTCGTTTAAAGTACGTGTTGAAAGCTAATCCGGATGACTAGGAAAGAAAATCGAAACACTTGAAGATTGTTGAGGGTTACGTAAAACAGATGATCTCATTAGTTGTGTACCCTCTTCTACTTGCTTGAACTGGCGCTGCAGACCTACCGTTTTAACCACTGAAGCTGGTAAATGTTGCAAGTCGTATATCGCCGTGCTTCGGGGACATATAAGGCATTGGTTTAAGGAAGTAGACGCGATCTCTATGCCGAAACTTAATTTTTCTGATGTCGTGAAGCTCGTTGCAGATGTGATACTGTCTTCCTACCCGTCCTCAGGCGTCCTCTTTACTTTGATGGTAAATGAAAGTTCAGGAAGTGAGTTCGGGGACCAGTTCTCGTTGGCACATTTCTTCTTTTGTCTCTTGAAGCGCATGGCTTTTCCCTGGCAGCTATTTCTGTAGTTGACGGTTGCAGAGCGTGAGATCACCAACGGATGTGGAGAAGTGGGTTCGTTCCCCGGCAGAGGTCAGTGTACAGCCGGGGGTCATAACATCAAATTAAAAGGCATTCCCTGTTTTCGTAATGTCGTACCCACGCTAAGTGGCAAGTTCGTGCGTTGGTAGCTTGCACGTGGCACAACCAGTCGTGGGGAACTGTCTTTCACAGACAGATGCTTTTGTGTATGAACAATAAATGAGTATTTGTCTCTACCAGAATTAACTGAAAAATACATTCTCTTGCTGCCAACTTGGGGTTTGTCCATAAAATGTTCTACGGCTCTGTGGATAGATTCCACTATTGGACTTCCACTATGGACATGACGAAGTACTAAATACTGTTACATTACATTGTTACTTAACATCTTGTATGGACCGCCCTAGTTTTGTACAATGCTGTGGTAGGTCAGATCTTATCTTATGTCTGTCCATTACTGCCCCGGTCCCCGAACTGCAGTAAAATGTGCAACGTGTGCACTTAAATTTTATTTGCACCTTTGACTTGTAAATGGGTGCGAACATTCCGTCGACGTGAACTTAAAGTTCACAACCTCAAGAAAATTGTATATTTTACATCCATCCGACCTCTGCGTTATTTTTCTCATTTTTGTTACAGTCTTCATTTAAAATGTGCTCACTGTAGCATAAGAAAGAATTTCAGCATATGTGACACATATAAGCAGGAATTCCTTAAGTAAGGAATTCATATTTATTTTACAAGTCATTATTTTACTTGCACTAAACATTCTAGCAATCTAAAGTTCATATCGTGTTAAAATGCTCTGCTGAACAAGGGACAGTTTTGCGACTCCTCATTTGAGTCGTGCATTTCAAATTTCAGACATCTTGAAGTTCAGAAATATTATGACGTACTGCAGGAGATAATTTTATACTTCGATTAAATACATCACTAATTACAGATTTTAGTTACTGCATAAGATGTGGCACACGTTTTGATGGTTAACTTAAATATAATTTGTAACGCTGTTGCCATTTGTTTAGCACCAAATAATATTCTTGTTAAAATTTGTTTGCAATATAGATCAGGAATAAGGATCTAAACGGTGAAGGTCTTTCCTCAGAATTACTGAACGAAAATCAAAGTTCTTGTTGAGCCAAATGCTTTAATATTTTACAGAGTTGAAAATGGTATTTCCAGTGTTCATGAACATCTTTTAATACTGATATTGCTCCAAACAGCTTCAGATGTTTCGAATTAGTAGGTCTGAATTCTACCAGTGGAGCCACACCAGCATCAACAGCCTTTATCTACATATAATCGTTTAATTTTGAATGTTTAAAGTATACAGTGGGCTAAGCAATAGTTCATTAAAACATCTAGTTGGTAATGTCGTTTTGTTCTACACACAGTTAAAGTGAGATATCGGTTAATTTTCAATAATTGTCCTAATAGTGGTCTAAACTATGGAGTCAGGGTGTAAAGTACCTAAAGCGGTGTAAATCGCCATTGAGGTGGGTCATATTATATCTCTTTGTCTTTTACCGAAAAAATACGAGTCATTTATAGAACTTAAACGTACTGGCTGTTGTCATTTCAATTTGTATCAACCCATTTGAATGACAACTCAGCGATGAAGGTATGTAAAGGGTTCTCGAAAATTTCGGAAAACAAAACAAACTAGAGCTCACAAATTATTGTCATTAATTATGTTAAAGTGGTGCTTCAATATTCACTTCAAAAGTATGCTTTACCACAGTTACCAATTTCTTTGTTAAATACAACTTAAACTCGTTAAAACTCTGTTTAAGAAATTGTAAAGGATGTGTTGAGCGTGAGAAGAATGAAACACTTAATGTCATACGAAATAAACTTGATTTCTTAAGTGCAGTGCAGAACCCTAAACCATTTTATTCTTAGAAATACCAGAATCTTACAGAAAGATTTCCGCATGATCTGTTTTCTGACGGTTACTACGCCCAATAGAGAATTTAAAGATAGACTGCAGACAAAAATGACTGAAGACTTGAGTGCAAAATTCATTTCATGTAAAGAGAAGTGCTTTAGCTCAAATTCCTAAAAGAATATGGGCTGAGCGGCCCTCAGATTAGCTTCTGAACTGTGCGGCAGAAAAAGTTTCGAAGTTTGTGTAAATGTGAAAGTTAAGATTTACCTCCTAATAAGAGATGGAAAAGGAATAAATTCCTAGCAGTGTTTAAGTATTCACATTTGTAACCGTTTAAAGTATTCACTCATTCGCTTTCTTCAGGGGAAGAAAGTAAACAATATGACGATTTTTGGAAGAATTAGAAGGGAGAAAGTTATAAGGCATTGCAATTGAAAAGTCGAGGAACGGCTTTTCTGCAGTTGGTCATATTTATGTAGATTGTACATCGACAATCACATATTTAACATGCCAACGTCTAGTTGATTTCCAAAGGACGCATGTTTGGATTATTTGCCCAGCTCTTCGTTCGACATTTGCATCACGTGTTCTGTCACAAGAAATACGCATCATTTAAAGCATATCATCCTGGATGTGTTTGGCCGTTGTCACCACCCCTGGAAAATGATGAAACACGCTTATCGTGCGATGAAATGATGCATGCCAAGGAATAGGTTTTACTTACCTCTTTTCTGTTGATCGTGTTGTTTTTATGTGTTAAGGGCAGATAGGTTGAAGATTTGTGATTATGGAGAGATCAATTTGCATCAGTGATGTTTGTCCAAAGTAAGAGTAATATTAAGTTTGTTTATCAACGTTACAAGCGTTCCTAGAGTGCCCAGCTGCTCCTTCATATTGTAACTTTTTTTGGTTCGCAGAATTAAAAGGCCGAGTTGCAGAAATTAAAAATCTCCTTTATTTCCGTAGCAATACACTGTCCAATTCTCACGTAACAACATTACACCAATCTTCCAAGGTCTAGGACAATAACAAACACTTGCAGCTGATTAAATTAGCTCTCGTTACAACACTGTTACACAACTGTTTCACAACTACAGCTGTCGTGCTAGCGTGTCACAATCCCTTTTATATCTCCATTCATGAGTTTTTGGCAAACAAGGCATTTAGTTACATAATTCGAATATTCTATCACATTCCAGAAACGTAACTTAATCTACCCGGTGAGGCCTTTGCCTCAGTTATCTTGCTTGCCGGCGTTATCTGTTTATGCAAGCTCGTTATCTCCGTGAAACCTATCCGTCTATTGTGTGCCAAGCCGCCTTATCGCGATCGGGTTCGCCACAATATGTTAGAAAAACTTAGGAAATGAGTGTATTCATTGAGGCACGCTTTAATATTATGGGACTCCAGATTTGCTTAGACAAGGCTAGCTCAAACAACTACAAGTGATACTCGCCGATTTGTAGGATAGAAGGATCATAGAGAAAGGCTATTAACTGAGAACGTTTGCCTTACAGCTTCCGAAAGGGAGTAGAATTGTACAGTTAATGTTACAACACCAAAAGCAATGCCTTAAGGCGATTTGTTTGGTTTAGAACCCAATTTTGAATGACCATTATTTTATGTCAGGGAGTCTTGCACATCAAACCAAACTGTTAGAGTAATGTGTGACAATGTGTGAATTTTGGATCATTACAGAGTCCAGTGTTTCTAAGATATTACATTGGTTCTCACGAAGATACGATAATCCTAGCTACGCTAATACTGACTTGCGTTATAAACACTATTGATGTACTCTCCTAAATGGGGGTTGCGGATTCCAGTTCTAGTAGCATGTTATATTCAATGCTAATTTATATAGTATCGCCCTGATTTGTGAGTCCCGGAAGTAGTGCTTGGTTTCGTGTCTGTGCTCCGTGCCTTGGGACTGGCTGACAAGAATTAGGAATCTTATTCAGCGTGGAAAATATGTTCTTTGTAAGACCCAGTCACGATCTCCCTTTCTTGTGAGGGACGTGAAAAGGGAAGACATGTGTGCTCATACGTCCTTGAGCACAATATTTTTTGGATTATGCGATGCTCTAATCGCCAAGGAATGCCTGCGGTGCGGGTGAAAGGATAATCGTCTTTGTTTCGTGTTGCTAAGATAACGTAATCTCCCACCATCATCGATTTTGCATACTCAACGTTTCAGCATGGTCTTACTCTTAGATCCTTTCATTTTTTCACTTTTTATTTTTTTGTTTTATTCGACGTTACTTCCCTATCGCTGTGATTACTTAATCACTTCTTTCCTCTCTCTTTTTGCTGGCGGTGGGCCTTTTTTCGTATCCAGAACTGCTATAATGACAAAGTGGTAAGCAGCAATGGCGTAGGCATACTTTCTGATTTTTGTTTAGATATTAGAAGTTCAACATATGCCCGATATATGCTTATATTGAGAATGACATGCAAAATCAGAAATGTGTAAAACTACAGAGATGTTTTGGAATATGACCGCATTAAAATTAGAACATTGCAAGCTGAATTGGTAGAATATCAGAATATCAAAATGGAGGTTTTTACTTACAAAACCAAATAAAAACGTGCTTTAAAATTACAGTAACACTGGATGAATGAAACGAATTGTAAAGTCCCAAGTTCTTGTAGCTGAACATTATCTACATTTGCCTCCAGCAAGAAACGAAAGTAGTTCTTCAAGCAACGAGCATGTAACTTTGTAGTGTACTGTTTATATGTTAAGTCCTGGTTAAAGGATGAGACGAGAATGGGTTCCAGGCTGAAGTATTTGTTTATTCTGTTCCATTTATACCCCGTCTTTAACTGCAATGGTCATATTGGCGGCCATTCTCCGTTGGAACATATCGAAGGTGTTAACTCGTATACGTTCGGTTGCATCATTCATACTTCCAGACTCTGGGGAAGATGGGGAATCATCTTGGCTCTAGAAAAATCCCCACTCCAGCCGGGAATCGAACCCGGGACCTCTCGCACGGTAGACTGAAGTATTGTCCACGGAGATAAAAGCCTATCTTTCTATTGTACGGTAATAGGGGTCAGAATTATTGTCATTGTAAAAACCACATAGTGAAATTGAAGGACCATAGAGTCTTAGAAATTCCAAAATTGAGCTATGCATAAATAGTATAAAGTATTGTTGTAGATGTGTTCCTTGAAGCTGTTAAGGGGACAGCTATGTAGGAACGGTGTAAGAATATATTACGATAAAATGAAGTAAATGTGTTACACACTGTCTTTGAATCAATTGTGGCATATACTATTATTGTATCAATCTTTGGGCTTTTATAAACTTTAAGTTCAAACACAGACCATAAAGTACGACGAATAATGGTGGCTAACGAAAGCTTGTTACTCTCCATCCGAGAATGGAAACCAGGAGTTCTGGATTGCTAATCACCAGACCACAGGGGCAACAAGAACATGCATTTACAGTTGACACGTGTCGTGAGATGCTGCACAGCGAACTCTGCAGCTGAAGTTCGCATATTGAAATAAAGACAATATGCCGTCGAAGTGAAACCTGTAGTCTAAGTTTTTTATATTCATTTATACATTCTCTGTCTCATATTTGCAACCACTTTGTTCAACACAGACTACCTGTATTAAAGAACGTGATAATTGAAACTGATATGTTGCATATTCTGAAATTAGCCTCCGAAGTCCTGCAGCAATTTCACATAATCTTGTATAACTATATACGTTTATACAACAATGTGATACATAAAAGCACATAGAAATTGCTTCTTGTTTTGTATAAGCCATTTCCGAGTTACGTGTTGTTAAAGGTTCGTATTCAATACTTCGTTTTTCTTTCAAAGACCTGTTGAATTTCTCTTTATTCTTAATTTAAAAAGATGCCCTTGAAAGTTCTGATTTCTTTAGACTTGTATTTGTATTCTCAAGTTGTTCTCGGGAAGCAAGCCAGGTGAAAAGACGATCAGTAATCGACGTTTCGGGAGTGTGCAACTCTCCATCATCAGGATATTTATTAAATGTTATAACCATAAATGCATCGCTGGATACAACAGAAATATGCCCGCCTCGGTAGCGTGGTGGTAGCAGGTCTGCCTCACGTTCAAGAGGTCCCGAGTTCGAATCTCGGTCAGGGTGTTACCTAGATAAGTTTTTTTCCGCGTTTTTCCCTTATTCTTCAAGACGAATGTCGGGTAACTCTTAAGCTCCATGGACCCTGGACTCATTTGAGCATCATTTCACCCAATTCATTCACCGTCCGATATAATTTAACGTTGGGGCGGACGTAAATTAAAAAAAAAGCACAAATATAAACAAAGACAAAGCACTATCAAAATTCGCATTACTGAACAAAAGACTGTTTTCAGTAAATTGAATGCCAGACCAGCAGATAGCGTGAGTATAGAAACGTAAACTACTTAACTTGATTATCAAGCTGTAGCTTGAGCATATTCGTCGCCAGGAAAGCTTTAGGTCTTTTATTTGTATGTTTTCATGAAAACTTTAATGCAGATGAGAAGTAGCGTGATCCCCGTCGTACAACTAGGGCCAGTGTTAGATTTTTATTCTTGAATGGAGTGTATGGTATTTATCTTTTACCGACATTCTTTAAGTATTTTGTTATATCTGGATACATATACGTGTTTATCAATATCGGAGTAACCTGACACATTTTGTAAGTTAACAGGTTTACATAGGCCTAGCTAGTAGAATGTGGAATTCTTTTTGTGTTCGTGGGGCGTTTTTATTCACTCGCTATCTCCGTCATAAAAAAAAATCTTTCCATTCGCGAATAAATTTTAAAAAAATGTTGAATAAACTATAATGGTGCATGGTGATGAATTAGTGTTTTAATTAGTGTTGGGTTCTCACAACTGTTTCCTGTTAAGTTTATACGGCCATCTGAATGGAGCAGTTTTGGTGTTTTATGAACATCTGGTTTGCAAGATATTGTTAGGCGTATGTGGAATTGAGTTAATTGTGTAGAGGAATAAGATAATGGTTAGCACCACACACCACGTGTGTTTAGGGGCGATGAACGGCCTTAGTGTGGGTAAGTTGGCCTTAAGTGCCCTCAAGTGGGCTCTGCATGATAAATTATATCTCCCTGCTTGCGGAGCCTGTGACATTACAGGAGCGTTATGAATCAGTTTTAATTTTTTGTTGCTAGAGATTTAAATGCGAACTGAAACACGTGGGAGAAGGGAAAGGAAAAAAGCAAAAGTGGTTTTAGTCACGTGATGCACAGTAATAACTGTAATCGATTGTTCCCCTACCATCCATCGCTTAGGAGGGTGTCTGTTACAGGGTTGCTCAAACTAGAGTTTCATCCTTCGAGGAAGAACACTCCAGGAACCTTTATGCATCTCATGTTTAAGCGTGAACTGCTGTTATTTTCCAAAAGAAATATTACATGAAATATTGACACTTTAAGGCTAATAAAGCTCGAACGGCGAAAGTTTAGCAGGAGAGAACTGGAAGCACGATTTCCGTTACTCAAACCTGCCCAATGCTTATTTAGAACCCAAGATGTGTTGCACTTGATTGAGCTTTCCAAATTTTATCTACCTGAAATCAAGTAGTTCGGGCTCATGAATAAATACTGAGAAATAGCATTTTGTCATATGTGTATGAAGTAACCCAAAGAGAAAAGTTGAATAAATAATTTCATTCTTAAGGACGACTTTCTTTGAGGAATGTTAGATTTGCAAGAGATTTTTTTCATCCCAATATTTGTATATAGCTTCTGGAAAAAAGCAGAAATATGTCAATTACAATTTTATATATTGCAGTATTTGGAACATGCACTGAAATATACTTTCGCGTGTAATTGAAAATCATAAACAGTATATAATTATGTAATTTACTATAAAATGCCTAATACCTTAAGATGTTTTATTACAACATTTCTGCAATATTCAAACTACGTGCCTTTGGGCGCCACAAGGGTGGTCGTTTGACGTAACACTTCCCTTCTGGGTAACATGTGGGCTGGGTGATGTCTGTTGGGGTAACGTAGTTGATAGAGCAAGCAAACCTCAGATGAGAAGCGTCTCGGTGTTCTTTGCATTTGTGCACAACGTTGTTCTGTCCTACTTATATAGCCACTCAGATAAATAATGTGTAGTGTGAAACAAAACAGAATATCGTAAAAACTTAAGTTGGCTGAAGATTCGATGGATTGCGTCACGTAACTGATGTAGTACTATTGGTAAAGAACTCCTTAACTAATTAATGGACCTTCTGTCGTGTGTCGCGTAATGTAGATGTATTCACGTATCTACACTAGTATGTGGATCCCTTTCCATTTCAATTTCAAACACGTAATCGGAGAGTTTCTGATCATGAATACAAATATAGCCACATACATCTACTCGTAGGTAAGGTCACATTTGACACGTATCCGGATGAGTTTCTTATTCTATAGAATAAAAGAACGAAAGCTCCTGTAAGTACGTCAATATTTCAGACCCTCATTACAGTACCATCTCTGGCTGTTACGAAAATGATTCCTTTTTACTCATCCTTCATACCGCCGTGAATTATTTGGATAGTTACTGGCATAACCGAGTTATTATTTGTGCACCCCTGTGATCTATAACGGTGGGTAATGCTTGTGTTGTGCGTACATCTTCCCGACCGTACCACCGTTATTGTGGTCGATGAGAAGCCGCTCCGGGACGTCTCCAAGTGGCACCACTGGGTCTCGAACTTGCTCCCCTGCAGTAGCAATATTTATTGTTACTTGATTTAATCCCTGCAGGCGACCATTCTGTGCTCAATATTACTGAAAGGGGTGGGATGTTATCTTTAGAACAGCGGTTGGGTTAATGTCCTGTATAGAAATTGGTTGGTAATGTGATTTATATTCGAACTTATTAAGTAGTGAATAATGAATGTGTGCAATTGTGCCTTGATAATGAAAAGAAAACTATTACATGTATAATTGATAGTTAACTTTCTTCTCACGCTGAACTCTACCATATCTTTATCTTAGGCGAAAAATGTAACCGACGGTTAAATATTTGCCGATGTAGTCGGAATATTTCATCTCTTACCTGTCATGTCCAAAACAGAAACATTTCCATGACCACTCTTTTGTGTTTCTGCTACAATGTCCTCGAACCTACCAGTCATGTTCCTTTGCGGTATCGTTTCATATTTTGTGCAGCAAGATAGGAGTGCATAATATACAACCAACAAGGTTAAAGCAAGGTTCGAGCCACGCCCTTTCATGTCGCTGGATAACAAAGAAAGATGTTTTTATTTTCTTCTTGCACTTCAGAAGACTGCTTGCTTGGAATAATCCAGCAGTGATTCTTCCTGTACCTGAAGTACCAGTTTGGATCTGCATCTGTATTTGCATCTCAGGCAGCTGCTTTTCATCTTTGAGCTTAGCTTAAGCCACCATTCATTCTCACATGTTAATGGACATTTTAATCTCACATGTCGCACTTGGTTGTTTAGCATGCTGTGCCCAGTTTCTGTTCAAACGTGACCATAAATATCATAAATATAAAATATCGTGTGAATTTTTAGGTAAGTTAAGTTTCTTCAATGTTCTGCCAGCTTGGTTTTCTAAATGGGAAGCTGCATCATTTCTTTAAATGTATTCGCCTGCATGAACGTTTAGAGTAATTCCTGTGTTTAAACACAGGAAAAGGTTGTTCGTCTAAACATGTTCTTAAACCTTTCATGGTGAACAATGTTATTCAGCTCAAATGATGTCGCTTCAAATTTTATACTAATACGGATACTATACCTCAGTCGCTATAGCACCTGCCGACTGTGCTAGGGGACTGGGATTAGACTCTAGTTTCTTCAAATGAGGTTTCTGGAAATGGCCAGAAGTTGGCGCGCGCGCGATTTTAATCTTGTCTAAAAACAGGATTACTATTAGGCAATTATAAATATTAGGGAAAAATATATGTATTATATTGCAACAGTAGTGGCCGTAAAGTTAACTTTTATATATATATTAAAAAAAGTTTGTTTGGCACCATAGAACCGGAAATGCCTTTCTACCAACAATAAATGCTCCAAAGGCTGTTAGAGGTCACTGAGTTAAGGAACCAAAGTATAAAGGGATGAGAATCAGCTAATGGACGAATTGCTTCCGAATGTGTTTCTGATATTATGAAAATAGTGACACCAATTGTTCATTATTTTCTTAAGTTCTGTGCGACTGGGTTTGGTTACGTTTATGCACGCCAATAATTAGACTTCTGACTTCTGTACATTAGGAATATCTAAAATGTGCAATTATGCTGTGAAACTCTTCGGATATATCCTACCATTTTGAAAATACGCACGAAGTAATAAACTTTGGGTATGCTTATGAAGTTTATCTTTCCGTACAAGTTTGTCTTTGTCCCACACTCAGATCTCTTCAGACTGGACATTCCCCCGCCCCGATCCCGTGGTTTCGCTCAGTCAAATTACTGTAAATTTTAACACTACGATCCAAAAATCCATGTTAGATCTAAAACTCTTGTGACAGCGAAAATAAATAGTAAAATCAAATGTTCTGACTCCTATCCACAGATAGTAATGGACATACTGTAATGTCCGACATAGAAATGTGGTTGCCTAGCACTAAGGCCTCTGTATATAGTTCCGGGATGAGGCCCGCCATGCACCGACACACGACGCATCTCCTAGAGATATGACCATGCAGTAAAGTGACGTAAAATAATCCAATATGAGTAAAATTCTTTTTTACCGCACTTCCATCCAAAGGAATCAATTCATATCTAACTTAATCCAATCATAGATATCAAAATATCTTCATATCGAGTAAATCACCTGTTCACTGGTTTTGCTCCACTGCCATGGACACTTACACCTTAGTTGTGATGTCAGTCTAGATATATAATGGAATATACATCGTAGAACAGGTTTGCTGCAAAACGATGTAGCCAATTATTGCGATTTCCTCAGAATGATAACTATTGTTGCTTGTCACTATAATGCAGACTTCCGATGCATGACCTGTGTAATTATGGATCACAGAGAGGTTGACCTTGAGGCATACTACACTCACGGAAAGACCTTAGTGAGTGTTCATTACGTTGAACAACTATTAATTTAGGGTACAATATATTAAATATATTTCTTACGATGGCCTACATTTTCTCCGAAATTTATAAACAAGTTTAAATTATAGTCATCATGTAAACAAAATCAAGTGCATTCGTGTAACAAGATAACAGAATTTAATGTGGGTAATTTCGGCTTTTCACGTACTTTTCTTGTGGTATTGTTATTTTTTTCTGTCTCCTTTAAACATATTTAAAGTTGCCGTTGTTTCCGCGTTAATTCCGCTGCGAATTACCATAGTTGTTTTGGCCGCATTCCTGTACCATCTGCCATCGACACATAGCCGAGGTCGGTAATGCTTTGAGTCGTGAATTGAGGCCTGGCTTTAATCCCGCCAGATTTGTCCTGCCTAACAAGTGCCCCCTCCCCCCTCCCCCCGGCTGAAGTAAGAATTAACTTAGATCCGGATGTTCTTACCTAATTATTTATTTTCATGCATGAAGTAGGCTACCGTCTTTGGTGCGGGGTTTAGTAAACACTTTTTTTTTTCTCATGGTGTGGTTCGTTCTGTTGGTTAAATCGACAGTTGGATGCTCTTTCGTGGTACGTAAATTTTTATCAGATGAAGCCGAGCAGATAGATGGTCTTAGTTGCGCAGTCTCCTTCCAGGACAACTTCCTTAAGTAGCTTGCTAATAGATTGTACACGTTCTACCCACGTAGATAATATCGGATGAGGGTACAGTCGGTCATTTACTTGGCATCAAAAAACCCTCGGTGAGAGCACTCTGGAGGAAGGCATCTGGTTCGGTCATTGTATATTATTACTGTGTCACATGTTTTAACATTTATGCATATTTTTTCCATACAGTAACATAAAAATTATGAAAACCAAATTGTTTTTTGTTCCTACACTGGTGCGACCTGAATTAGTGATGCAGGACAGCAGGATTTAATAACTGAAGTGAGAATACGAATTTTAGGCTTCAGTTTTCCTCCTAATACGTACTGAAATTCTCCATGATATGCGTGTACAAAAATATTAGAATATACTATAGACATAAAAGTTTGGACAGTATTTTATATTCTCTACGTTAATTTTGGAAACAATTTAAAGGTGTACGAGTTATATCGGACTTAAGCTTTGCAGTTGAAGAGTTACGATATACATGAAAATACTTCAGCATATACAAGCACTTCACCGCTGAATTGAATGACCTGAAGTTTTATGTAAAGAACGCTTACAAACCTGCCGCGCCGTGGCTGAGGGGTAGATCAGCTCTCACCAGGGCGGCCCGGATTCGATCGCAGGTGACCGCAGAGTGAGATTTGTGGTCGACAAGGCGCTGGGGTGGGTTTTCTCCGGGATCTTCGGTTTCCCCCGCCATCTCATTCCACTAGTGCTCCATCTCAAGTATCAGTGTCTCCGCCTGCGGTGCCGCATGCAGTAAAAGCGGTCGCTAAACACTACACATTTCATTTCATTTTGCAGATATATTTTAAATCAAAAACTATTTTGAAATATTTTTCCTTACGTAAATTAGTCCGTTAAATTTTTACAAATCGTAAGAGGTAGCTGTTTTACGTACTCGTATAACCGTCGTACTTCCGAGACCACCTAAACAGCCACCTCGTATTGTGAGGGAACTACAACCTAATAAGGCGGGGATTCACCGATGTGAGGTGAGCTTAATAACTGCATTGCGTGAGGGCTGCCATCAGTGATGCCAACATTCAAGGTTCACTTAATGACGTATTCGGGAATATCGTATTTGCGCATCAAATGTGAAGTTACAGTACGTAAAACAATAAAACTGTATAATATCTAGCGTAATTGCTGAAATATCCTCGTTAACAACGCAGGTCAAAATAACTATTTTACGTAAGGTAGCATACTGTTTAATTGTTGGAAATGTAGTTATTAACTCGTACAGAATATACTTTGGATTGCAGAATACACATACATGTCCATTAAAACAGTGTCGCTACGGATAGTTGTCACTTGGGGTTATTTTCTTTGCGTAATACTAGAAGATTACCGAAGGCTAACAAGTTCCAACAAGATTGGCCGTTGAATTGTAGTAACGGTTTGTAGACAAAATATTGTATGCAGGTGTCTGCGGTTTTGGTTTAGCTCGAGGCAGTGAACAAAAGTGCACGCGCATCTTGGTCGTGCCGTAATGGAGCGTTGAGACTTGTACAAAGCGAAACAGGCTGGTATATTTGTAATGTTACCGTTGTCACATTTGTACTTAGAAGTTTTGATTTGTTCACATCTTTAAGGATTTGTTTTACTTGAAGCGTCCTGCACTGTAGATGTAAGTAGAATGTATTGAATTCAAAATAATTGATTTCGAAATTTCACCGGAAATAATTGTTTCGAGACCGAAGTAAAACAATATATATATATATATATATATATATATTTTAAATCCCGTGAACTTGGAGAGACGTTATGTATCAAACTTGGTAATTAAGGGCGCTTCTTGCAAGGATGTGACACTAAGGTCTTCAAGAGAATCCACCCTATCAGTTTGATTTTTGAAAAGTCAGTCGTAACTTTTTGATTAGAATGGGCTACCCCTCTTCAACTTTTTAATGTCTTGATAAATGAAATTTATATTTAGAAATTTCTAGGAATATGCCTTGGGGTGCTGTTTGTTCATTCTGATGACTTTGGTACAAGTGGTAAACCGTAAGACAAAATCTGTGAGCGTGCGTATGGGCGCGCGTGGGTGTATGCCGGTTCCTTAAAGTGTAAAAAACATTTGCCCTGGTAGGTATTGGTTTGGATTTTCCATTTATACATCGCGAGTTCAAATCCAGCGGAGCGCGATGGATTTTTTTTTTTTTTTTCCTGGCGTTTTTCTGAAGGAAAGTAAATCCGTTGGTTCAGTACGGTAGACTTGCTGCACGAAAGAACTCCATGTCTCATATCTGTGGAATGGAGCGCCTAGAAGTATGTTACTTATAGAACGTTCATAAATAAAAATGCATTTTTTTATTTCAAATGGAATAAAAGCTTTTTTGACTTGCAAAGAGAACAGTTTTAGGACCATCTAAAAACGATCAGCTATTAAATATACAGGATGCACATAAGATCGATTTACATTTGGGAAAAGGAAATATTTTGAAATGTTTAATCAACGTATGGTGCACTTGTGGTGTGCAGGGCACCACATTCTTAAAGCAAAACCAAAATGTGCTAGGAGGAATATCCAGTTCCCTCCTCAGACAATGTCGACTTTGTGAGCTTCTGGTGATCGTATCATTCATGCATTCGCGAACCAGTTCACTGATCCTGTGCAATTAAATTTGTTACAGGACACAGTACATGTCCTCGCCAGAGCGTCCTTAGAAAACTAGCGTCTTAATTCTATCCAGTAGTTGTGAGCGAACAATGCTCTCCAGTTCTGAACCGTTTACAATTACGAATCTGAAAGAAAGAAGGGAAAGAAAGTTTATGAAGTTCCTCTCCCCTCCGCCCCAATATGTACATGTACTTCGTTCATATACGCGCACATGTAGAACTATCGCTCAAGCCTACTGCACATATAACGCATAAAGGAATATCGGAAATCGAAACGTTTCGTCTTTGCCTCTTTTCAAACTGTAGATCTTTATCAGCCATATTCACACTGATAATGACTATTACGATTTGCTTAACTTAGCCGTGAATTGAACTCAAGATTCTATCTTTGGGAGCCAGTAAATGTAATTAGTTTGTAAGAAATGGCAAAAGGTAGCCTAAGACTTGTCTCGCCATTCCTTTTGGCCTGATGCCACTCCTTCATTTACCATATTGAACTGGTATATAGATAATACAGCAAAGTGAAAGTACTATTGCAAGTTAGAATTTGAACGTATTACTGCGAACTGTTGTAACAAACGTTAATAGCGGAGCGAGCTCTGTTTACATGTGGCTTTGATCCAGTCCATGACAATGGCATTTACATATATGCTGCAGGTTCAAGCCGGCAAGGTTACTTATGTAAAAGAACTCAGCGATACAGTATCCCAGCTTAGCCTCTGTAATTCCGTCGCTTAGTGAACTAATAATGATGATGATAATGATAATAATGTGACTGTGGGTTCGTATAATTAAGTATACTTTGCAGAAATTCAAAATGCTCTTCATTTCGTAGAAAGACAGTTTGTACAGCCCTTTGCAGCAGGAAGACGTGACATACGCATTCTCTCGTGGCTTCACCACACGTAAACAAACCAAAGAATTCACTAAAAATCACTAAACGATTATCAGTTCTCAACTTGTCATTCGGTACAGTTCAAATGTCCACACAACTCACACAGTGCACGAAAACTGACAAGTCCAATTACAACTGACTAGCAACTCCTTTCACGCATAGCAGCTCACTCACCACTGACTGGCTGTTAACAGCCAGAAGGTTTTTGCTGCGTACCCAGCCAGGTTTTGTGTTTAACCTCAGGTTGAAATTTTGGCGATGCAGGATGGGGTGGGATTATTTTGTTGAGGAATTGTTACAAGATAGTTTTTTCTTGCTCCTCTGATTTTGTACAGGATTCAATACCATTTTTTTTCTTACACCCTGGTGTTCATTGGATTAAAATGGGGAAAATTTTGTAGCCAAACAGCTCATTGGATGATTGTGGAGTTCAGCTTCTGCTGCTGCTCGGATTAACTCGAGAAGAGCTCCCACCGCAGCATTTATACACGAGTCGCTGTTTCTCAAAAGTTGCCGAAGCCACACGAACTTTCGTGATGTAGCGAGAACACCATGGAACTGTCTGTCTCTTTCTCCCTATGTTGCTCTCTCTCTCTCTCTCTCTCTCTCTCTCTCTCTCTCTCTCTCTCTCTCTCTCTCTCTCGGCAAGTGCCAGGCACTCATCGCTCCGCAGGCGTGGCTTGAGCGCTGTCTCTTTCAGTCCCCTCTTTTATCTATCGGCGCTTGTCTACGCGATGATGATGATAATAATAATAATAATAATAATAATAATAATAATAATAATAATAATAATAATAATAATAATAATATATTAACGTTTGAAAACAAATCTTGCACCGTGCATGTATGCGTAGATAAGTAGCGTACAAACACTTCAAAATAATGGAGTTCTGCTTAGAGTATGGTAAAAATCATTTTATTACTCTTGGTACTGTAGTACATGAATTTTGTTTTAGCGCTGCGTCGATATTTAATGTTCTTTAGTAACATCACACGAATTCTGATAAGCGTTAAAGTATGTAATGTGATACTTGAATGTAAAAGACAAAACTTAATTAAACTTAACCGAAAGGCACAGCAGTGTTGCAATATCATCAAACTGACTTTGCCATGGAAAGAAACAAATGCTCTTCATACCTAAGGATGTGTTTGTTTTAATGTATTGGGACCACTGAAACATAAACATGATTATCTTAATATATCTATATAAATGATTGTACTGCAAGTCACTGGGAGCAACATGAGAACTGATTTGTATTCATGTTAACTGAAGGAGACTGTATTTTTACAATGTCATACCTACGGGCATTAAACTTACTACATCATTCCATCATGATAGTGAAGTTTGGCATCCCTGACTGACGTGTGCTAGCAATGAATTATCATGTTCTTGGGGAAACAAGAGATTTCCGAAACGGAGTGGGTTACAGTGAGTGTCTTAACAAGGTCGCAGCTTTCACCAGCTGTTTCATTTATTTGCTTACACCCTGACCCCAATTATATGCACCTTTACTACATTTTTACAACGACAATCCGTAATGGGCATTGCATGTTTTTCCGAGTTATTTTGGCGTATGTTTCATGAAGTATTTGTTGAGAAAGGCTTGACTAACACATGTGGTACTTACACATATTATGGAATGTAACACGTATCCAATAGTAAACGAGTTTGTGCGGTCATTGCTGTTACTTTTTAATTATTCAAGACACGTATAACCTATAGATAACTCCAGAAATTGTTAGAATGCAATTGTAAACATGATGGCAGGCAAATTAATAGACAAAGTCTAAAATTAACTCTCAGCAGGCAGCAGATAAGCATTCTCAGTTTTCAGAAGTTCTTTTATTAATTTTTTCAACCCTTTGAAAATTGTTTAAGACTTTCGTGTGCAAGCTTTCACAATTATTTTGTCTGTATAACGTGATAAAATCAGTTTTGATCTGTGAAGGAGAGGGGGGGAAAAAGGTGTCAAGAATAAGGAATTATCGGCATTTTAACTTTGTATTATTGGCTTAGGACTTTTTCAACTTAATTTATTTTCCTCAGTCAAAACCATATATTATCATACTAAGTGAATATAAAATAAATTCCAAACTCTTCACCTGTCATCGCATTAGAAACCTGATTAGCTGCTGCATCTTAAAGACGTGAAGTACGGAGAAATTAATAAGCGATAAAGTTAAACCCACAATAAATGAAATTTGGGATATGGCTGACTCCTGTTCTTAGGGACAATGGCTATAAATTTGATAACTGCGTGTATGTGAATCATAACACGAGTTAATTAACTGTTAGCCCTTTTAGTATTTCTTAAATGTTAATTTACGTTATTATCGCTGAATATACTGGCAACTGGTTTTGTGCGTTGGTGTATTTTAGGACTTTCATCACTTGTCTGTCATTAACGTCGTAAAGGACCATAAATGAAAACAGACTGATTGGTTTTATATCCAAACAATTCGAAATTGAGTTTTTATTTTATCGCTGTGCATCTCAGCATCCCCATTCTATATTGGGCGTGAAAGATCGCTTAATTTTTCTCAGAGGCCTCAATCATGCTTGAGGTTTTTATGCGTGCCGTAAATCTAGGACACGTGCTTTACTTCCCTCCCGAAGGAAGCCATGGCAAGCCATCGCTGTCCTCCGGTTTGAACTCGCGACCTCGAATTGGAGGGTAGCAAGTTACTCCTAGGCAATGGAAGATAACATATCCAAGGGCAACTGTTGGAAGAACACTTAATGCCTATATCAAACACTAAGTTAATTCCTAACAGCAGAGCCCCGCCCCCCCCCCCCAGGGGCCTACTTCGGTAGGTACGGGTTTGGCGAACCCGGGGTCCCGAGCCAACAGTCTCCCTCGTGTGGGCTCCTCATCGTGGTTGAGGGAGACGGTCAACAGGCCGACCGACGTGTAGGCCGTGCATGGAGACCCGTGGAGAAGGTTTTTAGATTCTTGTCTAGTTTAGAGTTTAGGATTTAGTGAACGAAATTTTTAGTAGGTTTTAATTGATGTTTTTTATGTACGTGTATTTTTAATAGGTTTTGTTACACTTGTATAGCTTTTAGAAAGTTTTATATCTGGCTTTTGCCATGACTTAGTTTTTTAAAGGGCGCTGATGACCGCCGTAGTTGAGCGCCCTTATATATATATATATATATATATATATATATATATATATATATATATATATATATATATATATATATATATATATATATGTATCACCTGACGGCAGATGTATTGTTACACTTCTATAATCTTCAGACGTGTCAGTATAGTCGCGCTGCTCGAACGGTTACCATGATTTATCTGTGCTAATAGATACCTCTCAGATAACGCACTGATTACTCCACGTGGAGTGAACATATATCTGTCATTTGTGATTCCTGCGAATTCCATTGAAGTGATGCGTTCATTGGCGGTTAGCACATGGTCGAGCAGCGCAGCAGTTCTCCTCTCACTCTTACAAGAATAATCAGTGCGTTATCTGAGAGATTTCTGTTAACAAACATAAAGCCGCGGTAACGGTCCCAGCAGCACCACTATACCTTACGTTGAGGGTGGAAGACATGTTAGACTTTGTCGTAATTAGTAGTGGTTTAAAATCCAGCACTAAACGACAGTAGCAGAAATATTTGCCTGTTTCATGTTCATTTTATTTATTAACAGTTGTAAGGTAAATATTATTGGTTTCCTTTTTGCTCTCTTCGCACAATCTGTGATAAGTAGCTATTACGGCTGCATAATTAAGCTGGAGTGAAATTTAACTTGACAACGTCTGGTGCACCGTATACACCCTTGCTACAGGCCGCGCGTTTGTTTGACGAATGAAAATTTGATATGAAAGATTGGGTGCGATTCACTACTCACCTTTTTGCGAGAACGCTGGTAGAGAGAGAGAGAGAGAGAGAGAGAGAGAGAGAGAGAGAGAGAGAGAGAGAGAGAGAGAGAGAGAGAGAGAGAGAGAGAGAGAGAGAGAGAGAGAGAGAGAGAGAGAGAGAGAGAGAGAGGTACAGTCTGCGGTGAGATGTGATTTACATGTTTCTGAGCTGTTTGGCCTCTTCCTTCATATAACTCTTACATATTAGCAATAATCTCCCGACTTCGACTATGTGGAGTTTCTCCTTTGATTTTGACACTGTAGGAGGTATTGTCACGTTAGTAACAGGTAGCGCTCGTTAAAATACTTGCATGCATATGGTCTGATTTTTAAAAGAAGATACGTGAAGGTCATCAAGTAAGGGACGCGAAGGGTAAGAACAGGTCGTTGCTGTGGAAACCTAAACAAAGGTTGCCAGATTGTTACACTGGTGAATCACATGCTCCTCAGGTCAGTCATCGCTAGTTTTGTGCGGAAAACAAGAGCTTGCTTGAGTGTCAGTTGCGTTGTGTATTGTTAGCCTACTTTGAGAAAACAATATTTAAAGCACGTTGTTATAGGAGCAAGACGTAATGGTGATAGGATTAGAGGTAGACGGAGGATTCATGGCCCGAGGCAAAGATCCGCTTACGGTCGGGGTATTCCATTGCATATAAAGCTACAGAATTTGTCTGTTCTCGTAGGGAATTCTTTGAATAGGAAGACGAGATTTTGCTCCTTATCAATGAAGTGCTTGTTCCTTTCAACCAAAGAGATTGCGTTATGTTCTTATCAATGTATATTGCATACTATTTTTTGCGCTATGTGTATTTATATCAATCTCAATTATAGTAGTTAAGATATCAACTAAAATATTAATAAATGTAATTGAAGATAAACGTTATATTTTAGAACATACATCGTCTATATGTGTTGATATAGAGAAATTACCGCACTAGTACGGGAATGTCAAGTTACGATGCATAGCAACAATAGCGATAAGTATGGAATATTAGTTACATAGTGCAACACTTATTTAAGGAAGGCACACATGTGAAGAAGCTACAACGCATTGAATGTGTGACCAACTTATTTTTGTTCTTAAAGTAGGCTAATACAGATTAAATATGCATGTTTTTGTTGAGGTGAGAAACTTGTACCCTTGTTTGTGTTTCGTGTCTTGAGAGGGGAGTATCCGTAACTTAGTTCTTGGCAACAGTGCAGCACCCCACGTGGAGAAACAGATGACCTTCACGTATCTTCTTTTAAAAATCAGATTGTCCATCCGTTCCGCACAATACTTTTGCAGTCTACTGTAGGTATACACAAACTTAACAGAGGAAAGAAGAGCTGTTTGCTATCGTAGAACTATTTGCTGACCTCTTAGTAAGGGTGGGCCAGCTCACTGGATTTACGCTGAAGGTCATTGGTCAAGAACGGTCGCGCAACCTATACCTTCGAGTCTTCGCTTCAATCTACAACAAACCGTTCATTTCTGAAGGAGTAGTTTCTTGACCATTAGTTCTGCTTTTGGTAGCGCTAACAAACCGTGCATCATGTGTGCGAGTGCCAAAGGTTTGCTCACATACACAGGGCAATAATGGGCTAACCAGAGTGAACATAGGTACTTCTTAGGGGCGTGACGTTCAGTTTACAACACAGATGGCTCATACTCATTCTTTAAGTAAAAAGAAAGTTACGTTTATTATGTTTGAATAAATTGGGAAGAGTCTTCGATCACGCAACCTATTACAGATGATAACAAATGATGTCGGTTACTTTCTCCAGTATAAAGGGCTCTGAAGTAACGGCACTTTGTCCGCCGCAGGGTTAAGTGTAAACATAAATTGAAGATGGACCATAATCGAATACAATGACCTATAGTACCTAGAGCGTTAAGTTATCGTTTACTTTCACCTCTTTCACTAAATAAAAACGTGACCATTTTAATTACATACCTTAGTTAAAGGCTACCATGTCCTTAAACCCAAGGACAGAAGTAGAAACCTAGTGTCGGTGCTACTGCTTGGTGTTACAAACTGGTTTTGTTCTAAAAGCCGCAAGGGTAGCATTCATGTCTTGAATATCCAGAAATTTGGTTTCTGGCCAGGTTCATGTGATGCGCCTTTTGAGAAAGTGTCAGATAGGCGACTGTTTTGCTTAAAATTCATTGAATTGTTGTGGAAAGGCTGTGTTACACCAGCACACGAAGCAGAAGCGAAAGCGACATTTTTGTATGCCTTTCTCATACAACTCTGGGTAGTTCATCCATATTATCTAATGCGCAAAAATGCCCCAATCGAATAAGATTTTCGTCATTTAGATTTAGTTACGCATTCAGACAAAATTTGAATTGGTCAAAGGTCTTGTCGCTCACGTCATATCGTTAGTGTTGCTCCATTGGGAATTAGTTTCAAAAATTGTTTTACATATACTTTGCTAAAAGTGCTTGTAATTTTTCACTGATGAATATTAAAATCGACGCAACCGATAGTCAAGATTTTTTAATACACCATATTTAATTAAAAATCCACAATTTTGAAGTGTTACACTTCCATAATTGAATATTGGCAAGTGTGAGTTGCACTTTACAGCTTCTTAGGGTATACACATACTTTTGTCATGTTTCAAGTTAGTTAGTATATGTACTATTTCACTATTACCCACCACACGGACTTCAAACTGTTTCTGGAAAATGACAAAATTGGCTTAAAACTGTATGGAGAGCATTTCAAATTGAACGAAATATTTCTGTACTGCCATTGGCGACAGACTGTAGTGAAGTGGAGGGAATCTTAATATTGTCTGTGTTTAAAACTAATTTTATTTTCCCTGTCGCTTACTTCAAGCACATCTAACAATTGGTTGTCAAAATCATGGAAATGCACCTTTTGAGGACCCTTAATTGGCTCTTAAAGAACTGGTGCCTAGCAGAAAGAGCAGAACAAAACTCGTCAACGAAATGCTCCTTTCAGAGATGCGACGCGGATGTTTCCAAACATCTCCCCACACCATCTTCCCACCCTATTCTTCACCATTTTCGTTATTTTTTATTTTCTGAAAATTTGATTGAAGGAGTTTGAGTGCAGTGTCATCTGTTTTAAGAAAGCATGGCTGTTTGTCAATAGCATGCGAAGTCCTCTTCAATTGCATGTAATTTTATGTACCTGATAAAACACACGGCATTGGCAACTTACTAGGTACTAAAGTTGTGTATTAAAAAGATTTATTTCAACTAATTTTTACATTAGTCATTAGAGAAATATTGCTTTTTTAATTTCATTTATTTAAGGTCGCTTTACAACTGAGGTTATCAGCGATCACAGTAGAATTAATGCATTGAGATAACAATGAAATTTAAAACAAACAGTACAAACTAGTTACAACAATAAACAAAACAACTGCATTCGAACATTACATTGAACAATAGTGATGTAAGTAGAAATACAGATATACAGTAAACAGGGTTGAACTTAAAAGTAGTAATATACAAGTGTGTATTAAAAAAACTAAGCCGTAACACAAGATATAGTTGAATAAATCTCTTGAGTTCCACATTTCGGTGAATAGCTGAATACTTCATTAAATAACTATGACTTAGGATGAAGTGACCAATACGTAATCTCTTAAGTAGAATTTCTCTTCTCCGGAAGTGACTTCGATATAGCTGATTCTCAGACAAATGAAATATTGTTTGTTATAGTCATTCTTCTGAAATACTCTCAGCATTTAGTTGTTTGTCACAATATCATACAACCGAGGATGGACTTTCAAAGTTATCATTTAGTTACTTTTCGACTTTGAATTAGGTACGTAGTCATTCACGCGCGAGATTGGTTCGTTGAGGGGACACCAAATCAGGTATTTCGGGAATATTTGATTTCAGTTCGAGACATTTGTTGTTCTTAATTTTTTGAGTGTTATAATTTTGTTGTTTGACATATGGAACGAGTGACATTTTTAAGCCAGCATTAAGCGGCGCGCATTTTAAAGATTCGACTATCTCTTCAACTTCCTGTATGCCGCTTCTCGTAAAGCAAAACGTGCAATAAAAACATATCTACAAACAGTATCTTAACGTGTATTAGACCGTTAAGGCTGAACAGGAATTAACATAAACAATGGTGACCTAAGAAAAAGCAATGTGAAGTTGCTTTTCTGCTAATAAAACCGTGTTTTATGCCTACGCATAACAGCAATCCTATAGACCAGTAGTGTTACGATCACATATTTGGTGCTAGGAATTAATTTTTGTTCTTTTTGTGACTATAATACTAGAGGTAAATATTGAGGAGAAAACGGCAATAAAATTTACATAAAATGATCATGTTGCTGTAGATGGTAAGAACCGATATGGGATGCCGTCAGATGACCCTGACCCACACGGAGAACCTACCTGGACCAGACCGCTCTTCAGCCAGCAAGCTATTTTCAGTCGGAGATGGGCTGTCGCCGGGATTCTCATATGGCAACATTTCTATAAATGACACCGCTGGAACTTCTTTTTTTAACGTTGTAATCGTTTGCTGCTTGCTGTCCAGTAAACATCTTGAGGACTTCTTGCACCAATGCCAATAAATTAGGCTTAAATAAGAAATTATTTTTGAATTCTGTTCGTTTTTTGAATTAGAAATTTGTGTTAGCTAATATTGGAATAGTGTTGAGTCGTTTATGCCCAGATCACTGTAAAGGAAATGGCTCAAACCGAGCGGAAATCATGTTTGTAAACAATGCAGTATTTCGAATTTTTTGTGTGTATATCCGGAAAACCTGAGATAATCGGAGCTTGCAGCGGGCATAGAGGACGCCTTATCGTTCTCGTGTAGGATCCACCGCCTCCATATTGGGCGTATGGTCTGTGTTTGACAGGTACCGGCGGATGAGTTCCCTAATTTATATGGATTTCAATCTGGAATCCGCCCGTGTTGACCAGCTGTCTTCACCATATAAGGTAAGATCACGAGGCACGTGTTGTGGCACGTGGGTGTTCCCATCCGTGGGTGTATCCAGACACTCCTGTTTCTGCTTTATCATCGAGAAGTCTGTATCCTCTTAATGAACCGGGATTTTGAAGAAATAATGCGAGAAAACGATAAAAGAAAGTTTGAAGCTCCACGTGTAGGTAATACCTGCGATGTTTCAAATGCAGATATCCTGTCTTTTACATGACATAATTTGAATAATCATGAATTAGTAATATAACATTTGTATACTGTAAATAAAAGGTAGGACAAAGAAATGAATTATTAATATCTCTTTCTGACATGTTAATCCGTTCAATTGCGAATAAAATAGTTAACTGAATACGGAAAGCTAATTCTTGGAAGTTATAAACACCTATCACACATAATACAAGGAATAAATAAAATCTTCATGTAATATTAAGCACAATGGAAAATTAAAAAAATTACGGTTCCAAGCTTCTCATGTGGTCTGTACTGCTACATCTTGCCGCATACGTAGACGCAAGGTTAAGTAAACAAGTGAGATACGGCTGTCTCTCTAAGAAGTGATGGAAGGCGTGAGAAGAAAGGTTTATATAAAGTTAGTCATTTTCAGTTACTATAGCGTGCTAATTTATTGTGGTATTCAGTTGAAGTTTCATTGATAACTTAAATGACGCTTTTCTCAGAAAGTTCTACAGAAGTGCCTGCTTAAATGGCTGCAATAGTCTTTAATACCGACTGAGAGTCGCATCGTGGTCAATTATATGCTTTCCTATGGAAGTAATACTATTCTATTTCCACCAGTCACTCGCTCACTTTTAAACCAAGAATTGAATCTTCCACAATTTTGATCAAATGTAGCATCATTCTTAAATCATACATTGTATTATGTTCATTGGAACTTCTTCCAGTACGTCATTTAGTTCTCCTGTCAACGTTGCATAAAATACCAGGACTGTTCAATGTGTTGACAGTTATTCTAGCCTGAACATTGATGCTGTATAGTTCCTGAGTCTTAAATCCAATACTGCATGAGGTATTACTTCAAAGTGAATATTATAAAGGTTCAGCACTCTAGTTCATTGGCGAGAAGTGCAGCAAGGAGAAAGCTTTGACTAAACATAAGTTTGTGGTTAGATACAGAATGCTGCTCTAGTTGGAAAGTTAGCTTCGCAGGTGTTGTCACTATAGGATTCATCATATTGTCATATGACTAGCATCTTCTTTACTGTGATTGAGGGTTTGTTCCTAGTTATGCTGCGTGTTCTGTCCCACTATGGGGATGTTGCTGTATTTCCTGGGATGTGTTAAGGTGTATATGCACAGCCATACATAAACATATCTGCCATTTTCTGATTAGACTAATCCATTATGACGTAAAGTTCATTGCAATTGAAATAATTCTAAGAAAATCATGCGAGTTCCAACAATTCTTGTGCAGTAATTGGTCTATTTATTTAGTATGGCTAGCTTCATTAAAACCAAACAGCATAAATAAAGCAGGTGGTTTCATATTATTTATAGCTGTATAAAACATTAACTTTATTTCCTTGACATTAGGTCAGAAAGTGAATGTTAATTCTAAATTTTATCCAGTTAAATGTTTTTATCTTTGTAGGTAGTTGAAATTGATGCATTTAGTAATGACATTAATACTGGAGTTCTTAGATAGTATTTTCGCAGCCTTTTATAATGCTTACGTTTTTGTTCGTCAAAATTCAGAAATGCTCCCTTATCTTCCTAAGTGACGAGCTTATAAGACAGTAAAACTGTCAACTGTTGCTTACATCTCAGAACTTGTTGCTTTCTATAACACGCAATGCGTACTTCCTAGCAATTGTATCATTGTTAATATCTGCACTTGCTAATAGCCTGAACCCTTGCGGTTTTACGAGAGTGAGAGAAAAACAAATGGTCCAAAACCTGAAGAATTTTATTTCCCATAAGCTATAAACTGACTCACTTTTTAGTGAAGTGTCCTTTACTTGATGGTAACCGTCCCACTTGATCAAATACAGGTCAGCGAGTTTGAAAGTAAAGTGCCCTAATGTGTATCATCCACTACAATTCAAAACCTCCCGTTTATAGTACATGTATGACACTTTTTTGTTTGTTGAATTAAGCGGACAGTAGTAGGCTTTAAACAAGGACATTATATATGTCTAAGGAAAGCACATGCGCACGAGACGTCCGCCGGATAGCTATCTTTCCTGTGCAGGTGTTGCTTTGAATCCCCGGCACATGGGCGGATTGAAAGGCAAATAACAGGTGAATGTGCAGTTTGCGTCATTGTGTTGCTAAGTGACAGCCTTCACACTTCTCACCCAGTCTAATGGTGATAAATGATCACTGACACAGCAATGGCCTCCATACACTTGGACCATTTTTTTGTCTCATCCAGATGAATTAGTCACGGAATTTGAGCAAGTTGAAAGGAAGTTGGACCAAAATGACTGCCTTTGTCGTTTCCTTGACTCCGCGGTAAATGACTTCAGTGTTGGATACTAATATGGGCTCGTGCTCGGTTTCTGTGTTATGCTTTCCATGGAAGCTCAGTGGCGACGGCGTCCCAAATCGTCAACAAAAATTTGAGTTGTTTGGCACAACGCTCCTCGTCTGGAATACTTTTAATGGCTTGAACTTGTTGGCTTCCTTTTGGTAGGAGGTCTATTTCGGAGAGCAGGTACATCGACCTCCTTGAGCAGAGGGTAAATATAAACTTCTCCATGAAAAGACGCAAGCGCGTCCTGTGGTTTCGCAACGCGACATTCCTTTGTTCTGAGAGATCTGTAGCTAATATTACATCCCATGTAAGAAAATAACTGGGGTTTGGTCACAACCAAGGAACGTTTAGCTGCGCAGTGCTATGAGGCATGAAAGTTCTTTAACGTTTGAACGACCCTTACATGAAGATTTTCTCAGTTTCGAGTATAAGGAAATAAACGGGGGGGGGGGGGCAATATAACCGGCTTTATTTGAAAATTCAAATCAAGAGCAACGAGCATCCTTCAAGTATTATAAAAATGATATTGTGTGAAATTTCACAGGCTACTCAGACAAAATTAAGCTACGAATTTTTCAATAACATTCATATAATAACCGTGGTTGGATATTTTTAGAAAATAAAATGAAACATTTTCCATTTATTTTAATGGTCAGTTTGTAGTGTGAATTTAATGAAAGTCGTTCAGTTTCGCATCTTTGAAAAAAGCGCCTCTTACTAATACCAAGTTTGGTATTTCCTGATTTTTCATTTTTTAAGGCACTCGGACACGCTTGTATAATCCAAATATCTTGAGGTGGCAGCTGAATAAACCTAGTCATTAAATGAAATAGTCTTACCGATCCTCAAAGGAAACTTTGAAGTTGATTTATACATGTTGAGCCATTGATAGTGCATGCATCAGCTACTCCACGTGTAATAATTATCCTTACTCTTGTAACAGACTGATTCACTTAGTGTGGATCTTTACTCAGCTGCCACCTCAAGAAAATTGGATTATAAGTGCACGCGGCGTGTTGATCTTTATAATAATGGTTTCGGTACATCGAGTTCCAAACCGTGTTTCTTAATCAGTAGTCACTCCTCTGCCTAGCATAAATATATAGGTTTTTCATTCTGTTACTCTTCGTTTGTTCCCTTCGTATGTCGGTGTTCAGGTGCGTTCACCACGCTCAAGTGTGCACAGCGGAGGACTTCCTTTTGTGTAGGTGTTTCAGTCGTGGGACGAGTCGTAGTCGGATATGAAATGCTATCAGTGCATGCTAATTAAGCCAGTTGTCTTTGCTGTGTCATGGTGTATTGGGGAAGTCTCTGTTCGATTCTATCGCTTACTTTGACCTAGTTTTCGTAGTTCTCCCTGGTCGGTAGGAGTTCGGTAGGTGTTTGTCATCACCAGAGCTAGGAAGTTCGTACTGATTTCCTCGAGCAGTGCAAGAGCGGCCAGGCATGGCTATACCACGCAGCGCTACTAGCAAGGGTAAGGTTCATCGTAGAATGCAACGCATTACTACAAAGCAGATGTAACTGCATGACACAGAGCACGTTGGTAGGAAGGAAGACATTCGAATATCTTTGTTGTGCTTCAAAGATGAGCAACTAAATTTGCTGTAGAACCATTGTATGTTTTCTAGAAGCGTACTTATTCATGTCCTTATTTACTGCATTATTTACATTTACACTTCAGTGGGATACTTCAGCAAACATGGAAAAAAAGAGAAGCGAGATAAGAAACTAAATTGACTGAAATCATTAACGAATTTGCAACAGACTAACAATCAACTAAATCTTGTTTTACGGGACATAGCATGAGTTTTTCATTTGAAAGGCTTCAGAGGCACATTATTTTTAGTAATACGGTCGCAGAGGAGTAAATATGTAGTAAAATTTCTGCTGTGGCATTTTGTCTAATAAGAGTCTTCAGGTATTTAAGTAATTAATTATATTATTTGGATATTATTACACATTTGATCAGGAAATGTTACAATCCGCGTTATAATTGCTTGGGTGTTGCTACAATGTGCCTATTTAAATAATGAGATCAGTCAGAGACAAACCCGTATGCGCTATATAAGAAGTTGTATGTTGTACACAATGATCTAAATAAATGTGCATTTACGAATATCTCATCAGTCATTTTTCTTCACTGGGCAACCGGTTTCAATGCCTCTCCGCTGTACGTTCTTATCTGACTTGTTTGGATGTCGGGAAAGGGTGGGTCGCAACCTGCATAGGGAACGGCGGGCGGTACGAACTTCCTAGCCCTGGTCATCATGATGTTCTTTCGTTTCCTTCGCATGTTTCAGGTTTCGTCATGTGCCGGATGCTAGCTCCAAGGAAAAGGGATACTCGAGGCTTGTTCATCGCTCTATCTAGTCTATTCCTGTAGCAGGGGCAGTTAGGGACTCCATGCTCCTGTTATTCCCTACTCGGAATTGAATACAGTGAGCGAAATGTCCCACTCCATTGTATATCCTAAGGGCATGCTACTTACCCTAAGCACAGTTCAACATACGAGGTAAATAAATTGCTTGACGGGCAGTTTTGATAAGAGCTTCATGTTTGAGCTCACGGTGAGTTAAACAATAGTTTCTTCCATGTTGTGTAATAAATGTCGGTGAACACAAAATCGCTAGTATGCTCGAAAATGTGAAACTGCTAGGCTGATATAGATCAGTAATCTCCATCCGCCATATTTTGACTCTGAATGTGCAGATAGTGTCGGGGTACATCATTGGAATGGAATGCTGTTTTTTCGCTGTTGCGGCTTCTAATTATATGTTGGGGGAGTTGTTAATGTTGCTTTGTGACGTCTGGACCCTGCTACCTTGGGTTTTTCCCAGATGCCGGCTTGTCAGCGACCTTTAAGTTACTCTTTGTTTTGGAAACAACAAGGTCGAAACAATATTGTACGATATTACTATGTAAAGATATTGAAAAGAGAAGAATGTTGCATTTTGGTAGAGGAACAATCTCCTTGTATCATTGGCAGCTGCTTGCGAATTTTACCTCTAGGGCACTTTTGAAGTAAGTGCGTTGCTTAAGCCAGTCATGTCAGTGCGATCAGGCAGAATATATATTATAGGCCAGTTGTCCTCATTCACGGCGATAAGTTTAAAGTAAGAGGTAATTTAATGTAAGTTAAAGAAATCTTTCTGCTCTTCACCGCGCCTTTCTAGTAAAACACTTGACTATCAGTGAACTGATAGTTGTAGAACGTCCTTTCACTTCTATATTATAATAAAAGCATAAGACAACATGTATTGTAAATTATGAAACAAGAAATAGAGCACATTATTCAGAAACTAGCACCGTTTTGCTGTGCAGGTTACCACTCTAAAAAGTACGGCGTATCTGCAGTTGATCGATCCTTTATATTCGATTGATCGAGTTTTTCCAACGCCCTGAGGGCTATTATAGAATCATTGTCCTGACCTCGTATGCTTGCAGATCCCAGGAAGCATTTTGACAGTTTCAGGTGGACTATCCATATACAGTGAATGACTAGTACGCATTAGCCTAGCTCTCCTGTATTTGACAGCTGCCAACTGCCAATCTATCTGCTAGAGGGCGTGCTTAAGCGATAGGTATTGAACACACACTAAGGTTGGTCGAGAAACCGCCTAAGTGTGTGCCGCTAACTGTAGTTTAGGGCCATGATAGGACCAGATTTTCCTGCACACGTACTTTTCTTCATCTGTATCAACATAAAATCCAGGTGACGGTTTTGGATGTGTTGCGGCTGGGTAGTGCGAAGTGCTTCGTGGAGATACCTCTCTGGCGTCGGTCGGACAACTCTCGGAACCCTTTCACTGAGCAGGCTCGTTTTATAGGAAATCCAGAGGATTCCTAACGTTTCCAGTTTGAACGTAGTTGATCTAAGATACTCAACTCAACTCCATGCTGGCGGGCTGTTTGGAACGGCCCGAAGGGTGGTCAAATCGTGTACCTGCTCTGGGAAGAGCTTAACCACGTAGTGGCGGGATGTGGATGTTGCAGAACGACGGGTGTATTTAAATACATTTAGAAATCCAAAAGTAACTCTCTCTCTCTCTCTCTCTCTCTCTCTCTCTCTCTCTCTCTCTCTCTCTCTCTCTCTCTCTCTCTCTCTCAAATATAATTAGGGGAAGACCGTGTAATTTGAACCACTTAACTTTAGGCGCTAATAACTGTATAACTTCGATAGGGTCCACAACTTGTTTTAATGTATTAATAAGAGGAAGTTATACAATTATGAGAATGTACAGATTTTAGTCGCAACCACATAATTTGCAAATTGCAATTATAGTATTTTTCCTAAGGCGTGTATTTTGGACCAAGGGTGTGTAATTTGGTCTGATAAGGTGTGTAAATTGGACCGCTACATAATACATTTATAACCCATTCATGTGCTTTATGATTAGCTTTTATTGACTGAAATACACAATAACGGTTGATTTAGCACTTGAATAATCAAGTTATTTGCCCCAATTTAAGGTGAGCTTCACTCCTTACTCCAAATTGAAATTACATTTGAAAATTCTAGCAGCTGTTGTCTTGTCATCAGGATGACGTCGCATGAAACTGGAGAACCTATCCTTCCCAGCAGTTTTCTTATCATAGGAAAAGCGAGTTTTTAAATTATTTCGCTTTGCGATTTCATATGCCAGTTGCATAACTCCTTTTCGTGTCAGTCTGGAAAATAAAAACGTTTACATAATTAAATTGTTGCAAGGTTCTTTAAAAAGTACGTTTAAATTGAACTTATTTTAACATACCAATTTATTATTATTGTTATTATTATCCTCTAGGTAGTGTAATTGTTAACATTGCTATAAGATACCCATAGAACATTCTCTCCAAGTGCAGAAGATGATGCACTAGCTCTTCCTCGACTTCATTTGGCAGATCTGTGGGCCGTCCAATACCCACAATGGGTACTGGAGCCTTCGCTTTGTTGTATCTTTTTAATGTGCTTGAAGGTATTTGAAACCTTCATGCCGCTTCATTAATGTGCATGCCTTCATTTATAGATTCAAGAGCTTTTCTGAGATTTTCCTCTGTCCATTTACGGTACAGGTCCTTAGATTTGCGAGCTTCTCGTGTTGTCGTCTGAAAAAAAAAAACGCAATTTACACAGTGTGCAACAGAAATAATTATAAAAATGATCATTTACCAGAATAACTTAACACTATTTTATAGTTACTGTTTATTTGAAATTTATTACCTAACTTACATTCTTACTTACATTCTTACTTACATTCTTACTTACATTCTTACTTACATTCTTACTTACATTCTTACTTACATTCTTACTTACATTCTTTCTTACATTCGGTCCAAATTACACGACACGACAAAGGTTTATGAATATCACATATCTTATAAACCTAAATTTTATTAACAACTTATATCTACACCACACTTACCTTGATGTATTGGAGTATTCCGCATTGTAGATGTGTTTCCAAAGAAAGCTTCAAGGTGGAGGAAAACACTATACTAAAAGCGGAGCAAAATTACAGCGAAAACGCTCTCAGTAAAGATCACAACCCCCCTCCAAGGTCACTGACGCTGGAATGCCGAAAACTGGGGAGAACGCTTGTAGGAAGGACTGCTCAAGATAGCCGTCTGGTTGGTACTGTCATCTGTGGCCATTCTCTTAAATCGACCGTGGACCAAAATACACGCTGGTCCAAATTACACGGACTTCCCCTATACATTTGAAATTATTACGGCACCTTTGAACCTTATATTGTTTTATTATTAACGTTCTCTAACGTTAAGTCACGCCAGATGTTCAATGAAATAGGTGAAATGGTGCTCAACCGTATCTAGGGTACATAGAGCTTAGACTTACCTTAAGTTCATCTTTTAGGATAAGAGAAAATCCCGGAGAAACATCCAGATAACTGGTCCTGACCAAGGTTCTAGCTCGGGACCTTGCATGAAGCAGACACGCTACAGCCACGGTAGAGGCGGGCCCTTTTTCTTAACGACCATTAACCGAGAGGTCACATATGTTGATGAATGAATGGTGAAATATTTCTCAAATGATCCTCCTTAGAGCTTAGTTACCCTACATTCATCACAGGCGCGGGGAAAGCTCCGGAATTAAACGAAAAATCCTACCCTTACTCACCCTAACAGAATTTCGAACTTGAGACCTGTTGAATTTGAGATAAACACGGAAGTGGGTAAGTTTATTTATTTATTCACTTATTTGCAAACAGCGAAGGCGGATAATGATTAAGACGATTAGAAACTCAAGCAAAACCATCTAGATGCAAGTCTAAAACTTCGTTGTACTGTACTCACTGTGGTTGTAAGTCCTCTTAACAGTGCGAGTCCGCCTCGGTAGCGTGGTGGTAGCGAGTCTTTCTCACGTTCAAAAGGTCCCCAGTTCGAATCTCGGTCAAGGTGAGCTACCTGGATAAGGTTTTTCCCCTATCCTTCAAGACGAATGTCGGGTAACTCTAAGCTCCATGGACCCCGGACGCATTTGAGCATTGTTTCACCCAATTCATTCATCGTCCGATATGACTTAACGTCGGAGGACGTACATTAAAAAAAAACTGAACGTAACGCAGCGTTAGATATTTGAAGTGTTAGTTAACAGCATAAAGCTTATTTAGTTATTAGTAACGGTCATCTGTATTAGAGTATCGGCAATCTACACATGGTAGACTTTGCGTATATGTAGAGTCCTTCATTGACAGCTTGAACATAATTGGATCCAGGCGTAGTGCATAGCATTATACGAAAGCTTCAGAGTTGTCAGGTTAAAAAACTTAAGTCATGTATACCAAATGTACTGCTGAGATATGAATGTTACACACAACCTCCTCTTCCGATACATCAGTTTGAAATATTTAAAGCCTTCTGTTTTGCTTGTAACTAGAAGACCTTTATATTTTGCCATATTCCGAATAACTGATCTTTTTAAGTAAGCGGGTTGAAATTGTTTGACTTGAATGTGTCAAGTTTTAGGACATATCGTATACCAATATATTTCCGTCGGAAAGAACAGGACGATGGATTTACCCGAAACGTTGAAGAGGGGCTTTTAATTACCCAAGGTTTTGTCTTATTTGTAATGAAAGTATGGATATGGCATAATTTGTAGGATATGGCATAACATGCACTTCTCTTCACAATTGGTGCAAACAAATAAATGAAGAAGGGAGAACATAACATGTGCCTTAATTCCCACCTACTTTCTAACCGAATGTTCGAGGCGCGTTCTTTAACCCGCATGCCTATTCGTGTGGTATCTTGTTTCCGATCGCATTGTATTTCTTGACAGTGAAATGAATACATGCAGGTTTGCCGATTTCATTTGAGCTCATATAACGTACTAATACTGCGAACCTCTTGCTTCATAGCACAGACATTCCAAACATGCTAACATTTACGTATGTACAGGTGTCGAAGGAAATGCTGTTAGGACAAACTGAGGACGTCCTTAGGGACGTTGTGTGCTGGAATAGTAAGCAAACCAATTCCAAGACACTGAAGTAACACATGCCTGAGCTGTGGAACATACTTCATAAACAAAGACTTTAGTGTTACTGAATATGAACAACAAGGAAAAGCTGGCAATTAAAAAGAGAAATTATTATAAATCCTTATAAATAACAAAAATATGATAATGAAATAGTGGAAATTGTAAACAAGAGTTCGATTTTCTGTAAGGGATTAGGAATTCTAAACAGACTATGTCCAACGAGAGAATAAAGTACCGTATCACTCCGCGTCCACATACGTTCGTAATGACAGTATCGTTAAGTATAGGTAATACGTATTAATAATATGAATTTTCAACACAAAACACGTATTTATTCAAGCTAACCGCTTAATTCCTTCGGCAAGTACAATATTAATATAAATTTTCGGCATTGAAGGCACATTTTTACGAGCTACTTACGTATTTTTCGTAGTCTTTAGCACTAGACATGACCAATGCCAGCAATTTCGCCTTAATATGACCCTCTTTTTGGAAAAGTATATTTTTACTCTGCAGCCATGTTATGTCACTTGTTTGTTATGCGTTCTAACCTCACACTATGGTAGCGGGCATTGCCCATCACATTACGCTATTAGGTTGTAATTTGAGGAATTGATGAACTTTTCGGCGCATTGCTGACCTCTCAAACCCATCACAGACAACATCCAACACTGATCTGGCACGTGGTCTCTTCTTGCCGGGAGTTGAAACTTCACCGAATGTGGCTTTTTGCTTGCGTACACTATAAATGCTGGAAACCGACACACCGGTAAACTCATATGCCAACTTCATCACTTCATCGATAGCAAGTTCTGGAAATGTTTTACAGAACTTGTTAAATACATTCAATATCTTTTCACCACTTCGTAAAGGCTTTCCGCGCGTATGTTTTACAGTACTCGTCAGTTCCGACATGATTCATAACTGGATACGCCTTTCAGCTTCAATATGCGCGCGCAGCATGATATACTTTAATTAAAAACTAACTTAACCATCTATTGGCAGTTGAAATATGCTTAGTACGTACTTGTTCTGCGCTTTAGGGAAACGAACTCAAGACTCCAAACCTCAGTAGTATCACTTTTCCAAGGGACTACTTACAAGGCGGAGGCATCATGGAAATTGCGAAGAAGGAGCGCTACGATCAACGGTCACGTGGTTTTGTTTACATCTACTTTATTCTCCCGCTCTAAGCAGTATAAGACTCGAACAGGGTAGCAATTTAAAGTAGACGACAGGGAGACAAATGATTGTCCAAGAGAGCAGAAACCGGCTTACACCAACTTATTATCCAACGAGTGATGGAGTGGAGGAGTGACGTCACACGTACTACTGAAGTCATAAACTATCATGTTAAATGAACTATTAAATAGGAATTCTTTGATTTTAATTTTTAAATATTCTGTTCATGCAAGGAGAATGGTGGGCATAGCGACAATTTTAAAATGTAGCTTAAGCCTGTTTATTTTCCTAATTCTATTGTACCAGTAAGAAATATGTAGTAAAACGTTTCTGCAGATGTAACATAAGGTTAATGGCATAAGAGTTTTCCAGGGATTTCGGTACAAGAGAATAGAGAAAACCATGTGGATGCACACATAAAACGTTTGTACCTATCCTGTTCACAGGCACGGTCTTTTCATCTTTTCTGGGATAAGAGTGATTTAGGACTATGCGTTTCGTTTCCGGTGGAATCTCTTTATCGAATTCTTAAAAAGAATGCAATAGATAGGTGGCAGAAAACCTAGGACGTTACAACACATTTCGTAAAAGGAAGTAACTAAATAACTTTGAGTAGACAAAATGCCTGGTCTTTGTGAATGGGCGTTATTTTATTTAGTTTCTCTGCTACATATTTTCTCTGAGTAGGTAGCATAGATATCGCTAGAAATACCATTTTTGGACCCTTTTTTAGTAAAATAGGATTTTCGAAAAAGAGAAGATGGTTGCCTATAAATAAGATCTTTTAAATACCAAGCCTGTCTTAAGCTTTTTTTTTTTTCTCCAGGGATGCGGATCGAGTATTCAATAACCCTCCATCTAAAGTACATATTATACAAACCATTTTTCGTCCATTTTGATTTTGTACAAACATGGCTCTTATAATGTTGCTTATTATGCCATTTGTGTGAAAAGTATTTTGATAAATGAAATCCATATGTTGAATTAAAGCATCTCGAAATTATTTTCATCGTGAATTACCTACTTTTGTTAAAGACAAAATTGGATATACTTGGCCTTGAGCGTTCCAAAAAACTGCATCCTAACCCTCAGGGCATTCTCATTTGGGTGGAAAATGATACATTTCAGCTTTATTCGCGTGTATCACTCGAGAGGAAGGTAGTGCAGCCCAAGTTTGAGCCATTAGCCTTGGGAAGTTATTTCAGCACGCCAGTTATTACTCTGGTAGAGAGAGAATGGGTGTCACTCATGAATGGCGTGGAGTGATTGATTCCATAATGGAGAGTAAGGGAGCTTCAAAGTGTTCCCAGACTTTGTTTGGCTTCCCGATCGAAATGGGGCACGCCCAACACAAGGAATATCTTAGAAAATTAGCAGGCCGATTACCTTTTAAGTATCTCATGCACGTGATCCCAGAAAACTGTAAGACAGGGTTTCACACTGCCTTGTTGTGAACCAATCTTGTAGCCTCTTGTTAATTCACTAGCTATAGAGGCGAGAAATTTATTATAATATCAGCAAATGTTTGATTATTTAATATCCAAGTTTGTCTTTAAAATATTGAAGCTTAACTTAAAACGAAACATTTTGTACAAGGAAAGTATTTTCTGTAAATTTGGCACGTGTTACAGTTCATCATGTATCTTTCTAGGCGGAAAAGTTAAGTAGTTTACGTCTGAACATGAATTGAAACATAAATTTAGTAGTGTGCTCTCTCTGGCGATTTTCCCTCCCGCCCTTTCCTTTTATTCGTCCCATTATTACAAATAAGCTCCGGCATTTGAGTTTTTGCCATTTCACTTGAATATGTTATCCTTCAGTCCTAATTCTGTCATTAATTTCCTTTATTTTCTTTCTTCAGTTGATTACTTCTGTTTTAACCGTTAGAGTAAAATGTGTTTGCCCTTATGCTTAAATGCTTGTACAGTCAGCAGAAATGTTGTGTAGTACATCAATGTCCCAACACAATGATTTCATTGCTGTTACGACTGTAGTTTGACATTGACTTCAAACGTAAACTAATACCTTATGAAGAAACTGCGGTATTTTTTATTCTTCAAGGTGATTTCCTGTGACCTTACTTCCGTTTTCGACGCTAGCACTACCAGAGGAAACTGATCACACAGGGAATGCCTTATGTCCGGTCTATTGTGCATTCCTTTTCTCGCTTCGTTTAAAGGGCACACCTTAAAGTGATTTTGTTTTTTAGTTCCGTCACGTGAAACGAAGACTACAGCCTATAGGGTGCGCCAAAGCGACGGGTCTTGAAAGTTAAACTGCACACAAGAATATCAGAATAACCGAATCATTTGAGTTCGAATATAGCTTCCAACATGCATGAAATATCTGTAGCATCACAGGGAACATTGGACTCAAAAGCTCTCTGTGGTGATACACTAACTGTAGAAGTCTAAGACTATGAGGAGAGAAGAAGACTGAGACTTTGAGTCGTTACTTTGATTTTGGACATTGAAAGATGCACTTACTGCTCTAAATAATGCAAATTAAAGTGAAGCTATGAACTTACCTCAAACGAGATTCTTAATGGGTATTTAGAAGGCAACGCAGTAGTAAACTGTGGAGTGGACAATTCGTATATTATTTTGCTGCATTTTCTGCTTTCATAACTTTATAAAATATACCATGTGGTTCGTCTGATTAATTTATTCTTACGTGTTTTGTAATATTCTTACATTGGCGGTGATTCATGATGAAGTGAAAGACAGATGATCGAACACTGTTGCAAAATATGACTCCGCTTTCAATAAGAACGTTTACATTCTTATACGTTCGTTATATTTTGCATTTGAAGACGTAGAAGATAACACTTCATAGACGTTCTAAATGGATTCAAAATGTGGCATAATTTTTTTCTTCCATATTCTGCAGTGTGATTGAAATACATATGTCATTTAAATTATTCTGGTAATATTCTTATGTCTCATTAATGTACTGAATTGTAAATGTTTTAGAAATATTACTGAAAATAACTATTTGGTAACATGCTAACTTATGATTTCCCGAGATCGCGGTTTCAAAGCCGGCGGAAGGCTTTGTATAAATAAATTAATTAATTTAAAAAAAAAGAACTTCGTCATGGCTGCCATTGAAGGGAAGTAAATTGGTTGGTTTATGTCATAGATTTAGAGCAGTTAGAGGAACCTCACACTTCCTAAAGAGGTGTTTCCGAGCAAAATTAAGGACTCTTTCATGCCAAATATATAATCAGACACTGAGAACCACAGCAGTTAGAGCTTCCAGTTAATTTTAGAAGGTACTGAAAATTTCTCCACATTTTGGTAGTAAATAAGCTTTATGTTAAAGAAAAATTATGTAATAGGTATAGTATTTTTTAAAATTAGGAAGCATAGTTTCTGTAAAGTTCATGAATGGAAAAATACAGCTAATTACCTTAATGGGTTTCTTGCATAACAGGCCGTCAATTAACCCTGGCAATATTTTGATTCCCCTTAACGTTATATGGAATAAATTACATAATCTACACTTGGCATTTTGTTTGCTATGTCCAAACATTGCTGCAAATTTTGTCCTAAGTATTAAATTTATTTGGAAAAACTTGTACGCTAGGATTTTAGTGAAAGAAGCTTAAAGCATATTGGCTTCTGAACAACTTGAGATATCTTTAAGCTCGTTTCAGCACAGTTTCACCTTGTCCGATATCACTCCCCCCGACTGAAAGACGTTAAACTATAAAATAAAAATGTGGGCGAGGTTTTAACAATAAAAAATAAACTTATTACTTCTAATTGTATCGTGTAATGCATATGGGATGAAGTAGGATCCAAAGCCGTGACATAGCAGCAAGCTTGAAGGCTCTTTCCATGGAGGGCCAGGAAGGGAAATGCTTATGGGATGAAAGTCAGTCGATGTCCCTTCTTATCGTTTTCTCTTTCTCTGTATTTTTGGTATATCGATTTCTTCCTGTGGATATCGTCCCTCGTCTGCGATGACGTATCTTTGGCTAAACAAGGGGAAGTGATGCTTTCAGACGGAGCTAGAGTATGCGACTTTGACACAACAATTGGATATAGAGGTTTCAGCGCAAACGCGTGTTCTGAGGCCCAAGAAAGCATTTTTAGAAAAGGAAGAATTGACTTTTATAATACGGTTATTGAAGATTGATTAGGAATGGTGTGAATGCAATAGATATTCTTCCGTTGCGTAAGCAATTGTCAAATATAGACAAGCGATGATTGTGTTTTGTTATCTTTTGAATCTCTATTTTATACACTGCGGCACTTCATTGAAAAAAAAATCTATAATGATGTTGCGTTGATAGTTCAGTGCAGAACTATGTCATGACAAGTGTAGTTAATGGGCGTTTAGTCAATAAGTGCACAAAAATTCCTTGATATCATTTGGACAAAGAATTTTCTTTGTACAAAAGAGACGACGAAGATGTACGAGAGTAATCCTGCACAGTAAACTGGAACAGTGTGAAAGCTTGCGATATTCTTCTACAATACAATGGGCAGTCGTGACCTTTTGATGATTATCCATTGTGAAAGACCTGTATTGTGTTTCTGAGTATGTTTGTGCGTTGAAGAAATGTGTTGATTATTAACTGAGGTTAAGGTACAGATTTGAAGCACACAGGATGACTTGTTAAGGTGATGTGTCCTTCAATGTTTTTTACTGCTTCGGAGATTTGTGCAGCAAGTTCTTGATCACATCACATTTCCTTCCCTCCCATCTCGGTGGATAAACATCCTTGTTTTTTCGGGTAGTTTCTCTCGTCGAACAAAGAATGCTTGTGATATATGTCCGAGACGCTCTTAGATCATTAATAGGCAGCAGAAATAGTTTGTTAGCAGCTACATCTATGTCAACAAAACCATCAATTACGGACATCACATTGAAGTTATCCGAGTAATAAATTACATTTCAGCACGTTACTTATGTTATGAGCTCATAAGCTTGAGCTTCATCGGAAAACTTGCCTACTTCTTTCACGCATGCCCATTTTGCTGTTAAAGGTTTTTGAAATTTTTATTTTGTAGAGGACGTTCGCTGATTTGGAACGTAGCAGATTGTCATACTAGACATGTTAAATCGAACACATGCTTCTGTCTTAATTTATGAATCGGCTTGAAATGAAATATATTTCAGAAAGATTCGGATATATGGGACCGACTGTTTGGAGTGTTCACAATAACGGCCTCCACCGTCGTGGCTGTCACGAATACACTCTTCTCCAACACTGGTATTTCCTCGTAGAACTGACCCAGGTAGCGAACAATTTCTTGGAACGCAGTGGCCGGTATATCACTACGCGGACTAAGTTTTGAGCACTTTTTCCGAGAAATGTTGCGCTAACCTTATCCCATAGTCGTTTCTCAGAAAGAAGTAGACAAATGTGGTGGAGGAAGGCTCTGTAATATCTTTCCAGATCACGAATTTTGTAATCTTGTCCTATTTTACCTGTGAATATACTGAAGGGAATTGTTAAATAATCCATTCTGCTATCGTAATCAGACGGAAGTCAGTTTCAGGTTTTCTGAGTACTTTACTCAATTTAACAATATGCCATCAGAAGACACTTGGAATGAAAGTTCTTTTAAAGCAGTCTCTCCAAAATATTCAGTAAAATGAAACGGTATTTAATAAAATGCAGTTTCCATGAAATGAACTTACTTGCACCCTCAAAAGGTGATAGGTACGTTTATCAAAATGCAGGAAATTGTCTGAAATGACTTAAGACTATTGGGTTTTAGACTATTATAAAATTCTAATAATTCAGGTGTCAACAAAAATGTAGTTCTTTGCAGTTCTGATTTTAAAAATTTAGCAGCTCATGTTTTTCATATGCGTATATGTAATTTGTACCTGGTTTCCAAGCTTCGGGCTCAGTATGTAGTACATAGCATTTTATGTATAGAGTACGGTTTCGTTTAATTTATTTACCAACATTTGAGAATGTCTCGCAGGAAATCTATCCATCTTCCATCTCGGCCCTGACCTTTCGTAATAAAGTTCCCTACTCTGCTTAGATGCCCCTCCAATACATTAGTGTTCGAAGAAACTGCTGCGGGATCTTTCAGGGTGAGAGATTTTTTATTTTATTTTATTTTACGTCCTCCAACGTTAAATTATATCGGACGGTGAATGGAATGGGAGAAATGGTGTTCAAATGAGCCCGGGATCCATGGAGCTTAGAGTTACCCGACATTCGTTCTTTCAGGACAAGAGAAGACCCCGGAAAAAACCTTATCCAAGTAACTCACCCTGACCGAGATTCGAACTTGGCACCTCGAACGTGAGGCAGACACGCTACCATCTGCGCTACCGAGGCGGTCAGGGTGAGAGAGAATACTAAGTAAGTTGTCTGATCAATGTAATGGAGGCTAATAAAGAGTTATTTGGAAGAATTTTCCGACCGTAGAGCTAACGTTTTTCTAAATTTCAGTTCTTTATGGTTTAAAAGAATTAACAATGACAAGTGAGAATTACTGTTCAGTCGGAAAAATGCTAATCGGATAATCCTTTTGTGGTGACAGCTCGTGCGTGTTTTAGACATTACGAACTGCCAATATTCGAAGTAAAACCCTTTAAGTACGACGCGACTTTTAGAAATGCATGTTATTTACTCGACATAAATCCTGCCTACGTCTTCTGGAAATATCTGCGCGCTCTGCACTTGCTATATGCTTTAACAGGTTTACGTGTATTTTAATGTATCTAAGAGATCACTGAGTTCCAGGTAGGATTAATCGCTTAGCGACACTGACTTTGTAATGGACTTTGCTTCAATATGCATAACTTGTATTGCTAATGTCATAATTTTCTTCTTACATTAAGTATTGACTTTAACACGTGGAGATTGTTTATTGTAATTATTTCTATTACTTGTTTACCAAGTTATACTGTCCATAATTGCGGTATCTGTTAGCATGTGCAGGAAGCTTAACGGAATGTTTGATTTTCCACAGGTGTTGCAGCGTGACATACAGTCGCATAGTAAAATCGTGAGCTCGGTGGTGAAGTTGTGTGAGAAGCTGACGAGATCGGAAACTGCAGCGGGCTACGACACTGTGCATGCTCAGGAAGTCGCAAAGAGATTGGAGCGCCGCTGGCACTATCTCTACCTGCGGTCTCTGGATTGGCAGTACTATTTGGAAATTCTTGAAAGCAAACTTAACAACTCAGTAAGTACCTAATGCTTGTTTTATTGAAGCTATTTGATAGTTATGTTCACTACGTCTCAAGAATGCCACCAAGATTTTCAAGAGAACCCTGCCACCTCAAGCTACTTTTATATGTTAAAAAAAAGTTCTCTGAATCGGTTCTAATGAGTTATATAATACGACTGGCTTGATATTTTCATGACAAATGAAATGTTTCTTTTCAATATTCTGAAATTAGACTGTTGTCTTCATTTGGACCACTTTGTGTAATTGGTAAGCTGTAACACGTAGAGAAAACCTTAATATATAAAAATATACATCTCATAAAATAACGCTTTGTTTTGCAGAATTGATCATGTTTGAGATATTCCTAGTTATTTTGAATTTTCAAATAGTTATTCCTTTTCAAATGGGGAGTCATTTGTTTCTTACGTCCTGGGAAGGCAAAGATAAAGAATCTCAAAGCCAACGCACATCCAGCAGTTCTTTAAAAATTCGACTGTCTCTTTAAAGTCTGGTCTACTCTTCTATTGCCACTGTATCTATGAGAAAATAAGTAATAACAGCATTTTCCCAAATGTTTATCTGGATTAACAAAGCAGATAGAAGATAACCTTGCGTAAGAATAATTTGTTCAACGGCGATGAGATAACATAACGGCACATAAGATTTTCTTTGTCAGGTTTAAGTTGAAAGAGTTCGTGAAGTGAGAAAGACATTTGACAATGGTAAGTAACTTGAAGTAATGCGATCCTGCTCTATTTACTTTACGTAAGATCGTCACCGATGTTTAAATTTTATGATGAATTGATTTGGTAGATTGTAAAGACTATCTGTCTGGTTTGAATAGACGAGCTTTGGGAAAAACTATTTCGACGCAGTACAGCACAAGCAGATGATACAGACTCTTGATTTATTCAGATATTGATTACCATATACTTATGGCAAATTATCACCATCTCTCCAGAGATGTGCCCACCTCTCAAGACAAATGCTACTCTTTCAGCGTTCATCTTAAAAGAACCCAATTAAATTTCTTGCTTGTATTTCAGAAGTCCCAAATGTTAATTTTAGATTATTACTGTTTAAATCATTGCAAAATAGGCAGTGCTCATATCCTAATCTTAGACTTTAAATAAGTTTTTGATTGTTCGAAGTGTAGGATTTTTTAAATTTATTCATGAAGTTTCACACATTTAATCGACATCCGCACCAGATTATGTAGATAAAAAATTCTGGTTAAATAAAACTTATTACCCCAATGGAGAATTGAACTCGGGAACTTGGATTTGAAAGCGGACCATTGTTAATTACGGAAGGTGGTCACGCTACTGCAAACTGTGAGAGAAGTACTTAGTTGCTCTTCTACGGCGACCTTTCCCCATTTCCTATGATCTGTTTCAGGGTTGGTAGGCCCAGGCGACGAAGTTTGGTTTGTGGCGGTTGAGCGGTCGATATCTGCTTAGGAAAGGTTTTTCTCTGGCTGCGGCTGCTGGCGGGCCCGCTTAGGGACTTTGTAGAGACTGGAGCAAGGCTCGAATGGTTCTGTATGAAGCTCTTAGCCCATATTCAAGTGTCATGGTTTGTTGTCGCACGACAAGGAATGACGACATGGCAGAATAATTAATCGTCAATTTATGCATGCCACATGTAATATTCCTGTAAATTCTTAGTTGGAATACGATTTGGGTTGTAACTGTCCCTGGACCCTGGCTTCCTTTCACGGTTTGAACCCACAAACGACTAGGATGAGATGCGAGGGCCGTTCAGTACTCTACAATGCCCACTGCTGGGTTGTATATTTAGTAAACAACGCAAGGACGAAGTGTTTAGAAAAACGTAAGATAAATAACTTGTCACAATCCTTGATTTTTCCGAAGCAACATCCCAAATTGAGCTCTAAATCGAAATTCTCGAATACGATTTTCCGTATGCATACTTGATAGAAATCTGAACAACGTAAATAAGACTATTGCGTTGAAAAATGTGAAATGAAAAATGTGAACTTCAGTAGTGAGTTTACGAAAGTGGCGCAGTGACTTACGTGGCTGACAATGCGCAGCACCGCGACATGTATGCGAACCACGCGACGCGACACAAGAATCTTCCGCAACTGTCGCGTGGTGTGGTATTTCAGCCATTTTCATTGCACGGATCTAGTCACCCTTCAGCTCCTAGGGGTCAGGTAGGAAGTAAATAGAACCTCTTTGGTATATTTGCAGTGTTTTGTCTGTCCGTGAATACCTCTAGGTATACTTGATTCTACAACATTCAGAAGGCTCAAGTTGTCAGGTATGTATTGCGGCTAGCTTCGTTTGCTGAAAACGCTGTGTGCAGTAATGATAGCTTGCTAATAAACGTTCAAGTGTAATTGCAATTGGAATGGGTTAAGGTGTGGACTATCACCCCCGCCCTCAACCGAGATCGTTAACATTCAATTTCCTCTTCCGTTATAGACTATATAAAGCCATATGAAAGTTACTTCACCTGCGAGTTAATTGTAATTAAAGGGTAAGGTATATCCTTGGGGAAAAAATACGGAACCAGAGTTGGGGGGAAAGTTGAACAATGTGTTTTCTTCCGTGAAATTGGTTTTATGGTAATAAGCGTTGCTGATGTCTGCGTTTCTACTTTTTTATTGTAAGTTAAGTCTTCTATTTTTTTTGTTGATCCATGTATTTAGCAAATGAATTGGTTAAAAATAAACTAAAATATCAGCAAATTCTTAGGAGATGACACATTTCATCTGCGACACCTTGTAATGTAGAACAGACAATTTTACAGTTTAAACATCATTCAACCTTCACTGACAGTGTAAGTAAACCTCAGGATAACCGGGCGAGACGGCTCGATCCTACTCGACCTCCTCCTAGAACAGTTTCTCATTTACCATGGTTTTCTATATTTAATTTCTCTTTCATTCCGTTTCATCCTCATGATTTAGATTACCTTTAGCTTTCATGGCGTTTCTCCGTGCCGTACTTACATGTGGCATGGGTGCGATCGCCCTCTCTTCATTGTTTGAGCGGTCTTTGTCAGGTGGTCTATGGTTCCTTCACTTCACCCCTTCCTCCTGGGAATGACCGTAACCGAACGTAATGGTGCAGTGCGCTTCATGTCGCACAGGATGCCCTTCCCGACCTAGCTCTTTTTAGGATTTTGTCGGTGCTCCTAAGTGGCAAATTAGGGAACTACCCTATATCTGGAACGTTTTCTTTCAAATTTATCATTTAGTTGCGTACATCAGTGCCTACCACCATATTAGTAAATCCTGAGTTAATCACTACTAAAATAAATATAACCTTATAAGTACGAATAGCAGTATCATCCTCCTGTAACAATGATGTGTCTATCGTGAAGTCCCTGTGATGGGAGCGACTATGCAATATAAATCTTTTTTGCCATACTCCTAAAGAATACCTCACATTTTATGCACCCCGGAATTCACACTGGTCTGTGAGGCCATGTAGGACTACACTAAGGACTTGGAGACGTTTTTTAGCTCTTCTATGAATCTGAAGTCCTGTTTCTTTGGCTGTGGGCTTTCTTTCTCTAGTCTGTCCACGTTGTTCGGTTTGTCCTCTAGGTCTACTTGCCACTTAAGTACCTTCATTCTAAACACGTCCCTGTCTAGGATATTGTCTTGAGTGATTCTTGCCAATTTTAAATCATTTTTTACTTCACCAATCCATTTCATAGTATCTACTTGCGCTTTATTTCTATTTTCGTAAAATGTCATTTGTTTTGTGAGCCTATTTGAAGTTTCATCCCCTACGAGTTGTGGACCTAATAATTTTACGTACTTTTTCTATATTTTCGATATCTGCTTTTCTGTTCAACATTTATGTTTCTGCTCAATAGGGGCACGCTGGTTTAATTACGGTGTTACAATGTCATAATTTTATATATTTAGACATGCATTTTTTATTATGTTTTGAGTAAGTTGATATGCTGCTTCCATTTTTGGCATCTGCTTTTGTTTTCTTTAATTTCGATTCCATTTTGCTAAATTATTTCCCCAAGATATTTAAATTGTGGAACTCGTTAAATTTTTCCATATTTGGTTTCCATGAATTTTGGTACCTGTTTATGGCACGAAATATATTCACTTTTGTCGAAAGATACCTGAAGATCAATTTTGTTTGCAGTTTCTTTTAATAATTCAAGCTATATTATTATTATTATTATTATTATTATTATTATTATTATTATTATTATTATTATTATTATTATTATTATTATTATTATTATTATTATTATTGTTGTTGTTACGTTCTTCGTCTTTATTTTTTGAAAAGTTGCAAAGAATGAACCATATAAAAGGGATACACTTACCTGAATTATTTTGTCTCCTGATATGCATGAAATTCTATAAACATGTTTAATTATTTTACTTAGGGCAGTGTATGTATACTGAGCTATTTGATATCGTTGTTCAACAAAATCAAAGCATACTTACATGGAACTGTTACATTCATATAGAGCTTCACTTAGTACGACCAAAAGAACAAAGGTAGTGGAATACTTCGCAGCTTCTCCAGTTTCGAGATGTTCCACCCCTGACATTGTAAACAATGGCACACGCTGTGTCTTGAACTAAATATCTAAATTACCGTTTAGATATTACTTTATTTACTGAATAGAGGAAATAATTACCTGTTAAATTCCACCAAAAAATGAATGTCTAGTTTTTAAAGTAAATCTTGTAAGCCTCCTGCTCCTTCAGCAAAAGTGCACGCATGCGTATGAATACTAAACTCTAAATGACGAATTACACATTGCGAGTGTTCTAACATTAGTAAACACCAAATTTAAAACAATTTTTTCACGCCAAAGTAAGCATAATCTACATGGGGAAAATATCGATATTGTTTTTCTAAAAATGAATGAAAAAGCTCTAAGATTTTAATACTCAAATTTCGAGAAACCTGTATGTCTTGGATTCTTTTGGAAGAGAGTAGTTGGACGAAAAGTTGCCACAAAGAAAATGGACTCGTATAAACTCAATTTATTCCAAAATGACTTCTGTTGTGGTATCTGTTATTTCTGAGATATTCGTAATTATTGGTTCTGTCGCTATTCAGTGTTTTCACGGTCACGTAACGAACGGAATGTCAAAGCCATGTTAATAACCACCCGATTTTAAACATTTGACAATATTAATTACGTTTCCTCGAAACCCCAACTGTATCCTGCAATAATACATGTAATTGCATTATTTCTGGTTTACGTGTAACAAGTGACAACTAATTATCATGAGAAGGAAATGGAGGGAGTGGTTGAATCGTATCCATATGGCCAGGCTGAAGTTATGAGTCAGGGAGTTTTATCTGGCTGTGCCAGATGGCCGAGATAATCCTGTGACGTTAGTTAGGCTTTGTCACACACCGCAATTTATAGCGACCTCACAACACGGGTAGACCGAGTGCAACAGGTATCAGGCAATCTGTCATATGGCTAAGCATGGGACGTGTTTGTTCAGGGGAATTTAACAGATTTGCTCGCATCCGTATCTTACAGAGACATAATGTGCCAGATATTGACATGTTTTGTTTCTGTGAATTTTAAATTCCTTTCTGGTTAAAATAAGAAAGTGGCTTTGTGTAACCTCTTTCAACTTTATTACCACCTTCGAAACGGATTCATATAACGTGTAATTAAATAAGAGTATGTAGCATTTTCAGCTATAAACTAATGCACGTAATCTATGAATTTGTAATCATTAGACTTATCTATACTCATACATTGATTACTACTTCTCTGCAACCCCATTTCATATTCTCAACCTTCGAGTTTTGTAATGCAATTCTTAATCAAACTTGTGCTAAACCTTTCCCTTGTGACGTATATAAATGCACTTTTGCACATCCGAAACGGTTTTGATTTCTCTATATGTATGTAGCCTAAGTGGAGCAGAGAAGCCCCAAATTCGTGTGCCACATAGCGCGTTTTTCAGGAAGGCTGCGTGAGATAATCGCGGTTAACTTATTTCTTTTGATGAGCCAAAAAAGGCCTTGAGCAGCAAGAATTCATTACCGTTAGTTGCTTGTTTTCAAGGTCAAGGATGGCCGATTTGTTCTACCTCTCTTAATATGAGATTGAGATGAGCGGAACCACTGTAACGGTATTAAAGTTTTGTTGTCATTTTTACTATACTTAAGAGTTTTAATAAAACATTTCCGAATATCCGTTATTCCGGACTAAACACCAAAATGGCTGGTGGATTCTGTTCAATGGGCACATGCACAGAATCAGTTTTTGAAAATGTCTATTTGATTTCTCATGTCATGACGTAAGGAAGGCGAATCGAAAGTGGTTTGTATAAAACCAAATAGCCTCTGTAAGCACATTTTATAATTGATTTGGCTTTGTGAAACAATGTCAGAATAAAACCGATGCTTTTCAGCAACCCTAAACATTGCATTAATAGTCGACAGGAAAAATTAAATGCCACGGCCGGAATTTGAACTACGGATCTTCTGCTTTCCGTCCAGTCGCTCTTACTCATTGAGCTACCATGGCCAATTGGCCGTCATGACATTAAATTCTTCAATTGACTCACATTTCCGGATAAACCACTAGGGGCTCTAGCATCCGAGATACACCGTTTGTGGCGTCTTAGTATTGTAAGTACTTGAGTCCTAGGCTTCATCATTTAACTCTTATTATTTAAGTTAATTGAAGGAAATTAATAATTTCTTCACACTTGCCGAGTATAGGCTTATGTATTGGATATGGCTAGTGTGAAGAACTGAATAATTTCCATCAATGAACTTAATCCCTAAACATATTGGCTGCTTTTGTTTTTGAAGCGGTTACTTGACAGCAATAATTAGTTTTAGGTTTTCACATAAACTTTTGCATTAAAATACCCCGTTCACTCTTGCTTATAATTCTGACACCGGACGAGTCGCTCTTTTTTCCCTTCATTTTTACAGTCCCTTTAACTACTACTGTCATGCTTAGGCTTCAATTCTTGTCGAATGCAGTATCTTTAACAGTCCTAATGTATTAATACGGTCGCATTCTTTTTGTTGTAATTTATGTCCTCCAACGTTAATTCATATCGGACGATGAATGGAATGGGTGAAATGATGCTCAAGTGAGCCTAGGGTCCATGGAGCTTAGAGTTACCAGACATTCGTCTTTCAGAATAAGGGAAAAACCCTGGGAAAACCTTATCCAGATAACTCGCGCTGACCGAGATTCGAACTCGGGACCTCTTAAACGTTAGACAGACACGCTACCGAGGGGGGCAGTCGCATTTACTCTATTCATAACCAAGTAAAAATTCTAGTTAACATTAAAAATCCCTCTCCGCAGTCGGGGATTCAAACCGAGATCTTGAGGAAAATAAACATTTCCAGAATTATATCAGCAGCACTGGTATGTAGCTCTTTTACGCTGGTGAATCTACGGTAAAGTCGCTTTTAAGCACACTTGGTCTTTGCCGGTTTCGAACCTACGACGTTGGGATCAAGAGACCAACGGCTGAGAGGCAACCAGAGCGACTCCCCCCGACAATAATCGCTATCTGTAATTACTCATTTCCTGTGTGAGCCTATTTCTATTTGTATTTGACTCATTTTTAACAGAAAATCTAGAAAATATGTATGTCTCATACCCTCTCCGATCCATATTTCAGTAGTTCTATAGACTTTTATTTAACTATCAATAAGGTTAAATGTTTTCAGATGATACGAGTACATTTGTGATCTCGATGCTCCATGAATATCGATATTTTAATTTAAACGGTATTCTTTGTTGCCTGTATTTGGCCACAACACGCACGATCACGTCCGGTTATAGGAACCATCGTACACGTACAACCTTTTTCTCTTTCCCCTCTTTAATTTCGTCGGGGTTTTATACATCCAAAAAAGGAAGATAGAAAATATATGGAACGCACTGTCATTAAATAATTTTATTTCTCTGCAGTCACGTTTTTATTTGCTACGTTACAATCAATTATATCCATTCTCCAAGGTCGATATCTTTATTGTCTTATGAATCGTAATCCTTTTTCCTTTTGCCCTTTAACATGAGGTACCCAAAACTTTGCGATATGCCACTCTGAGCTATTCCACATGATTTGAATGTGTGTCAAATCGTGATTGTTGCCATCCATTTCCACATTGCGCGTTGTAGATGTGAGTTTTGTTTCGCTGCAGGAGTAATGTCAATGCATCTCTTTTTCATTGGTACTCCAGAATCTTTGTTACGCACTATCGTTTCTATAAACTATTCTTATTCAAGCTCTCTTTTTATGAACTTTGTTGCTCGAAGTAAATATAGATATACTTTAATAGCTAGTTTTTTAGATGAAACCAAATCCATGGTAAGTGTTCTGAAGCTAGTAGTAATGTGCGGATATGGCTGGTGTCGCAACAGATCTGCATTTTCTTTCTGTAGTATCTCACGGTTTAGCCCTTATAGAAAAGATGGGGTTGAAAAGCTTTTCTTGGAAAATTCACGTGCATTTTATTTATCATGTAAATATATTTTTAGAATCTGAAGTTGGAAACGTTCTGCATGTGAAGGTAATAGGATTTGCAAAATGTCGTATCGCAACTTCTAGAAGATACTGCAATTGACTATTTGATAAAATATTTTGTACTCTAGTTTTCGTGGTACCGGTGCACGGGGCTTATTAAAAATTGCTTCTTTTGCATGCTGAAATCCTCAAAAATGTGTTTCTTGTGAAAAATCCCGATAGGAATTTCATTTTGGTGGAGCAACATACTTCTACTAGTATGTGGTAGAGAGCAAACGTAAATATTACTCGACAGAGCGTTGATGCGTATCGACCTTCAGGTGACCAGCGCTGTGATGGTCTCTTATCGGGTCTTGTCTGGCCGATTAGAAGAGTGAAATATTAGTAAGTTGACGTACAGTAAGTTAGGAAGCACAAATAGAACGATTGGAAGCTGCGTGTGTCTAAATGATACGTTTTCTTGCGCTTCCGATGTATCACACATTGCTGTTTAGAAGACATGATTACATCTGAACAGAGTATACATATACTGGACTCGCCGTATATGTGCGAAAAGCTGTACATGTATGTACATGACAAAGCGGGAAGGCGTATCGGAAAAAATTCGCAACACAGAAGTTTGCCTCAACTTATCGCACATATACGGCAAGTCCAGTGTATGTATAGTCTGATCAGATATAATCATGTCTTCTCAACAGCAATGTGTCATACACCGGTAGGCGCGAGAAAACATATCATTTAGACACACGCAGCTTCCAATCGCTCTATTTGCGTTTCGTAACTTACTGTACTTCGACTTACTAATATTTCACTCTTCAAATCGACCAGTTAAGACCTAATAAGGTACGATCATGCCCACCTCGTTAGCGTAGATGGCACCGTGTCTGCCTCACGTTCAAGAGGTCCCGAGTTCGAATCTGGGCCAGGGTGAGCTACCTGGATAAGGTTTTTTTCCGGTATTTTCCTTTATCCTGAAGGACGAATGTTGGGTAACTCTAAGCTCTAAGGACCCTGGGCTCTTGTGAGGATCATTTCGCCCATTCCATTCATCGTCCGATATGATTTAACGTTGGAGGACGTAAAATTACAAAACGCCTCAACACTCTGTCGAGTGATAGTAAGGTTTTCGGGTGTGGAAAGTATAAGCAATGATTGTTTTTGAGTCAGATCAGGGCCAAATCACGTGTGCTGGTCACACTAATATATCGCTGTGATATTTAACTGAAATCACATTATAAAACGTATCCTTTAGTACAGCCAGTTCACTTGTTGAAGTTACTCTTTAGACTTGTCTGTTGATTGTGGAATTACATGTTAACAACTAACTAAACGTTCATTTGGCCAAGAATGGTTCTATATTATAATGTGATTGGGGTTCTAAACTATTTGTTTCTTCCTATAAGCTATTGAGTTCTCTGAAAACTGAAAGCTATATCAGGTGTTTCAAACTTTGGCCTATTGTGGGTGCGACCACACACTGCGTTGTATAATCGTATTTCACAATTAGTTGATGTGATAAGGAATACCTAGATCTTGCTCTATCTCTGATTGTTTTATATCAGCATAACAGCGATGTCAGATCTGTGCTACATAACTGACACCTGCGTTCTGTGGTGGAGGAGCTGTTCTTTTTAACACGGCCACTTAATTCATATTTTATAACCATTTGAATGGAACTTACTGTTTAAAAATGTTAACACAAATTAATGTAAATTCTTAAAAAAAAAAGTACAACAGTCGTTTGCTTTGAACCCGCTTCGCAACATTATGAAAGAGGGTGCATCTATCATGGCAATGTTATATCGCGTGACCTTGCATTGCACAGAACACATCATATACATAGCTATTCAAAGATGTCTACATTAACCAATCAGGGAAAATTTGAAGGGAATCAAACGCCTCCGTTCTTCCTGATTTTGCCTATCTTTATAAGACTGTTGGTGATTGTTACAAAAATATTTTTAGATACCTCAAGCATTTGAAAATTCTAATTTTACTTCATTGGACTGTAAAGGAATGAACTGATTTCAGTTCGTGTAGAATCCGGTCTATCTCGTTACCCACGGGTGAGGTTAAACGCCTGGCCGGCGTCGGGGGAGGTTACTGTGTGGTAATTCCAGCTTACTGCGTAACTGATTTCTGGTCTTAAATACATTTATCCAAGGTATATAACCTGAGAACATGTACAATAGCCACAATAGGCTTGAAATAGCCATAATACTAAATTTAAGGTGAATTGTATTTACCCATGTTACCACTAGATGTCAGCAAGAAGACGCAAGACAAACCAGTTAAGTATTTTCTTGATGTTATCTGGATCCCGATTTTCTCCACCACCTTACTTTATGTATGTAGGTAAAAGGGTGTTACTGAATGCGGTTCAAAACTCGATAGCTATGTAAACAGTATACGTCAGCTATTCAAAGGTGCGGTCATGTTCCATTTCCGGCCGGTTTACTATCCTAGCTATCCTTTCGATTTAAATGAATTCACCATTTATTTTTCATTTTAGTGTTACATCACGTATATTCCCAACATTTGAACGAGTTCTCATGACGCGATGTTTAATTGGTTCTATTGTTTTAATTTTTTAAACTCGTCCTTTCTGTCTGGCTGAGTGGTTAGACCGCTCGACTCTCCCAATAGCGGCGTGGGTTCTATCCCAGACGCTGCAAAGTGATATTTGAGAGATTTGATGGCAGGAGAAAAGGAGTGGGAAAACAAAAGGTGGAAATAGAGATGTGTAGGTATTGTGTTTTTATGATTGCTGTTTTTCATTAGAGGTAGCGAGCGTCACTAAGAGGTCAAGTTGTCGGAGTTATCCCTATATCGTTCTTCTGAAGGACGCAGCGGCCGGGCGGTAAGTCTCTCCTCTGTCTAGGAGAAACGCCCTAGGGATTATTATATTATTTTGCATCAGAGTTTCTCTCTCTCCCCCTTTTCTCTCTTTACTTTAGCCAGTATCAGTTCTGTTTCTTGTGTTCTTTAACCTGTATTAATTGCAAAAATATTTCCCATTTACTTTTTTGTGTTCTTATTTCACCTTCGGTCTATTATAGTTATTTTAATTAGGCATTATAACATGAAAAGACAGCATTTGTTTATCGGTTAAGTTTTCTTTCAAAATATTATAAAATGTTAATATTTCAAATGCATCAACTCTACATGTGAAGGTGAAAATTTTCAATTTCTGGTTTCAAAATACTAAAAATCACCACCTCTTCTTATCATTGATAATACACAAGCAGAGAGGACTTTATATCATGATGTCTAGGGGAGAGACGCCCCAAAAGCAAATCCAGGGATGACAGGACGCCAACTGCGGTAAAGACAACCTGTCTAGGGGAAAGACACCCCAAAATCAGCCGTCATGGCGACGGGCCAACCCCTCTTCATTTGATCTTTTGAAATGACTGTGTTCAACAAAAAGACAGATCAAAATGCTAACAACCAAAAAGGGGGAGAAAGGACAAATGGGTATCAAGATTTCATCCCAAATAGGCGTTTTTGGGTCTATTGTACTGGCGATCTGAATATACGGTGACACATAGAAATGATTAAAAACATTAATTACAATGGGTTATACTGGATATTGGAGTTAGTATATTGTCTTATTTGAGATAACTGATGTAAAAGTGGAATCGTGCTAGATTTAATAACTGAGCGGAACCCAACATTTTTGTTTTTATAAGCTCACACTTCATTGCCTGTCTCTTAAGAGCAGCTGCACGTGTCTAAAACACCGGTCAACATTAGTTCAACCCTTCCGTACCAGCACCAGGTGGTGGTGATGTGCAGATGGCGAGGGTGGTCACTAGAGGAAAACGCTAAATTTGCCTTCGTTCACGTGGCACCAGCACATTTAGTTGAAAGAGCGATTCTACAGAATAGTTGCAGCCCTTCAATGTAAAACTACATTTTACTGTAACTGCGCTTTGTAAAGTTTGCGTAAGCTACCTGAATAAAAGCAAATTTAAATTATTTAATGTAAAACGGCTGTGTCTTCAATATACTAAGCTACTGTGAATTTATGCAAAGACAAAATACATATTTCACAATCTTATGCGCATTTTAATGTATTAGTAGTGCAGGTGCACTGAAAATAATGTATGGTATTGGAATACCAGTATCATCCAAAACTTGTGCCTCTTTGTTCATTGACTACTTATTTCAAAAAGGTGTAATTTTCAAAGTCTGTTCGAAACGAGCCGAAGCTTTCCTGGCAACAGATAATCTTTTCCTCGAACTCCTAAATTATTGTCGGTGGATTACTTGTTTATCTCCCATTTTCAGTATACTAGCTTACACTTGAACTTTTAGAATATTGACTACGGATTCCTTGTTTAAAATGTGATGTGCCCAATCTCCTGAACGTTCTTTACCCATTACAAACTATGTAATACTAGGGACAATAAGCATACATTAAGCGATATTTTAGACCTTTCTCCAGTTAATCCTGAAGAAGCACTGTAACTCAAGGATATTTTTAATAAACTTGTAAACTCTTATTGTAGGATGGAGATTCCATAAAACATCACATTGGTGTTATAACTCTGGAGAGTTTGGCAAATATGAGTTAACATAATATTCCTACTTAAATGTGAAAAGGAAGTTAGGTTTAATTTGCTCTTTATCATTACCGGGACAAGTTTTCCTTGAAACTAATAATGCTATTTGCTGCCCAACATTTGTGTTGATTCAATTTTCCGTTATTTCATTAAGTACCTTTTGCAACCTAGTGTACATAATGGAATTGGTCTTCTGATGTGAAGACCTCCATAGTAAATTTTTCTAACTGCTATTTTAACCTTTATTACATATTACACACTGCATAGCGTACGTAATTTGTACTTCTGAACATACTTTACGTTAATTTTGAAAATCCTGATGCCATGGGTCAGTCTGTTCGTCTAAAATTGTTTCAATAATTGCCAAAATAAAAAAAAGAAATTACAATTGGCTGTTTTAAGCACATCAATTTTTGCAGTCAACAAAAAAGTTACAGGTACGTTGGTTACAACGTTGTAAAGTGTCAGTAAGCGTTTATAGCTGAAAAGCTTGAGCATGATCTCTCTCTCTCTCTCTCTCTCTCTCTCTCTCTCTCTCTCTCTCTCTCTCTCTCTCTCTCTCTCTCTCTCTCTCTTCTCTCTCTCTACACACACACACGTATAGGGATGGGTCGATATCACTTTCTCGATGCCGATACATATTTTCCATGATTTCCGATACTCCATAGTCTTTTCCACTTATTAGAATGTCGGGAAAACTGTGTCATACCAATAAAATTAAATAGGTGTGCATATTTAATGAGACAAAAGTTAAAACCATCAGTGTTCTTATTTGTAAACTCCGCATTAAACATTTAAAAGCAAAACAGTTCACTTTTATAAGTTTTGTTAAAAAAATACTAGCATTTTCACTCTTTCGGGGCCAAGCCTACTTCCTGTTTTGTCACATGAGTCCTACTGCACTACCCTGTAGAGAAAACTGTTACGGGTGGAATATGCAAGTATTTAGATTTTATTGTTCTGGAAATTTTGCTTTTCAGTAATCCAGTTAAGAGGTCGTGACAAATCGTCGTTGAGATATGCAGTGATTTCTTATTGGGAACTGTTAACTGACAGTGAATCTGACACACGATTATTTTCTTGCATGTTAACTGTACAGGTACCGCATTCCTAGCAGTTTATCGGGCTTTGCGATGTTCTGTCTGCCGCAATAATATTTTGTGATTTTAAAATAAAATTAAAATTGCAGAAATGCCACCGAAGTATCAAAAAAGTATCGTTCGATGTCGATACCATGCAAGTATAGTGGGAGAATTTGAATCCGGGAGCTTCCAAATGTAATCTATACACATTGCCGCCTGAGCATGTTGCTCAATCATATATATGTTATTTTGTGTTGTTTTCCGTGCTTTATGTAGGTATATATTTTTTTCCGTGTTTAATGAGTCATCCAGTAATAACACGTACAGAGCGGCTTAATATATTGCCAAGGGGTTAATTTGGGAATATTGTGTATCGGTTGCTGCGTCCAGTAAAGTTCTGTTTTTCGTTTTAACTAGCCAGCCATTGCTAGAGTTACTATTAATTGTCTTTGTGTGATATCGATTTTTGTGCAGTAATTAAGGAGTTAAGTTCTTTCCAGTGTTATGTTTCTCCCTAAGAACGTTACGGAAGCTTATGATTTGGAAGTTTTATGCTTTAGTTGTTAATTACTCGTGTTAAATATAAAAAGAGAAGCTAGGTTTGGAATTTGCAGCAGAAGCCACCCTTACCAAACGACCATCGCAGTTGACTTTATGGGAGGGTGAGCAGACAATGTAGAAAAGAACAAGTACAATGCGACAGAGGAATATGCCTTTGTTAAAAATAATTAACTTCTGGAACATCCAGAAAGGCAAAGTCGCTGACTCTTAAAACATGTGAAACTAGATCTCATTAAACCATTGAATTTGGATTAATGTACCTTGAACGGAACTTGTTAAAACGACATTAACATAAAGGGGGGGGGGTAAGGTACAGTTAAACTACCCGTTAACCATATTGGCAAGTTAATGGTGGTCAACGAAAGGTCATTTGGAACTAGCCGGTGTAAACAAAAGAATTAAGTGCCATTGACGTTTATTGGGAGAATTCAAGTAAGTATATGAAAGGGTGAGGCAGGAGTATATACGGCAAGGAATAAAAAAGGAAACTTGGTGTGGAAATTAATTTTTCTGACACTGAATCCTGCACACGTAGAAGATAGCTCGGACTTGGGAATAACGGCGGTCCAACAGATCGGCCTACCTGATAAACGTTTATTCCAGATACTACACTACTCACACTTATTACACTACTCATAGCTGTTACACTATACATTGAAGGTATGCTGAACTTAGGTCTTTTCGAGGTATCACCCGTCGACCCGCACCCCTTATGCTGGTTCGCTTTTTGGGAGCACATTACTATCAGGGGCTGCATTTTCTCGTATCCGACGACATGCCACGGCGACACTCACACACAGTTAAAACTCCGGATTTATCTTTCAAACTTTACGTTAGATTACAGTGCTGTGGTATTGAGCGACTTTCAGTAGCGAAAATTGCCCTCTTCCACCATAAAGTAATGTGTTTAGTTTCTCTGCAGTTTTAATATTTGGACTTCAGTTTGATATACTTATATTTTAACATTGTAGCCATAAAACTGGTGTTGTATCTGTAATGTATTCTGCACAGTTCATACAGAAGAAAAAAAAAAAGGGGGAAAAAATCTTCAAATTTCGCCTAACTTTAGATGAAGTTTTGCTCATACTTATGCTAAATATGACAGCCTCTGTCTCCTCAGAAAATTTGGCTTCTTTCTTTGCAATTGTGACATTTTTTTTTTTTTCTTTTTCTGTATTATGAATTACCGGTGTTTCCTTTTTATCACATGTGTGATTGCTCCTTTGCGCTGAGCGACTTTTACCTTTATGTATAGTTTTTTTTTCCCCATTTTTGCTTTAAAGAGTTTTCTTTTTGTGAAATTTCTCTACAAATGATGTTTTTTTCAGAGACTGTTGAACATAAACTAATTTAAATCTTAGAATGATCAAAGCAACCTTATAAGATATATCGATCCTTTGTGCTAGTGACACGGTTGGTTATTTAGAATAGTTTTAATGGGCCTGTGCTTAATAAACTAACATATTAGATACAAGCAGATATGCATCTAGAAGCCATTCTTCTAAATCCTGAAAATCTTTCATTCTTATATCCTAAAGGTTTTCTACGGTGATGCATTGGCATTGGCGGGATAGGTTCCTGATTTCCCATTAAGCCTTTAAGTTCACAGTAACACACTTTATCAATAGATTTGCAGTCTTATGTGTACAGTGCCAAGAAAACCAAAATGTACCCCTATATTTCATAATCCTACTTTTCCACGTGTTTTTCCACTCATCGCAAGTGATTTGCAACACTTCACTAATTAGTAAAGATTGGTTGTTAACTTACTGTAACCACAAAGACAAAGAGACATGAATCTTAACGCATGAATACACAGCAAGGAAAAATCTGAGGCTTGCTTCCTAGTAATTGCAATACTGTATACTTCCCTAGATCACAAGTAAAACTGCGTTGTGTAAAGACTAGTCCAAATCGTGCAGATGAACTGATGTATTAATTGGCTTGTATTGCATACCTAAGGAACAGAACTGTTACTTTCTTTACTAGTTCTGCAACAAACTGTTCTTACGAATGCTTATTTTTTTATAAACTTCTTTATATTTTTACGTAAAAAATCCTAGAAATAGTTCTATTGCACATTTTTGTAACTGTAGGAAATAGAACAATGTGCAACCTTAAGCGATGAATTCGTCGCATGAAGCTCTGATTATATGTGGATTTAATAATTTCGCAACAAAGGCTAACAGATAACTGTTTTCCTAGTCTCATTCTCTTAATCGTAAGGTATATTTAAGATCATTATACCCAGGTGTTTCTAGGGGACACAAATAACTTCTTATGCAGTTGATTAAGGAATGGCAAAAGAATTGCAGCCGCCAAAACAAAGCAATTGTCATTTTTTGGAAATATGCAGCCCATCAGAAGTATTCCTTAGAACGCCAATAGAATATTAAAGGTAACTGCTATGGCTAACATTTTTGCATATGCATTGAAAGTAACCTATTTTTTAATCAAAACATCGGCAGTGTGCATAAGGTGTACTTTATGGAGCCGAAATGATACAATAATTGAAATGACTGAAGAGAAACATTGTTGATTGTAGTCTTCACTGGTCACATTGTAAGAGAAACAATAGAAAAATATTTAATATAAATGACAATCGGCTGGCCTCGTAGCTCAGTCGGTGGAGCTTCTGCCTGCCTTGCTAGGGGTCCCGGTTCGATTCCCGGCGGAGGGGATGGAGATTTTTCTCCGACCAAGATAATTCCTCATCTTCCTCAGTCTGGAAGTATAAATGAGAATGCGAATTAGTGTGTGATATAATGATTGAAAACCCAGCAAATACGAGTTAACACCCTCGATATATTCCAAAGAAGAACGGCCGCCCGTATGACCACTGCAGTTAAAGGCGTGGTATAAATGGAACCAAATGAAAAAATAACAATCGCTGATTATAAAATGAAATTGAAATATCTATCGCGCCAGTGACTGAGGAAAGGCACAAAACGGCCCTTGCAGAACAAACATTAGTAGACCATATTGACGTGGAGATGGTCACTTCTGGACCATAAAATCCTAACTTTTGATGGCAATTTTTTAGAAAAGAAAATCGCTGCGAAAATGTGCTCATATAAAGGATCGCTTGTAGTGAGGGCATTTATTGAAAACATTCGCGAAATTTCGTATGCATTCGAAATGTCATTTCTGAGTGGGGTATTTTCTATGAATGCTTTTTGGGACTCGCATATCAATTTGTGTAACATTTGGAGCCCAGGTTTGGTTGGAATACAATACAGTTCTAGCTACCACAATTAAGGGGTGGAGAAATTAAAACGGGATGCTAAACTACAATTAGTTGGGTATCTTTTGTTTGTTGTGTTTAATAAGCATCGCATGTTTGGGTTCCATAAACTGCACGGGGCCAGCGTCCCTGCCTCGTGGGACCATTAAAACAAACCCAGTACTCCATCATTAGTTGATATAAATGTTTGTTGCTGCTGCTAATATACCTTCCCATTCTACCCCGAAATTAATCTAATTAGAGTTTCAGAAAGGGTTAGTACATCACTGCGAATGTAGGGATAGCTTCCGCATTTTTATCTCCAAAGAATTTGTTGCAGTGAGGTTGATGACGTCGGAGTTAGTCGCAGGCCCACCAGCTGATAATGTTCAGTGCATTTGGTACTATATGGTAGGTAAGATGAAGTGTTGTATTCCACCCATGAATCTTGAGGTTTTACTGAAAGAAATTTTCGGTCAAGTCTGCTGATTTCGGGTTGAAAAATAACTAGAAACATCTTGTGTGTATGTGTGGACAGAATAGCTCTAAAACAAACCGTTCATGGTAGTATTTTAATTTCGCGAATACTTTCAAGAAAATTCTCATCCGAAAAGTTCTCTTGGACGTGCGTTTTTTTTTAACATAGTGCATATATTTAAGATATTTACATGGCAAATGAAATCCACTATCTTGGAAAGAACTTTAACGGGCAAACCATACGATGGGCAAAAACAAATCATGAAACACAGAACTTATTTCAATTTTGTTGTATCAGCCATTTTAGAGATTTCCGTTACTGTTAAATTGAACTTTTCAGTACTTGTCACTTTTTAAACAATTTTTTCCCGTTGTGCACCGTAGTCAGCACATCGAGAAGAATATTTCAAAATGCCTTGGTCAGAACTCGGTGGCAGAGGCCAGCGAAGTTTCTCTTTGGAGTTCCGAGACCCAAGCGCGGAAGAGGAGAGGGAAAAGTAATGAACGTGAATTGTAATTAGCCGAGAATTGCATAATTATATACGGAAGAGGTCGTAACTCCCTTGGAACACATGGTTGTATGAGATCTTCTAGCTGTTGCTGTCCTCGAGGTCTGCCTATTGATGCACCACGTTTTCGCTGTAGATTGGTGGTTACACCTTACTCTCTATTCAATGAAAATGTTTCTTTTGGTTTCGTTTATGCTACAAAGGTTTTATTCTTTTAATCTTGTACTGTATTTGGTTGAGTTTTATAGTAGTCCTGTTTCAATCAGCAAGGGACTTAAAATCTGTTCGAGATTTGGGTTTTATTCGATTCTGATTCGCTTACTTAAATAATGATTGATGATATGTATATTTCCATAGGAGTAGTATAATTGTATTTTTATGAATATTAAAACAGAAAGAGGAGTCTCAAAGTATTTTTGTATTCATTACCAAATGCAAAAATACACGTAGATTAAGTTGTTCCTTGAAGCTCAGCCAAAGTTCTGTTTAAAACAATGTTAAAGGAGTTTAGTGAATGGTTGTTTGTAATCATGCATATATGTTGTGAATTAGTGCATCTTTCGCCGTTATTTAATAAGATTGTGTTCTTAGTTTTTAAACGTGGCTTCATTTGTCTCTTTACAACTGTGAAACCTTTCTATTTTGGTAACTTCTTTTCTTCGCGATGTAGCCTCCTCTTCCGGACGGTTCACCGAGTTGAACCTGAGCTTCTCCAGCCTCTCTAGCAGCAGCACACATTCCTCGGAGCGAACAGAAATACAGTAACTCAATTATTCCCGAGAATCTCTTAAGAGCCAATTAAGTTTCACCAAACATGCTAGAGTGCTCTGAAACATGTAGATAGGAAACATTCTGTCTTTATCCTCTCTGGATTCCGGTTTCTGAGCTTTCTAACTTTTAGCATAGATGGTGTCTTTTCCAGAAATCTAAAAAACGCAAACTTTCTAAAATATCACTGCTGCTCCACATTATAATCGTTACTGCATACCTACCATGTTAAGGAAATAATGTAAACAAGAAACACAAATTTGAACTTGTGCTTCTTCTCTTGGTATCTGTCCTGTTTGTGTGGTCCTCGACCCCTTATGCCATTTTAGACATCGGGTGAGGGAGCCACAACTATGCATCAGAGAGAGAAATCCAAGGGATGAGTGATCATTACTTTCCCCGGAATGAGAGTGAGGGAAGCAGAATAGAATATTATAGAATACCTCTTTCTAACACGCATGACAGCAGCACATTTCAGGCAGAAAGATCAGAAAAATTCGGCGGAAGTAGGCTCCTGGTTGTTGAATACCCCAGCAGTGACAAATGGCCAGCATATAATGATTCACTTCGGAACAACTGTCGATTCGGTTTGCTCTTTTACATATAACAAAACATATTATGGAGTGTTTCTGCCGCGGTAGATCTCGATTAATATGCAATAGACAAAATTAAACTTTCGTAACAGAAATTTACGTGAAGCTGATAAGAGCACATTGGATTTATCCCTATACACGTCTTAGCAAGTGACTTCATGTTTGATTTTGAGCTTACGTAAAGTAACAGACAAGGTCAGAAATGACGAACCTTTGCTAATAGTGTGTATAATCTTAGAAGTACGTTTGCCAACTGTCCACGTGTTCTTTTTGTTCAAACAATCATCTGGAAAGTGTCCTTTGAATTCCAACATTCAAATTAAGTATGTATCGGAAAGTCGCGGTAAAAGTGTTATCCCAATTGCTATACTCTTAATATAATTTTAGCAGTATTATTAGTCACGTGCATGAATTACAATACACCTCTTGTCAAAGTATCTTAGAAATAAAGGAGGAAGTCAAAAATAACTGTCTCTTACCACGAACCCATATATAAAATAACTGGTTTGTTTTTTACCGTTCAATAGTAGCTAGAGGAAGTAAAGTTGCACTCAAAACCTTAATATTAATATTTAATCGTAAATATACGTTTAGGTTTGCTGAACTTTAAAGAAGAATTTTGTAAATCAAGTCTTTGCCAATGAGTCTATAAAAGCGAAGTCTTAAAATTTCAAGCAAGTTTTCAATAAACCTCCCCACTCCAAAATACCCTTAGTTTTAATTTTCTCAAATGGTCTTCTCAGTTTGTGATGAAAATCATATCTAAAGTTATTAAAAGATTAATCAAGAATCTTGTCTAGTTTTCTGTACATTAATATTTCATTTTAAGTGTTTAACAGTAAAGGTTTTAATCATTGACCAGAAGTGGATCTATCTAAACTTACGGAATTTAAATTAATTGGAAAGAAACTTCATAAAGACTCAACTTTCGCCTTATGTTTGCAATGTTGCTTATCCAGTAGGGTAGCAGCTTTCAGTGTGCATAAATGATGATAATCACTTAAAAGAAAAAATATTTTTATTTATTTTATTTATTGAAAATATATTTACTCGCCATTAACCACCAAGAAGCAGCTAATTGTATCATAGGTGTGAGAGAGTATATAACGGGGAAGTAAGTGGTCAAAGAATAGCTGCAGGGTTCATTATCCGGAGAAATTGATTTTCTTCACTTTGAGCGCAGTTCGTTGCCCTCGGTTTTGCATGCACATCATTATTCATTCTCTGGAACGGTGATGTCAACTTCGCCCTTATTTCATGGTTAAAGCACCCTGCAAACATATCCAGGTGTGAACTCGCTGCTTTTATTCCTCAGTGAAGTGCAAAACTATACGAAATATCAAAATGTGTAATCTGGTAAAAGGCAAGAAAGTTTACCATCGCATATTAACCTGACACGTAGTGAGCTATGAATTTAGACTCCATTCAAAATAAAATTTTAGCTTAAGGATAATGTAAATTTAAGAACTGTATATGTACAGTTGCAAATAAACACGTTAACTTGAATTATAAGCAAACATAGAAGCTTGCAACGTTTAACTTTTCAAGTCCATGTGTACATCACATTAGCTAGCGATTTCTCGTCAACTGATTATTGCGCCAATTCGCATAAGATTTGCCATCGTCATCTTGACTGCCTTTCTGTCATAGGACAGGAATCGTTAAGTAAAATTACAGCAAAACAAATTGTAATGGTTGATGGTGCATTTTTGCCGGTTTAAGGCCATTTAACTGTTCATTTTGAGGCATGCACATTATTTCTTTTGTAGCTTCGCGGACCACTTTATTGCCTAAATTGTTTCACGCTCTCTTGCGATTGTTCGCTGTTTATTCCCGGTTGACCTTATGAATGACATCGCATTGCTCTTTACGCTGGTTTTCAATCATTCTTAAAGTGCACTATAGCGAAAATGAAGGAAATTACTGTTTATTTACTGGACCAAGTGTTGAGAGGGGGGGGGGGGGGTCCTGTTGCATTTGTTTAGATGACCAGATAATCGTGCGAACACAAGGGAAGGGAATGGATTTAGTGTTTGTGCAAATTCTGCTAAATAGCGGACCAGCTGATAAGGGAACGGAAGAAAGCTTGACAAGATGGATACGTTCGAGGGGAGAAAATAAAAGATGCGTGTAATCGTAATGGGCAATTGGAACGCAGCTGTCGTAAAAGGACAAGATGGTGCAGCGTTTGGTGAAGAAAAACGACGTGAGGTAGAATATGTGCTGAACCTCTGTAAAAGCAACTCGATGATTCTTGGAGACGGGAAGATAAACCTATCCGACGACAGGTAACCTATAGTATGGGAAATATTATGTAATTGGTTTGCAAAAACGCAGAGAAGTTCATTGTTTGGTGCGATATTCACATCATGTCCACCTGATCAGCATAACAGAAGAAAGTTTCTAGATGAATTTCAGTAACAGGCTTGTAAGTCAGAGGCTAGTGGTGAAAATATTAATGCACTATAATAGCGGAGAAACTGAGGAAGTAGGGTGTTAGTCATATATGGAGAAGATGAATGAAGAAAATTCAAAACCGCACAACAGAAGATACAAGGCACAGGATGTTAAACAGTCAACAATGAGGGTAGTTGAATGGCACAACAGCAAATGTAACGAAAATGGTGGAAATTGTCTCCAGACAAAAGGTATTTTGACCTCACATAGAATAAAACAGCAGTAGAGGTAGAACAAACAAGGAACATGCCGACAAAGGTTATTAATATGTACAACATTGCTGACACAGGAAATAGACCAGAGTAAATAGGGCTAAAGGATCAAAGTAGAATTAACACATAGAGATGCAGTGAACAGGAAAGCTGCAGGTTAATAGTAGCCCATTGAACTGCTTTATGTGCGTGACGGGGAGAAATAAACCTTCTATGCTGTGACATAAAAACTGCGAATGCCCAATGATTTTACGGAGGCCATAACGAAGAAAAACAACGCAAGGAGTAATGTAGTGGTTTCAGAATTACTGGTCTGATAACGTAGGTATTTTAGAAAGATTACTCCTAAAATGTTGCATCAACATCTAAATTCTACGCAAGAGGTGAACAAGAAGTGAGAAGTACCTGGAAGGAAAGACGGAGGAGGTGCATTTGAAGTGATGGCAACTTCGGCGAATTTGACCTCAAAACAGATAAAGACAAATCTATGTGAAATTACGGATCTACGAGGTGCGTTCAAATTATAACACCTATTTTTTTTTCAGGACTGGGATCAGATAGGAACTTCTAGTTTTTGTAAATACACGTAAACTCTCTGTGAATGAGTGACAGATGGCAACACGGTACAGTGCGTAGAACTCTAGTGGCAGCAACGAGGGTTAAGACTGTTTTTGATACTTAAAATGGCGACGTTTTCATCGTAAGAACAGCGTGTAATTCGTTTTTTCCATTTTAGTTGTGTGACACGTATTGAAATTCATCACCAGTTGAGTGAGGCATATAGTGATGGTTGTGTAATGTGCGTTCCTGGGTACGACAGTTAAATGAAGGCAGAACATCATGTGACAGCAAACCAAAACAGTTGCAGACATCGCCTCTAAAATTGGCACTTCCATGTGCACACAATTGCATGAACATCTAAAAATGCTCAATTGGCAATACTCCGAAACAACGTTCTCCACTCGTTAGACCATGTCGTCAGACCGGCTGGTGCGAGGCCGTGACTGTCTTGGTTTGTTGTCACACGATGTTCTGTCTTCATTGAACTGTCTCACCCAGGAACGCATATTAGACACATCCATGGTACCATCACCACATACCTCACTCAACTGGCGATGAATTACAACATGTGTCACACCACGAAAATGGAGAAAACGAATGATTACACGATGTTCTTGCAATGAAAATGTCGCCATTTTAAGTATCAAAAACAGTCCTAGCTCTCGTCGCTGCCATTAGTTCTATGCACTGTACAGTGCTGTCATCTGTCACTCATTCCCAGAGAGTTCACGTGTATTAAAAAAATCCTATCTGGTCTCAGTCCTGAAAAAAATAGGTGTTCACTTGAACACCGTCGTACAAAAGGCGTTTTGTATATTAGTCTCGAGATGGGTCACAGAGAGTGGACATTTTTATTTATTCTCTGTAGGAGTGAGGAAGTTGAGCCAGAATAAGTGAGAACATGTCAAAAAGGAATTTTGATAAGTAACAGGAGTGCGTCCTATCACTGAAATTTGTAAAACATCTACTTTAGGTATTTGTTTATAGTACACGGCAGGACTGGTAAAGGGAGAAAGAAGAATGGGATGTATACAATTTACTAATTATATGACTGTCGGTGGAGGTGAAAAAGAATTCCTAAGTGACACGATAATGGTTGTAAATTACTACAGCGATGAAAATGTGAAGATGAAAAATGCAAGAGAGGCAGGAGATTGTGATTACAGGAAGAAACCCAAAGTAAATAAAGATGAGAATTCGAAATGATCGTGGAGCAAATTGAATTTTTGCTTATACGATTTTTCAATAAAAACTACGGCGATGTTTTTACACTTCGTCAAAGGATACTTTTGGAGGGGGGAGTGGGCTTTGTGGCTGGTTCCATGGTGTTTTAAGCAGCAGAAAATGGGCAGCAACATTCAGTAACGAACGATGTGAAGTGCATAGTGAACTTCCTCGCATTAACTACGTAATTTCCGTTCTGTGGCCGCAGGATTGTTTTTTAAATACCTATAGTTCATGTTGTATAGCATTAAATATAACCCAGGAAGTGGTTTTTGCTATTTAAAATGAGTTTATATGTTGTAACATGAAGAATTTTTTCATGTGACTGAAATAAATAGTACCATCAAGTCTTCAAGGATTCGTATAAAACGGAATTTAGTTTACATTTTTTGTACATTTATTGCACAGTAAATTTCACTTCCTGTCATCACAAACTTACTACGCTTTGCTGGACCAGAGAAAGCTTATGGGTTTCACTTTCAGGAAGTTGGCAAGCATGCCTTTAGTGCACGTGCGATAGATTGGAGTTAAAAAAGGAGTCATTTTGGGGGCACATGAAGGAAGAAGACATTAGTGAAGTGCTGCATTGCAGGAGCGGACACGTGGACGTTGCGGTGAAATGTGGAAGAACGACCGGAAGCATTTCAGATATAAAATGATCCTGTAGAATGGTCACGCAACGTAAGTGCGAACCTTAAAATATGTTGAGTAAAGGGATATGAATTGCTTGGTGGTTGAAGGAATGATAAATGGAGAGAAGATTGGACGCAGATGATAGGTGATTAGTACATCATGTGTGGTAAAGAGAGAAAAAAAGAATAGCTTTCGTTTGTCATAAACACCCACTCTTTGATTATCTGAGAGAGAGTGAGAGAGAGAGAGAGAGAGAGAAGGAGGGAGGGAGGGAGGGAGGGGGATTTATATGAATGTTTGGATATGTCATATGGAAGCATGAGTTCATCTACATTATGAGTGACATCTTCAAATTAAATTAAAAGCAGCTAGAGTCAAGTAATCGGATTGTAGCTCCCTATCTTTTAGGGTAGCATTGTTAATAAAATTACACAGGACGACGTATCCTCGCTGCGTGAGGTAAGGTAGTATCTCCCTTCCTGTCACAAGCGTGCCACCGCCCCATTGAAAACTGTCTCGTTTGGTAATAAATTATCTTACGTACACTACTGATTTCAATTTTATCACCAAACGCTCTGCATACGGTTAATGGTATCCGAGAATTACATTTTCAGACGCTCAGTCAAACAAGAAAGGAATTAAATTATGTACGAGTTGCTCAGGGCGGAATTACTTTCTATGTACTGCCCTTGAATCCATATGTAATGAATTTTCAGCAGCAAATCTGGAGTTGTGTTTTAGGATGTTAAAGAGAGTTGACTTAAGTGTAACGAGTCGTCTATATTATACAGCGGTAACTGAAATCGCATTAGAGATTTTTCAGGTTAAATAGATCGGTTCAGGTACTCCCCATGGTAGCTCAGATGCATAAACTGGTGATCGAAGGCGGAAGAAGTGACACTCAAAAATCGTAGAAATTACTTTAGGAGTAGCAGCGGCATATTTGTGTGTAGTAATTACGATATGCAATAGTTTTCTGTTTTTTTGGTGTAATTTACGTCCTTCAATGTTGTCATATCGGGCGTTTGAGTGGAATGGGTAAAATGATGCTCAAATGAGCCCAGGGTCCATCACCTTGTTCTAAAGGAGAAGTATCTTCTTCACTTATGTTTGTATCACCACCTTTAATCCATTCTGACATCTGGACCGTAGAAGAGGAAACATAAGGTGGAGGAGATACGCAAGACAGGTAGGTGTACACCTTGGTTCGTCTCCGCCTCAAAGATGGGGCCCTTCCTTCTCCAATTCAAGTGTCACTTATTCACTTATTTTTAATCCATACTTACACCTGAATCAGGATGAACACATTTTAAAAACGAAATGTCGGATGCATACCAAATTTGATCTTTAACTTCAGTATCTTCCAAATATACATGACTGCTTTTATGAACACCTTTCACACTGCACTACCATTTACATGGTTAGAGAATGTTATTTTCTCGGATATGACCAACGATTTTGATTTATATTTGATATCTAAATAGGCAATTAATTGCTGGGGTTCGCTGCTGTATCTGAAAATGAAGGCACTGTCCTGGGATTGAGAACTAGAAAACAAGTCTATATGTCAGAATTATGAGTCCAGACAGAAGAATTCAGAGGAAGTGCGAATGGCTAGAATACCAGCTACTTTCCATTGTTCGTCCGACAAGTGACACGTAACTGAAATTAGGGAGGAAGAATATTATTTCCCATTCCGTTCCAATACCGAGCCAAATAATTAACGTTCTAGCAACATTGATTCACAAGAACTCACTCGGTCATACCACAACCACACAGTTTAAAAAGTCGATCAGCTGTGAAAATTGTGGCTGTAGCTTCCCTTGTACGTGTTAACACGTATTTCGTGTTATTGCGGATCATGACAACGAATACTACACTTCCGGGATGTCAGCTACCGAAAGAGGCGGTTACGTTACCCATGTGCTTGCCAACGCTCATGATCATAATTGGTCAGAAAAATCAGCAACGCCTATCTAAAACGTGGGAAATAGTAAATGCAACGTGAAATAAATTCTGGGAAGAAAGCTGCCTTATTTGAATAAAATGCTAAGAGATTAAGAAATGAAGCGACATTTCATTGGTTCTGACGTCTGTTCCTCCCTCAGTTTTAAACACAAGAAGGCTTGTTGGTTGCTGTGTGTCATGTGGTTTTGAGTATTTTGTTTACGTGCTAAGTCCTCCGAAATCAGAATAGCGAAGACTGCAGGTAAATAGCAGATGTCGCATTCATTATGGTATTTGTATGCTCAACAGTACTTCCATGTACTGCACTATCCCGATCATACCATGCTATTTCGACTTTTACACTGTCTTTTTATAATGAGCTCTTTGCACTTACGCAGGCCATGACATATCTTGAATACTGACACCTAAAGTCAATTGAGAGGCCATCTTTGGCCAAGATTCTTGTACAAGAAATTCAGTTGCTCTTTAATAAAATATGAGAAGCTAAACAAGTTATGCTTGTGTGGATACCTTCACATAGTGGCATTCATTGCATTGAACCTGCTGATTAAGCAGCTGAAGAAGCTACACGTCTCCGTTTGTGTGATCCTACAATAGCTACACCGCATACGGACATCATTACATTCATGAAAAAAAGAAATATATTAACATTGGAAGATAAATTGGCTTAAACCTTCCAACAGTAAACTGCATGAAATAACATCAGAAGCCATAGTACATCATCTCCTTCATACACCTCCTCCATGCCTGATCAAGTTCTGATGTCACGATTAAGAATAGGTCACACTAACGTAACTCACAGATCTTTTCTTGAGAAGAAACAACCTCCCAGATGCACAACTTGTAACAGTAGCCTAACTATCAAGTACATAATTTTTGACTGTGCACTCTACAACCATTGGCGCCGGCAGCATGGCATACCAAACAAGATAAGTGAGGCATTTTCTTCCCCATCTCAGTGTACAAGACTCATCAAGCTTTTCACAGACATTGGTTTATATTTCAAAATTTGATCTTTAACTTACAAGTGATCTTTATTTCCTTTGTAATGTAATTTCTGTTGTTAAAGTCGCGATAAGACTTTCTAAGTTAAATATAAAAAAAGTACTTCCAACTGAAGTATTTCCATTATACTTTTATTTTCATAGTTTACAGTACTCATTTGAGTGAAAATGAACTATGCGGACCTTGTGCACTAATGAGAGGATAACGATTTATTTTTCCTATGCCTGAAGGAATGTAACAAAGCGTTGCTGGCCCTATCAACAACGGTAACCCAACATCTGGAATAAAAAATATCTTCTAACACCTACGTAATCGTACGACTGAAAGTAGGAAATCAAACATTCAAGTTCTGCAATATTAGTTGGATATAAGGAAGTAAATTCATTTTGCATTTGGTCAGTTGCAATTGGTATGCCGCACATAATAGCATGAAATGACAAAGCAAGCTACCAGTTTAAACTTGCTTCATCTTAATTAAGGTCTACCATAATTATCGCCCACCTGATTCAGAGCAGCTAATTGCGTTACAACGTTTTGGTACGTGAGATAACAATCAAAACGTGAACTCGCTCGTGTTCCTTTTTCTGTACAACGTACATGATTATGTGGGTAACATGTTGTTCGTGCACTGGAGCGTTTGCATTTTGTTTTTATTTGAGTCTCATTGGAAGTAGTGCAGCCGAAGTCACAAAAAATGAGTTCAAGATGTTCATCGTAAAACGTATAATAGCCACTTGGTACTACCGGCCTTCCATGGCCCCATTATACATAAATTGGTGCTTTTGGTTAGTCAATAATAAGTTAAGTCAGATATCACGCTCGTCTTTGAAATTACGGAACATAAAACCACAGGATTGGAGATCAGCCTTGCCAAATTTCTCGAATTGCTGCTGGACTTACATAATCTAGTGAAGGGGTGTTACCTGACATTTAATGCACAACTTATTGGCTCTTTGAACAGTGAATATTTTGTTTACACTGCTGAGTGCAGCTAGTTTTTTCCACCTCAGTCTGAAGACAGCCAACCAAAACCCATCTGTGTCACATTCCTGCCCAATTGTATCCTTAAACATTCTACAAACGGCCAAAGTGCTTCGAATAGCGCTCTGATAATTTTAGCCCGTAATGTGATTATACATTAATGCTCGATTTCAACCAACAAATGTTAAGACTTAACGCGGCTGTTAGTCTGTTTAGCAATAGCTATAACAAAAATTGCCCGCCTCGGTAGCGTAGATGGTAGCGTGTCTGCCTCACGTTCAAGATATCCCGAGTTCGAAGCCGGTCAAGGTGAGTTACCTGGATAAGATTTTTTTCCCGGAGTTTTCTCTTACTAAAAGACTAATGTTGTGTAGCTTTAAGCTCCATGGACCCCGGACTCATTTGAGCATCATTTCACCCATTTCATTCATCGTCCGATTTGACTTAACGTTGGAGGACGTTTCACCAACAAGTGTTAGCTTAACACTCATGTTAAATCTCTTGTTAAACTAACAAGCCATTTTTCTGTTAAGTCGTTAACAATTGTAAAATTGTCAAGATTGGCGGGCGTGAAAACAGCTTTTGATGCCGATTTGCTATATTTAGACCATCTAAATAACATTCGTAATAGAGAACGGCCTATGAGGAGAAATGATTGAGAGGTTAGAACATGCATCGAAAGGAATATGCCGATATCGCCTTTGCTTCAAGTATATATAACTTTGCGATTATATAATTCACTGAATTCTAGATAATTCATTGTCCACCTCTCGTCTTGAATCGTTCAAGTCTCTCGTTACTTCTGTCCTTCGCCACTCGTTTTAAATTTACGTAATACTGACGAAGTTGCCTTATACTTCTGATTGTGACATTTGCATTCGAATTAAGCTCATTTCTAATCTTTTCCCACGTCACATCTTTCTCTTTCACATTTACCGCATCCGCCTTCTGATTTTCCACAATATCTTTACATTTAGTTACTAATTTAACTAACAATTCTTTCTCTATTGATGAGAAATTTGTCCACAGTTTCTCTTCTGATTTTGGCACCCGCCATTTTTTCAGCTGTGTGTAAACATAAATAAAAACAAAAGCGCATCTTAGTAGGCTCAGAAAATAATAAGATTCGTCCACAGCCTTCTGCACCTGTAATATTTACAAGTCTCTCGGCGTTAACACGTGTTTTAACATTTTCAGAAAGCGAATTGGGGAAATGCAAAAATTTTAACACTTTTGTTAACTTCGTAACAATTATTACGTTACATTGATTAACGTCGATTTTAACATCTGTTGGTGAAATCGGGCATAAATTGACAACGTAACTCGACACTTTCAAATGGAATTATCTCTGATTTGGCACTCTAACCTCCATTTACCTCCTTATATAATTTCTCTGTAATGTTTTATTTCCATGACACCAAGTTACAGAAAGCAGGCGAATTAGTGTCGAATCTTAAATCGCCGGGTTACTTTGCATGGAATGAACGGTGGAACTGTCCCAGTTAGAAAGCGGCAGTTAAATAATTGTTTTCGTTTGACATTAAATCACTGTTTCAGTCGACAACTGTTGATAACGACGAAAGATTTGCAAGGATGCCGCTACGTCCATATTTCATGCATCCAGACTAAGATGTGTGCAGCTATCTCGTTCAACAACTTGTGGTCGGGCAATAAAGTCCGATACAAGACGCTGCATAGCCATAAGTTCCTATAGGAATTACTGAAGATCGGAAACCATTTTATATTTTTGTGTAAAAGTGCAGAAAACCTTACTAGAAGTATACACTTTGACTTAGCGTGACATGTCGAAGCTCGTTTGTTACTTGCCTATACTGCTGTCGCTGAGACCATGGATTCATTTGTGCTACTTAGGAGAATATCTGGTTATTCAGAGGTATGTAAAACTTGCAGCTTGGTTACAATAATGGATGGGATTTGAGCGACAGGTACATTGTTGTGGAAACAGAAGCAATTTCACTTTTTCTCAGTGAAGAATGCATATTTTCATATTTCCAAATAGGTACTTGTGTGTAATTTAACTGGACCGTTTTGTATATGGTGTCGTAATGGTGCTAAATTCATTTAATTTCACCACAAGCGCTAACTTACACTTAATTTCAGTTTTCTGACTGCACAGAACAAACATACCTGCTGGTGGTTTACCTATGCCTCAGATGCACACATCTCTTACTGCTGCTCTTAGCTTCTCGACGCTCACAGAATTATTCACTGCTCGCGGACTGTTATTACTCTAGTTGTCCGTAGCACTCCCCAAGTCTCAGTTGAATTTATTGTAGAGACCTATGGAAATCGGAAGTCATTTGAAAGTCAATAGTACGGGACCCAAAAGGAACATATTTACGTTCTCGTGACGTCAGCAGCGGTTGTCTTGGAACGAAACATTGCGCCTCTTGGCCGGCAAATAAGAAAAGCGGTGGAATAGGTGATTTCATACTCATACACTCTGGGGCAGATATTTGCTGTTACACCGTTATGTAATGTACATTTCTTTAGCCCATGACTTTGAAAGGTGTTAAGTTTATCTGCACTTCCACCCGCTTTTCCTATCGTTTCTTTCAAATTATTAATACTTATCATATTCCCATTATTAATCAGAATGTTACAGGAAGATATTTGCGTGCAAATATACTTAGCATTAGCTTTTTGCAAATTTCCTGAAGTTCTGTTGGATAAGGAATGCTTTGTTTCACTGGTGATGTAGTCACAGATGGAATGATCTTCTTAGAAGCCCTCGTGGAAGCTGATCGGCCGATATTGATAAACTACACGGAGCTTGCCGGGTATTTTGCGAAACCTTGCCAAGTTTTCGCAAGATTGAATTAGTCACCTGATACCCAAGATACGAACCTGATACCTGTTCACCCCTGCTCCAATCTTCAATTACTTGTTTGGCCTATTATTCTAGTGAAATAGATCCTTAAGGATATCGAGCAACCACCTGGAGTGTTTCCTCTTTCCTGAAGTTGATCAGCCCTCGTTTAGAAAAGGGTACTGGAAGTCCATTAATCTGTCCGATCGCCTTCTTGAAGTTCATATTCATTTATGAAATCTTATCAAGTATTTCTACAAATCAGAATACGGACAGATTTCTCTAGATATTTTAAAAGTTAGTTATTTGTATTTGAGTTATTTTGAATGTTTTGTTTATATTTCGGATGATTAATGGAAAGTTTTCAGGTATGTGCTAGAAGACGTACGGAGAAAACAATGGATGCGTAGGTGAAAACGAAACAGCCGCTCTGCTTCCAAAGTACCATATATCCGTTAACAAGGCGAAACAACACAATGTTCTTTCACCTACTTCTGTTTTCGGCCGAAAAAAAAATGACCTCAGCTTGGGCTGTAAATTGGTTGTAGTGCTGGAAGGCATTGACCTCATTCGTTACAGCGGCAAGTCTGACAAATTTATCCCTAACATGCGGGGTCCATCACGTCTCGCTATTTCTTTCTAAGTCGTGCCTTGCAGGAAATATTAACTTGTAGATCCGCTGCTTGGCCAAAATTGGGCACCAATTCTTCGGCTTTGTTAATGGTAAAACGGCACTTGTTATTTTCGCGAGGCAACTTTACTGTTTTTTTTTCCTATTGTTTTGTCTGTTTATTGCCTGGCTGATTAGATAATTCCTGCAACGAGAACCTTTTGTTTTCATTTTTCATTTCTTTTATTACTTTTTTAATGCAGCATAAATGTGTGACTAATTTCAATTATTAGAGGAATTACAGGGTCGCGCCATGGCTGAGTGGCTAGACCGCTTGGCTGTCGTCAATACGGCCCGAGTTTGATCCAGACGACCGCAAAGTGAGATTCGTGGTGGATTACACGGCACTGGGGCGTGTTTTCTCTGGGTCCTCCGATTTCCCTCGACTGCATTCAAATTGTTCCATTTTTCCTATTATTCCGTTTTCCCTCGTTCTGTCATCCATTTCCCTTACTCTCATACCAGGCATCGGGCTAATCACCCTACCTGGGATCTCTCTGATCCAGAGATTCCGTTGCTCAACCCCCACAAGGGTTAAGAGGAACAAAAATACCCTGACACCACTGAGTGGTATAAGAGGGCAGTAAAAGAAGGAATTGCAGAAAGAACGGAAAAGCTATGCTGTATACGTACAAATTACGTGTATGATTCTGTAAATTCGATGGATTTAGTAAAGCAGAGTTGAAAAGACTGTCTCTTCCATAAATTTTTGAAAGTTTCGATGATCGGAAATCAGACTGCGGCATGAATCCTGTAACAATGAAGTAACATTGCAGTAGATGAATGCAAGTACATCCATATTCTAAACAAAGTGCTCATATTTAAGGCTACCATTACTGTGCAAAGTCCTCCAAAAAGTATAATTCTTAAATCTGATCACAAAGCAAGGCATTGCATCACTATATGCTATGTTTTAGTGCAAATATTGGGGAGTAGACTTATACACTTGACTGAAAAGGTGAAAAAACTTTACCATTTTTATTTTCGCACAGAGCGTCTTAACGCTTTAAGCACGTAAAGAGGGTATACGCGGTAGATTTACAATTACCAGGTGCCTAAAATAACAGGGACATACGAGGTTTAATAGAAAAAAAAACAGGAATGCTGTTTTTTTTGCTTCAAGAATCTTTCTCGACATCCATTTTGTCCCCTTCAAAATAATCTCCCTCAGATATAACATACTTATGCCAGCGCTTTCTCCAATCGTGGAAATAGGTACTTCTGGAACTCAATTTAGCAATGTTGTTCAGCTATTTCAGCGATTCTGTTGCCCTTGTGCGATTGTCCAGCATCATTTTCTTTGCTTCTTCCAAATTGTCGTCGGTAATTGATGTGTGATCGTCGCCATCTTCTATCCTCTTTGAAACATTTCTGCCACTCGTTAACTCGTCTTACTCGTGGTAGATTCACCAAAAGCTACAGTCAGTACTTCAAAAGTGGTGGTTTTTATTCTTCAAGCAAAAGTTAGTGTAAATTAAGTAAAAATTCGCCAAGCGCTGAAAACCTGTATGACCTTCTCGAGTGTCAACAAAGAAACCAAATATTCAAAGCAAGTGAAAATGCAAGCTTACGTGAGGCTCATTTATATCAACACTGGAAAAAATTTGATAATAGGATATATAAAGCCCGCGAAAATAAAATTCCTGTTATTTTTGTGGCATTATTTAGTTTGCACAAAAAATGGACTTTTTCCGTATGTTTTGCTCACGGATTATATCAATGTCCAAAGGTACATTCAGTAAATTTTGAAAATTTGGTTCATTCGCCAGTGCTTATCGTTTCTATTTTTTTCTCTACCGAGATCCCAACAATCGCACTTCCTGGTAAATGATGCCCGCTTCCTTGGTGTGATGGTGGCTTGTCTGCCTCACGTTCAAGAAGTACGGAGTTCGAATCTCGGTCAGGATGAGTGTTCTGGATAAAGCCTTTTTTGGGGCTATTCCTCGTTCTGAAAGGTGAATGTCGGGTAACTCTAAGGTCTCTGAACCCTGGACTTACACAGGATCCTTTCATCCATTCCATTCATCGTCCGATTTGATTTAAATGCGTAAATGACATGGAAAAGGCATTAATACTGACAATTCGAATGAGCATGACGCAGGCTGTGAAGAACAAACGAAAGTTGTTAATAAAACACCGTTTTTCATCATCATCATCATCATCATTATTATTATTATTATTATTATTATTATTATTATTATTATTATTATTATTATTATTATTATTATTATTATTATATTTTGCAATAAACAAGGTCCCTTATGTCTAATTCAGAAAAGAAAATCAATCATCGATAATTCAAAGTCTTTCCTCAATGTGATAAGAACAAATATGACATCGACAGTAATTTTTTAGTTTATTATTATTGTTTTTTTTTTTTTTTTTTTTAATTTACGTTTTCCAAGGTTGTCCTATCGGACGATGAATGTAATGGGTGAAATGATGCTCAGTTGAGCCCAGGGTCCACAGAGCTTAGAGTTACCTGACATTCTTCCCGAGATTCGAACTCGGGACCTCTTAAACGTGAGGCAGACACGCTACCATTTACAGATTTGTACAGATTCTGCCCAACAGATGTTGAAGTCTATACTTATTTGTAACGATGTAGCAACACAACCTTCTGCCCGAGATGATTGACGAGTCAATTAAAGGAATGCGGAATGCTTCTGCCTCATATTTCAACTTCAGAGATTGAAATCTGTAAGGCGTCATTGTGTAAACCACTTAATCTGTATGGCTATCAAATTAAAATTTAATGCCAAAGTATTAGTGGGATTGCTGAAAAAATTAGCTTCTATATGAAGAAATACTATTAATTTATTATACCTATTTGAAAAAGACATTTCTCACTTAAAAGAACCCTAAATAATGGTTTCAGTTACGAAAGTTTGTTCTGACACTTGTGTTTTGCATAATGCTTTTTGGGCAGGAACTAAATCGCCGCATGCAAAAACCTAAATATCGACTTATTTTGTAGATGTTCTACTGCACAGCGGTCGAGTTAGCTTTGTATTTGTCTCACGCAAACAAGATCATAAATCAGTATTTACTTGCAAAACTCTTGACATTGGAAACTGTTGTAATGTTTGGTTTGTTCAGCTCACTGATTTATAGTACGAAAACAGCATTTCTGTGGTTTCTTCTTTAATAGTGCCCAGTCGAGTCCCTGCCCTCCCAGATGTCTACATCGTTCCCTATTTGTGGCATCCCTTGGCAAATTCTTACTCTCGAAACGTACTTCTATTTATCTTCACTTAATCCAATGAATTTGTTAATGGTCTATTACCATTTATCTCCTTTAAAGGCTTTAAGGGTTTATTTGTTCGTTCACCTTCAGCACATGCCTGGCACTCTGCATTCTCGTTAATGGAGAGTTCTTTAGTGTGATTTGATAAGTCTCGTATATTTCCATGAAATAGAATATTTTTGTTGCCGCTTGATAATTCACAGTAGTGTATATAACATTTGCAACATACTGTTAATTGTTGACAACCATCTAAATTAGTAAGTGTGACAGCTGCAATAAAAGATGGGAGGGAACGAGTTGATGCCAAACATTTTCATTTAAAGGGTTGGACTGTCACAAAACATAATTGAAGTTCACGTGGACTTTGCAGCAGCAATGAAGACCATTTTCTTTTGGATTGATGAATTTTAACATGGTCGACAAGCATCAAAGGAACATCGTGATCCTGTCGAACACTTGAGTTCACCACACGGGACACAATTGACACATTCCTTGATACAGTAATGCAAGACCGCCGAATAAAAATTGGATAAATTCCTGACATCTGAGCAGAGCAAATGGGCATTATTATGCTTGGAGAATTGGCTGTGAAAAAGCTGTGTGCTAGATAGGTTTCGCGATTAGTCACAGTTGTACAAAAGCGCATGCGGCATATTTCAACACAATATTTGGCGATATTTCATGGCATTCCGCAGTCCTTTTTGCGCCACTTGGGATCTTACATGAAACGTGGATCCATCATTTCACGCCAGAATCCAAACGCCTGTGAAAACAATGGACCAAGGCTCGTGCAAGTGCCGTTAAGAAGGCGAAGACCATTTTGTCATCTGGTAAGGATGGCCACCGCTTTTTGAGATTCCCAAGGAAGATTACTTGCAAGAAAGGCAGAAAGTATTATGCTTCATTGTTGGATTGTTTGAAACTTGCATTGACAACAGAGACCAAGGTTGACGCACAAAATGCGCTCTTTTACCTGAATAAAGCCGTACCCCACACATGAGCGATCACAATGACTGCATGAATTTGAGTTTCAGTTGGTTCCTCGTCCATCCTGTTCCCCAAACTTAGCCTCAGTGACTTCTTAGTGTTTTCTAATTTCAATTTTTGAGCATAGTTTCTGAAGACCTTTTCATTCCGAATGACTTTTGCATAACGTAGCATAAGTGGTAAAACTGAGAAGGGGAAGAAGGAGATTGAAAGATATGGTGTTACTACAGAAGATACGCAATCTAATAGGATTCTTTTTTTATTTTGTCGCAGATAACCATTTCGAAATATTCGTTGTAATTGGTTTCAATTTTCTAACACCTATCTTAAGCTAATGAAAAGTAGTTATTCTTTTTTTTTTTTTTTTTTTTTTTTTTTTTTTTGGAGGGGGGAGTCTCTTGTTGAGCACAGAGTTCGTAATGTCGAAGTAACGTTTAGCGACCAGCTGTTACATGATTTGGATATCACTTAAGGCTAGTGTATTCCCTTTGTGTGCTGGAGCATTTCTACAATGGCCATCGCACTGTCATTAGATAGTTGTGCGTCTTACGTTTTACGTTTTTAAGAATGGTTTGTATTAGTGGGTAGAGAAAGCCATACAAGTCCAGCACACAATATTTCTTTTGTTTTCTTTAGTTTCCCACATTTCAAATCACAATACAAATCCGCGGGATGTAGAAAGTTAAACTTTGAGGTCTAACTAGCTGGCATGGAAAGGGGCGATTCTACGTAGTCGTTATCTTTGTTAGAGAAAAGGCGTTATCAAGTCGTAAACTCGCCAACGATCGTGAGTAGCAGAAGTCGACAAACAAGTCCGCTCATTCATTTATTGTTTATAAAAACAGTATTATGTGGTTGAGAAAAGGACGGGGAATATTCTGCTTTTCTCTTGTTTTTTTTACAGCGTGTTTTTACAGCCGCACAGACAGGGGGCGCTGTTTGGTTGTGGAGAAGCGTGAACTCTCATCTCCTGAGGACGAGATCCGTCTGGACCAGGGATGTCCATAGCTTTAAGCGATAAGGGCAGAATCTCGGCAATATTTACGCGTTCGTGTATCTTTCATAAGTGTGCAACACGAGAATATTCAAACCTATATCCTCGAAGCGGAAATAAAATCATTAATAGATTTTACAAGTAGACTTTGTTATATCATGAATATGCGTGATAATAGTGAAAAGTAGAGTATGTTCTAGCGTATGTCATCGTTAATGATCAGGTACTTCTGAGGAGGATTTTTCCCTTGCTTCCTGCGATGTTCTGAAAGTTGTTGCCTTATACCAAATGTGGCTTTAAACCCCAAATTTGTTTTTATTGAGTGTAAGCACAACACGAATAATTCAAATTATTAGTTTTGTTATTTCTTAAATCTTCTTTTAAATGAAATGTTTAAAAAGGAAGTTAACGTACTGAATACCAGTACTCAGAAGTTTCAAACCTGTATAATGGAATTTCAGATGTATTATTCAAAGAATTTCTTTGAAATACGAATGCTCCAGGTTTGAACAGAGATTGTCCATTATAAAACTTACTTTAGGTTGTAATATAAAGACTTCAATCCTTTACTGGAAGAAAATGAAGTGGTAGGATTCATGCATGATTTACTGTAGTCAAAGTTAAAAAAAAAAAAGGCTCGTGAATTAAAGGAGTTGGTAATCTAATAGAAAGATAATTTGTGCTATGCTTCAAGGGCACGTGGGAGGTATCACGAGCAACAACGTAACATGCAATAATCCATTTACTAATCCAGAATTCTTTGATTTGCTATGAAGAATTTAATGCAAATGTACTTAATTTACTAAACGGTACATCAGGCCATATTAAATATATTCATAAATCACTAAATGAAATGTTCAACTTAACCTAAACACGCAAAATGTTCCTCTGGAAATAATATACATTGTTGACTGTGGTTATCTTGCAACTTCTGAGTCCACAGGACGTAAGTTCGATTCCTGGCTGGAGGAATGGCATTTTTGAGTATCCAGGGTTACTCTCCGACCATCCTCGAATCGGGAAGTATGAGTGAAAAAGTTATTGCGTGTGTAAATTAATGTTGTAAGATATATCCAGAGTAAAGAAGCAGAAAAAGAAACGGCAGTAAAAAGAAGAATATATTGTCGATGAGCAAATTGCTCCAAAGCTAACAGTCTCTGATATGACCTTGGGCATATAAATTGGGCGGTGGAGGTCAGCGCTGAGATACAGTGTAAGATAACCGTATCCATAAAATATTTCAAAACTGTCATTAAACGTCTGTAGCACAAATACATTAAAAACCAACTTCAGCTTTAACACAAGTTCAGCAGCAGAAAAAGTAACACTGGTATGGAAGAGGGGCATTCAGAACGTTTATCTAGACAATAGTGCATATAAGACAGGCATTTATCATCCGGTTTAAGGTTAAGCCTCTTAAGACTGGTATCAGTCTCATGTTGAGCCCATGTTGCTTTGGTCTGCCACTTTACTTCTTCTACCCTTTGAATTGTAGTTCATAATGGATTTTGGTAGGCGGTTGCCGTTTATACTTTGTATATGCTGTTTCCAATAATTTTTACCTCGATTTGGTTTGTTTATTAATTGAAATAATTTCGCTCCGTATATGCTCTATCTTTACTTTTCTTATGCAGTAAGATAGGTCCTGCCACAGATCTCATATCACTGTTTCAATTCTTTCGTCTGCCTTCCCCTTTCAGAGTTGACGGGAAGAAACTACTTGTTCGAATTATTTGTAGTGCTATTCCTGTGGCTAAAGAGGCAATTGGCGGTTTATATTTGTAAATATAAATGGGGATAATCAGTCGGTAGACCATCTGCCTGCCGTGCTAGGGATCCCGGGTTCGATTCCCGGCGGTGGGGATTTTTCTCCGACCAAAGTAATTCCTCATCATCCCCAGAGTCTGGAAGTATGAATGAGAGAACGAATGTGTGCGTGATCTAATGATTAAAACCCAACGAATACGAGTTAACACCTTCGATATGTTCCAAAGCAGAACGGCCGCCGATATGACCATTGTAGTTAAAGGCGGGGTATAAATGTGTACGTGTTCTAATGATTAAAACCCAACGAATACGAGTTAACACCTTCGATATGTTCCAAAGGAGAACGGCCGCCGATATGACCATTGGAGTTAAAGGCGGGGTATAAATGTGTACGTGTTCTAATGATTAAAACCCAACGAATACGAGTTAACACCTTCGATATGTTCCAAAGGAGAACGGCCACCGATATGACAATTGCAGTTAAAGGCGGGGTATAAATGTGTACGTGTTCTAATGATTAAAACCCAACGAATACGAGTTAACACCTTCGATATGTTCCAAAGGAGAACGGCCGCCGATATGACCATTGCAGTTAAAGGCGGGGTATAAATGTGTACGTGTTCTAATGATTAAAACCCAACGAATACGAGTTAACACCTTCGATATGTTCCAAAGGAGAACGGCCGCCGATATGACCATTGGAGTTAAAAGCGAGGTATAAATGTGTACGTGATCTAATGATTAAAACCCAACGAATACGAGTTAACACCTTCGATATGTTCCAAAGGAGAATGGCCGCCGATATGACCATTGCAGTTAAAGGCGAGGTATAAATGTGTACGTAATCTAATGATTAAAACCCAACGAATACGAGTTAACACTTTCGATATGTTCCAAAGGAGAACGGCCGCCGATATGACCATTGCAGTTAAAGGCGGGGTATAAATGTGTGTGTGATCTAATGATTAAAACCCAACGAATACGAGTTAACACCTTCGATATGTTCCAAAGGAGAACGGCCGCCGATATGACCATTGCAGTTAAAGGCGAGGTATAAATGTGTACGTGATCTAATGATTAAAACCCAACGAATACGAGTTAACACCTTCGATATGTTCCAAAGGAGAACGGCCGCCGATATGACCATTGCAGTTAAAGGCGGGGTATAAATGTGTACGTGATCTAATGATTAAAACCCAACGAATACGAGTTAACACCTTCGATATGTTCCAAAGGAGAACGGCTGCCGATATGACCATTGCAGTTAAAGGCGGGGTATAAATGTGTACGTGATCTAATGATTAAAACCCAACGAATACGAGTTAACACCTTCGATATGTTCCAAAGGAGAACGGCCGCCGATATGATCATTGCAGTTAAAGGCGGGGTATAAATGTGTACGTGATCTAATGATTAAAACCCAACGAATACGAGTTAACACCTCCGGTATGTTCCAAAGGAGAACGGCTGCCGATATGACCATTGGAGTTAACGATGGGGTATAAATGGAACAATAAAAAAATGGTGACAGCTCATTTCATACGTGAAGAAGGAATCTTGAAAGCTAGAATCAGGTTGAAAAATTCGGGTGTCATAGCCTGAATTGGAACCACAATTTTGCCGGTCTTCGCCAGGTTACTTTAACCACTGTGCTACCATGGTAACATGCCAGAATGTCTTGTCTGGCTATGTTATTGAAGTGCACAATCTTGTCCTATACACGCCTCAGTGTGAAAGGGCCATAACTTTGATTGAACCTAATAGTCTGTTAAACTATAAAGCTCGGGCTTGAGAGTATTTACACATTGTAAACATCTCCTTTTGGTTTATTGGTAAACATGAGTTCATTGGAGAATTTAATGTTTTTCATCGAGTTTAGAACAATTAGCGTTGTAACTTTGAGCGACGTAGATTTTAAATTATCGCATTTATATTGCATTAATATGAAAGTTTAGGGTATCCACGTGCTTTTGTTTTATACACACCAGTCGCCACTGGGTACTTGTTAAACCCTCTGAAATTCTCGTAGGTGTAAATTCAATATATATCCTATGTTGCGAGGAAACTGAAGACCTATAAGAAGCTGAAGACCGATACAAGAAATGCGTATACCAACGATCCGCCACTGTAGTAACCTGTATGCATTGATAAATGGTGAAGTTTAGGAGTACACATTTTAATTATACATTATGTATACTTGGCTATTTAAGTGCAGTACCACACGAAACTTTTATTATCCTCTTTAGGCCGCGCCTTGGCTGAGTGGTTAGACCGCTTTTGTCACCAAGGCGGCCCCGGTTCGATCCCAGACGACCGCAAATGAGATATGTAATGCACAACACGGCGCTGGGGCGGGTTATCTCCGGTTTCCCTTGCCATCTCATTCCATCGGTGCCCCATCTTCAGCTCGTGTATCATCAGTGTCGCTGCCTGCGGTACCCGTATGTAGTAAGAGAGGGCGTTGAACACACATATTGTAGTCTTTTCTACATTGTCGAGATAACCTCTCTTATCTCATAACGGAGAGGCTAGAAGCTAATCTGGGTTCTTGAAATAAAGCTGGGTTTTAAGGACCTGGGGTGTAATTGTCCGACAATTCTAGTGCATTCAAGTGTTAATTTCGCTTATTGCTGTTGCCGTGTTTTTGCACATTTTATCGCCAACAAGCCAGTGCATCGAACGTGTCTTAATTACCTCTTTGGAGGTGCTTTAAAACGACAATAAAAGCCATACCATATGACGTAGTAGAGCAACGGACCAATTTATACAAGCATAAAGGTGCAACATTAAACAGTAAAGAATTCTACTTTCTTACCTGTATAGATACTGCACTGGAAAATTGAACACGACTTGAAAAATTCGTACTCCACAGTTGCAAGATATCAAGCCGAAACCCTTTCATAACTGTGCCATGTTTGTGGGTAGTTTGGATTGTGTCGCCCAAGGGCAAGTGAATTCCGGAACATGGTCGGGATTATCCCTTAAACCACTGGCTTTCTCTGCAAACTTCCAACAGGTCTTGATAACCCTGAGTGCTTGAGGAATCGCCCTCAAGTGGCACTTTCATCTCTTAGCCACTCTCTATTTTACTTGCAAGATAAGGGACACGTAGGTCACTGCGTAAGGTCATTTCCCACGCAGCTGCAACCACTTTCACGCTTTGGTATGTTGTTTCGGTATCTGCAAAATTGGCAGATACGTATCGATTTGTTTAGAGGAAGTAGTGCTTTTGACCTGTAGGCATTGATTTCACATGTAGCTGTTATGCTAGTCATTGAGAGGTTGTGTCCACTCTTTCAGACCAATTGGTATTTTGTTTTGGATAACAGATTAATTTCATTTAAATTATTTTAGGTTTTAATTTTATTACAGTTTTTATATTAGATCGTAAGGAAATAAACATGAACTGTCAGTTTTGATATCCTAAATAAAATCAACCAAAATACAGCTTAAATAGAAATACTTATTGTGAAATAAGTGATGAATGCAGCTCGAAATTTGCCTGGACAGACAAAAATGTCTGGGCAGAATCCAAATAAATTAGCAATATTGGGTTATTAAAATAAGATGAATTAACTGGTGAAAGATTGTCATTTTCTTAGGTTTGAAGCAGACTTATCACGGGTAATTGTAACTAAAATATTGTCCCTGCCATGTCAGGGGCAGATATTCCTAATATTCTTTAAGAATTTGAATCCAAAATACTGTGGGAGGAGACAAAAGTGCATGCAGTCTACAAGGTACTGTCCTCCACAGGAAAGATAGTCTCCGAGGCATGAGACGCAGGGGGGTTGGCGAAGGTTCCCACACCCTCCCTGGACAGGTTTATGACACCCTATGTCAGTACAGTTACAGACCATTCAAAAACATTCTGACGGCTTCTACTTTTGTGAATGAATCTTCCCGGTTTTAGTGTACAGAATGAATAGGGCGCATGTTTTTTTAACGGTCTGCTCCTTGTGTAGCATGCGTTTTCTGCCATACACATTCGCTGTCCTTGTCCCACTGTGTAAGGCAGCACATACCTTCCAGGGACCTTCTTTGCGTTGCTGGACTGTACTTGTTCAGGTTTTATGGCCGAATACATGAGCGTCATCTAAATTCAAGCGGCCGCATCTGCAGAAGATATTGGATCGAAATAACCATTTTCATCCCAGATTCGGAGATAGACGCTATCTTCCTATTGTGTCTCGAAGATATAATAATGTTTGTTTGTTAAACTTTTGTAATGTCTGTTTGTTAAACTGTTGCCCAAAAGGCATAAGCCAGTCTTGACATGTTTAAAGAGGCAGCCAACACGTCATTGTAAACGCTGTCCACCAGAGAAATAGGCGAAGCTTAAGTGGACAATGGCCATTTTGAGTACCTTCAGAGTTGAACATTTTACTTAACTGTGTACCTAGGGTGTTTAAAGTTTTCATTTTTAATTCATTTTGACTTTTAGAGTCTCCCTATTTCCGGACTCTTGTATGTTCCTTGTCTATTAACAGAATATCACATACCACCAACTCTTGTAGGATATATATTTACTTACACTTGTATACATGTCAAATATGGCCACGGGATATCGCTACCAGGTAAATGTCAGAGCTAATGAACTAAATTAGCTGCTAATTTTTAAAATGCATTCGAACTGCATGTTGATATCCGCAATGAAAGTTGCTGGATGTTGAGACTCGACTTCAGGTAAGGGAGAGAGCATTGACTCTGAGAGCAAAAACTCGAGGTTCTTTAACCTCCCATCTCATTTTTCCGCCTGACAAATGCATGTCTGGCACCTCGTAACTGAGAGGATTATATAACTATTACAGGATCATGTGCATTTACCAAGTCTGGACCATTGAAATTAAGTACTCTGGAAATTGCAAAATAAGGATGTAAATTTGCCTTGTAAAGACAGTCAGCTGACATCTTAACAATAGTCAGATTGTACACGAGATGGCACCATGAATCCTATGTCGACTGTAGTAGTACCGGACCGGTATCCTAAAATAGAAAATTTCATTGAATTTGCAAGTACCTACGTGTTTTGTTTCTCCTGGGCAGACTTTTAAGACTTTCTAATCCTTCTCTCAGAAGGAAGCCAAGAAAATGTCATTTGGCAATGCGAATTCATGTACTGGGTTATGGACTTTGAAATATACTATGCATATTCCAAAGCTTAATGAAATGCCCAATAAATTTAAGTTTCCATTACGATACTAAGATGAAACTGCAGCTGCATCATCCTCCAATCACAGATGACTCTTCGGATCATACAATGCTTTGACGCGATGCAGAAGGCATTTAAAAGCCAGAATTTGTTTTCAAAGACATTTGAGGACATATAACGAAAGCGTTTCAGCATTTCAATCGTAAACTCAATTTTTCGTTTCATTCGCTACTTAAAATTTCTTTCGAAAGCCGTAAGGGCTTTACCTACTACTATTTGCCCACCACAAGAAGGCAAGAGAGGAATGAAGGGGAGAAGAGCTTGAACTGTTTATCTACTGTTATTGCATCTGTTTACTACGAAATGAGTGAATGAGAGTTCATGTGAGTCACCCTTGCAGTGATTAGCTTTATGTATGGGTGAGTTATGTGACAATCTGTATTTTACATAAACTTAGCATCCATATCAAATCCAAAAAATGAGCATTAACACGTGAAAAGAGATCACGTTACACATTCCTCTAACTTGCCTTCTTGTGCTGGGCACACAACAGTGTCTCGGCCGTAGGAGAAAACATGGCGTTGTAGATCTTCAAGTTCAGTGCATACATACGTATGTAGATATTATTATGTTTGTTCACTGCCGACGTTCTTCACATCAACTATCTCATTGCCCAGAGTAGGGAAAGCTGCTGCATGTTACGAGAAGATGGTGGGAGGAGAAACAGCTTGCGACTTTCTTGAGATACGAGGCGATCAGATGCACAATTTGGCTGAACCACAAGTTAAAGCTGCAATGAAACTCGTGACTGTTAAGTGTGTGTCGTAATATTGAATAGCGGACCAAATCTTATATTAACGCAAGATCATCGTTGTTGACCTTAACCTCCTTAGATCGGCATGAGCTATTGCTTGACCTGCATAAATCGATTTGCTGCACTACAAAGCTAATAGCTCCTTTGCCAGGATGTACTACATCTTGTGTAGCCATTACACAAGTCTTCAAATACACAATTCGAAATCTTAACTTATTAGGATTCATAAGTCTTCAAATACACAATTCGAAATCTTAACTTAATAGGATTCATTAAAACATTGTCGACTGCCATTCTAGGATCAGTAAGGTGTAGTTTATAAAGAAAAGGACCTAGGAAGGACTTCCTGCTGATTTTTTTTTTTTTTTTTTTTTGTTAAAGAAGAGGAGCGGCGGGTAAATGAAAAGTGGAGATAAAGATGTGTATATACGAACGGCCACGCCGTGGCTCAGTGGTTAGACCGCTTGGCTGTCACCAAGGTGGCCCGGGTTCGATCCCAGGCGACCACAAAGTGAGATTGGTGGTGGACAACACGGCGTTGGGGCGGTTTTTCTCCGGGATCTCCGGTTTCCCCCGCCATCTCATCCCACCGGTGCTCCATCTTCATTCTCATGTATCATCAGTGTCACCGCCTGCGGTGCCGTATTAGTAAAAGCGGGCGTTAAACACTGCACACATGTATATACGAACTGCAAGAACAGTCTTAACAGCATACTGACTTCAGAGTTTATATAATAATACTTAAAGATCAAAGAATGGAAGGATTCTTACACAACCTAGGAAATACACTGAGACAAGCACAAGCCTGCTTCTTTTATCCCCGAGAACAATATGGAATGGCCCTATATTTCTGTAAAAGTACAGAAACAAAAAGGTTATTTGAACACGTTACGATAGTTCATATCCAATAATCAATAGCCACAAGTAGTTTGTTCTCAATAAGAAGGTTAAATTAGTGCCTTGTGAATTTGATCAGATCAGTTCACTGGGTATCAGTAATGTCACTTCATATTAGGCAAACAGGTATAGGATGCGAAAAACACCCCAGAAATAAGTACTATAGCTTTTTCCCAAAGTTAATTAATAGCACACAATGCATCATTTGAATATAGAGGGCATGAAAGAGAATTATGGCTATTTACTATGTTTGAATATTTATATTAATTTTAAACTCGTAATGACGTAATTGCATTTTCTTTTCGTTGTCCTTTCCTTCATTATTGGAGTGAGAGAAAGAGTTATTGAGATTTTATGTCTTAACTTTACCACGTTTGTCAGCCTGTCTTATTTGAAATACGAGTAAATTATTTCTTCCCCTCTCCTTTTTAAGTCAAATCACGAAAACTGTTATTCGAAAGAGTTGGTATTAAAATTCGATTTAAATCAGTTTATCAGAAGTAATTTGAAACTACGTACCTCTCTATATTATTGTTGATAAAAATTGACGTTTTACGCACAATTAAATGCAACTTTATATTCCTTAGTTCATTAGAATTCATGATTCAGTATATATAAGGGAGTGGAGACTCAGGGGGGATCATGCAGTCATCAGGGAGATATTATAATTTTATATCATAAGTCTTGTCAGCCATATGAGTCAATCGTGATGACTTGTATGTTACATCGAAGTAGGTGTGGATTGTGGCGAGAGTGTTTTGCTGTATAGTTTTTGATTATCTATGACAGGAAAGGGCTAAATAAAACATGCATATCACAAAAACTGGCCAATGGCCATACCCATTGAGAGATCTGCTGGTGGTGGTGGTGAAGTGAAAGGGAGGTGGCACCAGTTTCATTACAATCCGCCCATGTCTTCCTTCATATACTTCCGGACCGACAGCTTGGTATCTAGACTTCGAAATACATCTGTAGAACCAAAGCAATCGCTTTTTATGTAGTTTTTTATACACCGACAATCGTATCCAAGAACACATATCACTTCTGTGGTACTGACGATGAGACGGGTGTGTAGTTTTACTTTGTCCATTTCTAGCAAAAGCAATAATGTTGAGTTTTCCTTCTTGTTATGAATATATTAAAAAAAAAAAAAAAACGTATGGTTACCCTGCTGCGAGCGCTACTTGTGAATGCGGCTGTGCTAGACGTTAGGTCTTCAACACCATGTGGAGGTTCTAGAGTTTGCCATCAGTATCTGTAAAAGTTTGTTTGACGAGATGGAAGGACTAATGAATACCACGCCTTGAGCTATTCGTTGCTTTCAAGTGGCATTCAGAATATTGCATTTAAGTTCCCCTTATAGGAATGAAATTAATGCATTAGTTTTCCTTTTGCTTTTTTTCGCACTTAGGAATAGTGAAACTTAGCACTTGGCAATAAAAATAGCATTTGGATTTGTACATATTGCGTTATATTTGCACATTACAGCGTTGAAGAAATGAAGAGAAATTAAAAACATCTGTAAATGTTTTGTAATGAGAAACATTTTATACTGTGGATTAATATAGATTAAGGGATCGCGGAGAAGAATAGAGCTTACTATTATAGGTTAAATTATAATTAATAATGAAATAAAGTATACTGTTGCAAACTCAGAATAAAAACAAAATACTATGTAATTAGATTATATATGTTATCAAAGTTCATGAATCACTATCATTGTTGAATGAATTCTCAGAAATATCGACATTCGTCATTCTTGCTCTACTGTTACTTGTAAATAAATTCTATTAGCTGGAGTATTTAAACAGCTCTTCTGAATACATTGCTGAACTGCTTGTTAAACTTTGGATATCTGAGTTGAGCAATAACATTTATAGGTATTCTGCATAGAGTCGACCATTTGGGAACGAAAATATTGATTTCTCAAGCCTTCTCCCTTCAGAGTGACTTTTCTCCAAAATCTTTGAACTATATTGAAGTACTCATCCAGAAGTGGCAGACTTAAAGCTTGCTAGAGAAAAAGTTTTTAATTTGTTGCATTTTCTTCTGTGTGAACGCCCAACTTTTTGTAGTGTACCATAAATTGCAGTACATTACACTTTATATCTCATTTTAGTACAACTGTCGTAATTATTGCACTTTCAAAACACATTAAAGTGTGGTTTACAGTTCGTGAAAGATGAGGATACAAGAGCACCAAATTTTATGAGCAATTCGTGCAAAATCGACGTTTATTACTTTATTTTTGCCTAATTGGAATAGCTAAGATAAGTGTTCATAGAATACCTCTTGCAGAACCCATATGAGACCGATATAGATAGTTACGGACAGCTCTTTTCTCAGTGGTGACTTGATTTTGACCAAGAACATGTAAAAATCTACCTGTTCGTTTTTGTTCATTTTCAAAACCATTCTAAATCGCACTATAATTTACTTTCACTGTTGAATACTAATATTACTACTAATATTTAATGGTTCGTGCTTTCTATTTTGTTTTAAATGTTTTCCGCCCCTTTTAAATAAATCTCAGGAAAGAGTTTCTAGCTGTGATATAAAGTTATGGAATTCATTATCTTCTGTGTACTTAATTAAACGTTTACAGTTATACAGACTTCCTGCTTCAAGAAGTATGAAACCATTTAGAGTATTAGTCACGAACGAAGGCGGTTGCGTAGTAGCAAAAACTCTTGTAGTCGCAAGATTCCTAGCCAATCAGGCATCCTTTTTTCTGGATGTGAATTTGCTTCCCGTTTAACAGTGAAATCTAATAGCTTCGCTCTTTAAAACGACTACATTGTGGGACATCTTCAGCACTTGGGCCGAAGTAAAATCTAAATGAGAAAAAAATAGTGTGCTTTTGTTTTAATTTACGTCCTCCAACGTTGTCATATCGGACGATGAATGAAATGAGTGAAATGCTCATGTGAGCCCAGGGGCCATAGACCTTAGTTACCTGACATTCGTCTTTCAGGATAAGGGAAAACCCCGGGAAAACCTTATCCAGGTGATTCACCCTGACCGAGATTCGAATTCGGGCCATCTTAAACGTGAGGCAAACACGCTACCGAGGCGGGCAAATAGGTTAAGATCAGGTTTAACAACAAAATAACACAACCAGGCGACTTAACACTGCTTGTCTTGAATGTCATTTACTGTTTACTTTCGTAATTCGCAATCAGGCTGAAATGACGTTAAATGAATAGTTTTCTAATCGCTATGAGACAAAGAAAACCTTGATATATATGCTCATGTTGTCTCGAGGGTTGTGGAATATATGCTCGGACATAACTTCGTGTTGCCAGTGATATATTAGAATCGTGACTTGGAGAAAGGGACCTCAAAATGGGACGAGTTTAAATTCAGGTAGCAATGCCCAAGGAGCACATCATAACATTTGATATGTGGGCTTGTGTAGAGACCTACTTAAGAGTTTGTTGAGGGCAAACAATGCCCAGAGCCTTTGTCCATCTGGACTGAGGGCACACAGGTGTTCATGTTTATATATCAGTCGTGAGGAAAATACTTGATAACCTGTGTAGGGCAGCTTAAAACAAGTATTTGAGGAATAGCTCGTATTGCGACAATGTCCAGTACTCATTCCCTCTATATACATTATGCAATTCTCTGTAGCGTGGCGGCAGCCTATCTGCCTCACGTTAAAGAGGTCCCGAGATCGCATCTCGGTCAGGGTGAGTTATTTTTCCGGGGGGTTTCCTTGTCCTGAAAGATGAAAGTCGAGTAACCAAGCTCTGTGGACTACTTACCCGGGGAAATTCAGGAGCCTTTGATGAACTGTATCTCTGAATGTGTGCGACTAGAACATAAATCAGCTTCCGATTTTGCCTGTTTTTGACCTGAAAAGTTGCATAAACTGCTCCATAAGAGGTTTTGAGCGTCGTAATTAGGACTCGCGGAATTTGATGTTACGAACCTTGCGGATTCAGCATATTGTCGGTGTAAATTATTTAAATAGATGTAATGAATTAAAATGACTTTGAAGGATTAAAATGGACGAAAGAAAAACGCTTTGTGTGCGTCATTGAATATATGGATATTTGGTTTAGATACAAGGTTAGAAAGTCTACTCTATTCCTTCTTGACAGAAACCTATCAGTTCGGCTGAACTTATCTTATTTGGTGAGCTAGTCCATAAGAGAAGATATCGTGATGGTAAATACGGAATATTCTATAGTGCGATCCATATAAACCTGAACCATTTCAATAAGCCATAACTTTTGAACCAATATTAGGACACACGTGCAACTTTGGGCGAATATAATACACAACTGTGAGACTACATTACACTATTTACATCTCAGAGCAAATGTTGGAAGTGTCCTCCACCAGCGTATATACATGTTTGTACTCGTCTCACCATATTCTCTGATGTTTTACGGAGATGATGTCGAATTGAGAGAAGGCTATTTCCAGCAAGATGGAGCAACGTGCCATACATCTAATGACACCATGGAACTTGTAACCAGTTCCTTTGATAATCGAATAATCTCAAGGTCTTTAGCCCCCCATATACCCTGACCTAACCTCATCGGATTCTTTCTTTTGGGGGTATCTAAAAATAGTGTACACGAATAGGCCACGGACAATTGATGTACTCAAGGAATCCATTCGAACCAAAATAAGTAACATTGGCGAGGATACTCTCCGTAAAACTTCAGAGAATATGATGAGACGAGTGTAAACATGTATAGATGCGGGTGGAGGACACTTCCAACATTTTCTTTGAGATGTAAATAGTGTAATGTAGTCTCACAATTGTGTATTATATTCTCCCAAAGTTACACCTGTGTCCTATTATTGGTTCAAAAGTTATGGCCTACTGAAATGGTTCAGGTTTATATGGATCACACTATACTTCTAGTATGCACGCATTACAATTGTAATGCCGGGATAAATATTCTGTTTTATAATGAAGGTGAAACATATTTCCAAAGAGAGCATAGAGATTAGGGGGGGGGGGGCAGGATAAGTTAATGAGGAATTTGAAGTAGCCGTAAACCTAGAGGAGCATCGATCTTCATAGGGCGAGTATCGGGATTGCTGGGAAAGACGTATTAGATCTGATTTTTGTACTCTCAACGGTTGTCTTACATGACCGAGCGATCATATCATAAACTGAAACTCAGATCATTTATATTTTGTATTCAACTTTTGTCAATTTCTAGAGGAGAAGGCCACATGAGGAGAAAAAGTATATGCATTTCTAATAAGCACTAGACTTTGGATTGTCTGAAAGGACCTTAGAAAAAGGTCCTCGTTTCAAAGACGTATAATAAAAGAAACTCTTATGAATAACGAAGTTGTAGGAAACCAGCGTTTATTGCTATATACATGAAGTTTGTGCTCCAGCATTTAGGCATTGAAAACTTCCATTATTTGCACATCTGTTCCAACATATGTGTTTCGTTACCACTGATATTTATCTAAGTCCTATATTTATATTTTCCAACTTACTGAGGAATACAATTACGAATTATTGTTTAAAAACGATGAAAATTGTACGTAAAGACTTCTCCATCAAGCAGTCTAAATTTATACTTCTAAATGCACAATTCAGAAATTTAATTTATATACACCAAACTTTGGAACCACACTTCTATATGTGGATGTGAGTTGTAACAAGTTCGAAGAGCTGGATAGAGGAAGAGAGAGAGGAAAGTGAAGCAAATTACCTGCTTGTTTTATTTTTGTTGCTTGTCAAAGCACAAATGTACACGTGTTACTGCTAGATGAAAGTGCGAGTGAAGTTTTGTGATTCATCCGGGTCACGAAACAAAGATGTAGTAACATCAAAGATTGCCTTGATGTTTTTATGTTGATGTCGCAACGTTCATTAACCACCAAGTTAATTTACCGTAAAGACAAGCAATTGTCTTGTACCATAACATTAATTGCGTATTTAATTCTGATTCCTACCGCTTTAAGCGACAAGATTCATATAAGACAATAATGCTGTTTCTGACATGAAGTGCAATATAAACTGTTCACATTTCTTATTTTTCTACAACTTATTAATATTTAGAGCTTTTTAGGGCCCCGGGAGAGGGCTTGTTTACTTCAATGTTAAAATGTTTCATTTTTATTACATTTTCTTAGGAACCCAGGTTTGCAGACATACATTAAAATTGCTTTATAAAATCTTACACGGTTATGAAAGTTCCATAGATGTAAGATGGTCTGAATACATTAAAATTCATATTTGAGAATTTCGGCATTTGGCTTTTTATTTACAAATGAGATTAACGGTAATAGTTGTGAATGGAAGAACTCATACCTATTGATGGAGGTGCAGAACTGTCACGTTCCAGCAAACCCATGTCAAATGGTCTTGATCAATATTGGCATTGTTAAAGTCTGGAAATTGCATTTAAGTTAAAATTTACTGCAATTGCTTTGAGTTTTGTGCCCAGATTGGTTTAAAATAAAATTGTTGTAGATAACTGTAACGAGTATTAACAAACACAGGTCTTCTAAATCTGAAACTAGAGATGATGCAGTGTCTTTTGTTAACAGGATGTTATGAAGGAGTGCTTGTAAACTTCCTGGACACTGCCTTGCTCTCATAATAGAGCATCTAAACATGTTAACTCTTCTAGATCTATAATACAGACTTGGACACCTTTCAGAACTATCTTACTGATGATCTTTTGCAATGATTCCAGAACAGATCACTTGCGACTTTTGTTCAGACATGTAATGATGCTTTAAGCAGTGTAATGTAATAATATTCCATTGCAACGGGCATACAAACAAAAAATATAGACCCATAAAACACAATTTAGTTATATCTTTTTACAAGTCATTAGCCTTTCTGAGATCATTACTATGGGTTGGAATTTTTCAAAACTTTCTCGCAATGTCATTGACCAGCTTTCCAACATCTGACTCGACTGGGCATCTATTGTACCTAGAACGAAATGTAAATATAATGATACGGTGGGGAACTATGCAGATTTTCTGCTTTTCATTGATTAGTAGAACAGGCAGATGCAGATCGTCGAGGGGACAATACAAATGAGAAAACAACCGGAAGCGGATTGTTACAATGTGCGTGGTAGAGGAAATATGTCGCGTGTGCAAACGGATGGACACGAACAATTACTGCATACATTTGTGGGTCCATCACTTGTTGATGTAGGCGTTTTGGCAACACAGTGTTGTTAACCTTTGGTGACTGAGCCTTTGTGGTTAACACAATAAATGTAAATCATGTGATAGACTTGGCATATTAAACATCCGTTAACACCTTACATAACATGGACGTTGATTCATCATGCTGTTATCGATAATTGAATCACGAAGTCATTTACTCTTGACTGAGATGCAGCTGCTAGTATTTACTCCTCTTCCGAAACAACAGAGAGAAACAAAAATGTTGAAGTACATCATCCAGAGGACCAGAGTCCTCTTAAACGGGTCCTTTCACGGAACCAAATTCACATTTGTAGGTTTTGTTAATTCTTCTTCTTCTTCTTCTTCTTCTTCTTCTTCTTCTTCTTCTTCTTCTTCTTCTTATTATTATTATTATTATTATTATTATTATTATTATTATTATTATTATTATTATTATTATTATTATTATTATTATTATTATTATTATTATTATTATTATTATTATTATTATTATTATTATTATTATTATTATTATTATTATTATTATTATTATTATTATTATTATTATTATTATTATTAGAAACAAGTTATTATTAGAAACAAGTTATTTAACAGCAGTTGTTTGTTACAAAGAATAAAGTAAGCAAGCGATGTTTTAAACGAATGACACACTTTAACAGTGTAAAAGTTTTAAAGTGGGTAGGCTCAAGTTGTTGTCGGGAGGCAAGCCAGGTGAAAACACGATTAGAAATTGACGTTTCGGAAGTGTGCATCTCTCATTATCAGGATATTTATTAAATGTTATAACCACAAATAAATCACTGGATATAACATGATGAGAGAGATGCACACTTCCGAAACGTCAATCTGTAATCGTGCTTTCGCCTGGCTTGCTTCCCGAGAACAACTTGGGCATATTCGTCGCCAGGAAAGATTCAGGTCTTATTTTAAGTGGGTAGGCGTTTTGATTTCTACACTATCATCAAGTCACGGTCTTCCAAATTGCGTATGCTATGACTTATTGAACACTCGGGATTAATGTAATTAACAGATTTTTGTATGCTAGAACATTATTAAACTTGTAAATATTCGTAATTAAATAATTAAAGTTCAGAATTTAGTAAATGCCAATTTGCGCTTCGTGTAGAAAATAGTTTTCTACATTACTATTTTACATGCAACAACGTAAAATGCGTATAGGTAATTTAATAGTTGGTGATTGTCGTATATATGGAACTTCACTATCAAGTTGATCAACAGCCATTGCCTATTAGAACTGTTATGATTTTAGTGTTTCAGGTATTTCTAATTTGCTACTTCTGTACCTTGATTCATTGCGTAGCTTGATTGTTCGGGAATATCTCGTGAAATCCTCTTATTGTGAAGCCATTTTGTACAGTAAGCCTTGAATGGTAGGCAAAAATGTAGCATCAAAACATTTGGAACGCGTGCAAACTATTTCAAATACAGCCATTTCCGAACTATCAGTTATTCTTTGGTTTGAGGTTTTTAACAGTTTTGTAATTTTTTAAATAAGTGTTATCGTTCAGTTTTCTCCCTTCAGGAAGGAGTTGAGTTTAAACTTATCGCATAGCGACCCGATTTTTTTATATATAATTTTTCATTGATCGATCAGCAGTACAATACTTTACAGATCAGAGTGAAAAGAAGGTAACACAGTACAATAAGAACAATAACACTCAGGGGTAGGCTAACAGGCCGCCCCCTAACTACATCGACCCGTTTTTGAAATCTGATTATCTAATTGGTTTTCTCTTGCACCTGCAACGAAATGTCAATGAAACTGTCTGTAAAGGTTTATTTCAATTAATGCCAAAAAAAGATGCGAATAAGCTTTCATAAGAAGCTATAGAAGCTGGCAGTGGGTGCACAGAATGTCCGAAATGTTCATACACAATGCTGCGTGCAAACCTTAGGTTAAATATTACACTCCGGCGACGATGACAATTGACGGTGGTGAGTTTCGCGTTAAAATCGACCGATATGACCTAAACGGTTAAAGGGCGTTTAAACCTTCGTAAACAAGTGCTTGCGTGTCCATAGGTTTGGCCTCTCAGAAATGGGCAATGTGCTAAGTGTCTGGTGCAGATGGTGGTAATTAAAATGTTTAGCAATTGCCGTGGTTAGCACAGGAAGCAAAGTGACCTTGGCTATGGGATGATGAAGTTGCTGTAAATAGCAACACTGTCTGCTTGACCTCTGAGAGACGGTCAGAGCTTCCAGTGCCGGTTCAGAGGACCTTACAAACATCTCCGCTTGGTTACAAATATTATTCGCGATCTGAAAGCAAACTGTAGCATTTAGCAAGACAGATTTTACAAGATTTTACACTGTTATCGAAAACTTCATTAAGGGCGCGAGTTGCTTATGAGTGCTTCCATTTTAGCTGAAGTCCTTGCGTGATGACTCAGAGAATAACGGACTGGCCATTGTTACGTGGGATTAGAGTTTTACCTTGGAGAAGCGTATGTTATGCAATAGTGATTAATCCTTTGCTTAGTTAAAGCATTATTACTGTTGACATTTAAAAACAGTTGCAGCAAAAGTATTAGCATAGTAAATGAGGCTCAACAGATATATCGCTGATTTAGAGAAATGGTGATGCCGATCTAGCAGGGAAGTAGGAGATTAGCTAACATGGCCCCGAGTCGAAAGCCCAGGGCGTGTTCTTGTTCTTCTCGGTGTCTTAAATCCTCGAACACGTCCGTGACGAAACGTGATCGCCAAGCTGAATCTGATCACACGTCATTAGATGTTATTTAGAGGTTCCCATGCTGACTGTTGTAAACAACTAGCTCTGTCATTCTTTTGGAAAATTGAGGATGAAGCTGAAACTTTGTTTACGTGATGATTTTTATGTTATCCATTCCATTGAACATCAGCTTTCTATTTTTATAGAAGGGGGATGGTATACTTTGCTTGCATGTGCACATCGGAAAAACAACGTAAGGCTATTAGTATATGAACAGGCACACGCCGAAGTAATATGAACACAATTTTGCAGTCTTATAAACTTTAATCAGGTACGCACTGAAACAGGAACTAGAATAGTGGGCGTTGTTGTTTAGGGATGTAGAATTGTTTCAACTACATTGTCTACTAAGTAAAATCTTTGCTGGTTGTTCAGTGCGATACATCTCAGAGAAAATGTTGGAAGTGTCATCCACCAGCATCTTTACATGTTTGTACTCTTCTCATCATATTCTCTGAAGTTTTACGGAGAGTATTCTCGTCAGTGTTACTTATTTCGGTTCTAATGGATTCCTTGAGAACATAAATTGTCCGTGGCCTATTCTTGTACACTATTTTTAGATACCCCATGTAACAGTATTTTTGTGTTCGTGGGAATTGTAAATATATATAAAAATGTATGTAGTTGTGTGATTGGCCGAAGTAGTAGTGCTGTGACGTGGTGTGACGTGGTGTGATGACGTGTCAGTGAATCGGCCAATCACAAAATAAGGTGGAAATTGCTAGGGGGACAAGAAAATCAATAATCTAAAAAAAAAAAGTGTTAGAATCTTGTGTCTTGCTGGAGAAGGAGGAAAGAGGTAACGATGATTGTAATTGTAAAGGAAAATTAATAAGATTCAAAAAGTGTTATTCAATATTTATAATAGATAAGAGTGAATCATAGTTCGTATTATATAATTAAATAATATATTACAAAATTGGACTCATCTAAATTTTATTTTCACCAAAAATCCGTATCCACACCTGAGAAAAGATCTCACGACTCTCAGTATATTAAAACTCGACTTAGATCTTATAAAAAGCTGGCTTGCTTCTTATTAGTTGAAGATGAACGAAAATAAAATCCCGTTACAAATGGCGCAGCAACGTGTGGGGCTCGAATAGGATAAAGAAGAGGAGATTAAAGCATCGTGCAGTTCCGTGAGAATTTAAAAGGAAAGAAGAAAGAAGAGAGAAGAAAGAAGAAAACGAGAACTGGTTTAAGTGAGTGAAAAAAAAAATAGTAGTAGTAGTAGATTTATGTTGTTAAGAAATCAGAAAATAGTTAAAAAGATGGCGAGTAGAAAAGAAATAATAGTGGAAGGAGAAGTTACTGATAGTGTAGGAATGAATAGGGAGGATGCAAGATTAAGTATAGATAATGAGTCAATGTTGGAAAGAATAACAAGAATGTTAAGTAATTTAGATTCTAAAATAGAACAAAATGCAAATGATTTAAAATCAGAAATAGGAGATGTTAAATCAGAAATGAGTAATTTGGATTCTAAAATAGGAGATGTTAAATCAGAAATGAGTAATTTGGATTCTAAAATAGGAGATGTTAAATCTGAAATGAGCAATTTAGATTCTAGAATGAAAGATGTAAAATCAGAAATGAGTAATTTAGATTCTAAAATAGAACAAAATGTAAATGATTTAACTAAGAAAATGAATGATTTAGATGTAGGAGTAAGACAGGAACTAGCACAAAATGTGAGTAACTTAGAAATTAATTTATTACAGAAGCTAAAACAGGAATTAAAATCTGAAATTTCACAGGAGATTAGAGAAGGGAGAAAAGAGTGTAGGGATAGTATGGAAAGGCTCATGCAGATCATAGAGATTAATAAGGATGAGAATAGAAAGGAAGTCAATGAGTTGAGAGAGATAATTCAGGAAACTAGGTTAGGTCAGGACATAGTGAAACAAGAAATAAGAATGGAATTAAACAAAGAGTTAGAAACATTTAGGATACAACAGGCAGAAATAACACAAAAACAAAGAGAAGAATTAGGAGATAAAGTAGAACAAAGAATCAATGTAATTTGTTCTGAAATACAATTACAACATGATGAAAGTAAGATACACCAAGAGGAAATAAAGTTACAAATTGATGAGATAAGTAAAGCAAAAGAAGAAGTAATTTTGCAAATTAAAGAGGTAAAAGAACATTTTGAAAAAGAAAAGGATAACTTAGGAAAATTGACACAAGTTGTAATTGCATTACAGGCTAGAAAAGTAAATAACGGGAAAGAAATGTCTAGAATTACAAATATAAACGATTGTGACTTACCAGGTGAATTAAGCAATCATCAGAAGTCTAGTGATGTAGTAAGTGAATGTAGTGATTTTGTGAGTCCGGATAATGATATTAATTATCACAGAAACACACAGAACATGTCCTCACACACACAACTCCACAGTCTAGGTCAAAATGAATGTGTACATTATTCACTAAATGATATTAGTCCACCAAGTTTTGATGAGGAATCAGGTGATAATCCAAAAGTATTTCTTAGGGAATTGGAAGAATATTTCCGTATTAAGAGAATTCCCAATGAATTTCGGATGGTAATAGTAAAACGCTGTTTGAAGAAAAATGCTCTTGAGTGGTTAAGGTTAACTTTGGCTTCACATGAAACATACAGTACTTTCAGAAATCTGTTTATAAATAGATTTTGGGGACCTGAGAGACAAAGAAGAATAAAAGTTGAGTTAGCAACGGGTAGGTTTGAGTTTAAAAAAGGGATTTCTATGACTGAATATTTCTTAAAATTAGCAAACAAAAGTAAGTTGATCAATCCCGAAATTTCTGAGACAGAAATTGTCAACATGCTAATACGTCATTATCCACCACATATCAGAAATCATTTAATTGTGGCTAAGCCTATCGATTTCTCTGATATGATTGAATTATTATCCGAATTCGAAGCACATAACCTCATTAATGATACTACATCCTGTGATGGTAACTATAATAACGTCCATATTGAGCGAGGAAGAAATCGACAGGAATCACAACCTACAAATAATAGGAATAATAGGACGAGTTTAAATTGGGGCGGGGCACCCGTGAGAAATCAAAGATTTGAAGGAAGAGGTTATGATCCTAGACGAACTTATGAATCTGTAATTCCCGGAACAGGAAGTGGAGTTCAAAATAAGGTGCAAAGGAATTATCATAACAATCAGTCGGCGAGAATTGGAAGAAATGATCACATAAACCATGTAAGATTTTATCGAGGAAATAATCAGCGAATAAGTGACTTTAATAGGGGTAGAGGTACTAGTTTATTTAGTGCAAATCAGAGAGATTTTAGGGGTGTGAGATTTGAAAGAAGTAATCAAAATGAAAGAGTCGAAAATACACAAAGCACAGAGAATGATGTGAGTATAAACGATAGCACCAACCTAACCAACAATGAAAGTAATAATCAGAGGGAGATGGAAAACTAAAAACCAAATCATTTTGTGCTCTGGAAAGTGGTTCGGTGAGGATGACACAGGGCGAATTGAAAGTTGAAGATAACGGAAATAAGCTCACTCTCTTGCAGAAAAATAAGGAATTAGTCACCTCAGATAATTATTTACCTATGGGATAAAGAATATACAGCCTTAATTGATACTGGAGCCAGTTCTACTGTGATAAGTGAGGAATTGTTTAAAAATCTGTTAGCTAACTATAAAGTGGAATATTTAAATGTGTGTAACGTTTACTGCAGTACTGCAATTGGGAAGAAAAAGGATAGGATTAAATATCAAGTATTAATTAAGGGGCGAATAGGTGAATGGAATTTCAATTTCATTGCGTTGGTAATTCCACATTTGGCAAGAGATGTAATTGTGGGTAATGATTTATTATATGAATGGCAAAGTGTATTGAATTTCGAAATGCATGAAATGAAGGTTAAGACAGAAAATGATTTATTAGTAATAAAATTATTGGAAGAAGATGGAAGAAAAGAAGAGAATATGGATAATATAAATAATGAAAGGTTTTTTGTGGAAGATATACTTTTGCAAGAAAATGGTAATATTGAATACGAGGAAAATGAAAATTGTGGGAAGAGTTTAATTATTGATGGATTGCAAAATAATGTAATTGACCTTGAAAAGCATTGTTGCCAATTATATACAATACAAGATAAGAACGGCGGAAGCCAAGTGGAGGAAGAAATAGAATTCCAGAGAATATTACAAGTAAAGTTAGAAAACACATACAATTTAGACCAAGCGAGAAAAGAACAGTTGAAATTGTGTATATTAAAGAATAGAAAAGCCTTTAGTTCAAAACCTGGACTGTGTAACAAATACACACACACATTTAAAGTGAATGATACTGCTCCCTATACACATAAAAGCCGACCTTTACCCATAGCTATAAGACAAGCATTTCTAGAAGCAAGTGTGGATACAAGAGATTTGTAATCAACGGAGTACTTATTGTTAAAATAGTTAAATAATAAAACATGTATATTATTGTTAAATGTCAATATATTGTTGTATTTTAATTAATGTTCATTTATTGTTGTGTTTTATGTATGTTATATTTATGTTACAGTTCATTGTTGTAAACGAAATTGTTAATTGGGGCCATTCTTCGAAATATATGGAAACAGATTGTTAATTCCTTTATTTGGTTATTTTCCATATATTTCGAAGAGGGGCATTTGTAACAGTATTTTTGTGTTCGTGGGAATTGTAAATATATATAAAAATGTATGTAGTTGTGTGATTGGCCGAAGTAGTAGTGCTGTGACGTGGTGTGACGTGGTGTGATGACGTGTCAGTGAATCGGCCAATCACAAAATAAGGTGGAAATTGCTAGGGGGACAAGAAAATCAATAATCTAAAAAAAAAAAAGTGTTAGAATCTTGTGTCTTGCTGGAGAAGGAGGAAAGAGGTAACGATGATTGTAATTGTAAAGGAAAATTAATAAGATTCAAAAAGTGTTATTCAATATTTATAATAGATAAGAGTGAATCATAGTTCGTATTATATAATTAAATAATATATTACAAAATTGGACTCATCTAAATTTTATTTTCACCAAAAATCCGTATCCACACCTGAGAAAAGATCTCACGACTCTCAGTATATTAAAACTCGACTTAGATCTTATAAAAAGTTGGCTTGCTTCTTATTAGTTGAAGATGAACGAAAATATAATCCCGTTACACCCACAAGAAAAAATCCGGTGAGGTTAGGCCAGGGGATCTGGGGGGGCCACAAATATTTTGAGATTATTCGGTTATCAAAGAAACCGGTAACAAGTTCTATTGTGTCATTAGATGTTTGGCATATTGCTCCATCTTGCTGGAAATGACCTTCTCTCAATTCGATATTATCTCCGCAAAACCAGATGTAAATAGTGTAATGTAATCTCCCAATTGTGTGATATTCTCCCAAAGTTGCATGTGCGTCCTAATTTGTTCAAAAGTTAATGGCCTATTGAAATGGTTCAGGTTTATATGGATCGCACTATATTATAAGAAGAATTACCTTCTCCCGACGTATTACATATTTCAAAACTTAACTAAAAATCATGTTCACCGTAGCATTGGTCCTAATAATAGAATTCGCCAACATGGCATTTAGATACAGCTATAGTACCGTAAAATGAAATAGTGATCGATTTCAAGAGTATAGCAGGGGGAATGGTATGCTTAAAAAATATAGGATGATTAACATTTACTCTTTCTACCCATCCCTAAATTGATAAAAATAAACTTATTCCTCTGTATACTTTGGATTAATCTAGTTAAACATTTGTGTAAATGCATATGCTGCATATTTCCTTGATAACATAATTAGCGGAATTATGGTTAAGCTGTAGTCAATTTTTAAGAGTTGGTCGCTATACGATGGCTTTGTATATAGTCTCCTTGCATAACCAGCAGAAATATGCTTTCGCACTTGAGAAGGTTAAACATATCCTGGAATTGAAACGATAACAAATCTCAGAGCTTTCTGTTTTTAAGAGATGTTCTCAAATGCAGACACGCGTACCGACTTTTCTTACTCGAGAGCCTCAAAACATGTAGGTATTTACCTTGTAATTTCGCTACCGAATTTTTTAGTGGAGTTTTACGGTATTGAGCGAAGACAGTAGCAATGATAACCAAAGTTTGAATAATTATACAGTAATCTACGGTGAACATAGCTAAACAAGTGTTTCTGCATTAAATTAACTGGTTACTATATTAAACTGGCATGAAGTTAATAGCACTTAACAACTTTAGTGTTTTAAATACACGTTTAAATAGTGTTTTTAAATACAGTTATGGAAATAAAATACGGCAGTTTTAAAACTTGTTTTACACTATAAGAGGAGTGCCCAAATGGAAACCATAAATCGCAATTAAATGTGAACTGCAGTGCATGCTACTTGAGCTAACTTTAATATGAAACGAGTGTTCCAAGCGGAAAAGGTAATTAGCAGTTTGTGCGGAAGTGTGGGTAGAAACATGACTATACCATTAAAACCTTAGCTATTGGCTTTGGGAGCAGGCCATCAGCGAAGTCTTTGATGTCTTCTTAATGAATGACATCTTTGTCTCATCTATTTGTAACGGAATATGATTACGTAATCACGTGGGTCGCAGTGCCGTCGTTATTACTGGCACCATAACGTTTAGGCTTTTATGACGTTAAAAAAGAAGCCCTAGTGATAATTATTAAGGCCGAAAATGTCCAGGGCTCTGAAGGTGTCACTGGTCACCTGAGCCAGCATTTTCCCATGTAATGGTAAGCGGGGGGGGGGGTGTAAATCTTGTCGCGTCATTACTAACGGGGTGATTCGCGAGTTCTCAATATGTGTTGAATTTTGTGTATGCAATAGAACTTCAAACGAGAACTTGGAAAATGAAATTAAAGCACCTTAGTGTGTACAATAGTATTTGAGACATTCGTACAACACCGGAAGCAATTCATAATGTGTTCACAAGAAAATGTGAGAATGAAATCTCCTGCCTGCAGCCTTTCCCTATGGCTCGCATTTGTTTGGAGTTCATTCCATTCCAACAAACCTGCTTTCGTACAGGAGTGTAACTTGGAGTTGCGTGTTGATATTGCATGTTGATGAACTTGGTGCAGAAGTGTCAACAAAATTAACTGTTCAGTGAGGCACAAGAATTAGCTCCCTGCGTTTGCTGTTTTTTTACACTCGGGTACACCTGACTGAGCTTTGCTTTTAAACTGCGCAAAGCGTTGTTCTTTTGTGAGGTTTCATTTTTACTGTAGAAAATAAATCTCAAGAAGTCTGCTGCGATATGTAATATTCTAATTGGCTTTCTAACTAATATTTCAGAAATTTAGAAAAAAAGTAGCCCAAAATATGAAAAAGACAAAGTTCTAAAATTAGGTGAACTGGCATTAATTTCTGCTAGTAGTATATCTAACGTTGATTGAACATTGAAGGTGAGTGCAGCGACTTGTTTCTGTATGTGTGAAACAGAAGTGGAGCATAATGTTGTCATAGTATTGATCAGAAGGCCAATTCTAAATGAAAAGTAGCTAAGAAGTCACTAAATCAAAATAACTTAATCACAATTGTTTAATTTTCAAAACAAAATTTTCGTAATTAAAAGAAAAATAATTCATCTTGAACTCTTCGTTAACCACGTGCACAGATATATTCTTTTCTCTAGCCATGGGCTGGAAATCTGGTTATCCGCCAAGGTAGATACATGATCAGCAGGCATCGGATCCCATACACCTTTAAAAGGATATGAAGTTAACGAATCTCTGAGTATATAACTGCTGACTTCAGTCCTGGGGTCAACACGCAGGTACAGCCCGGTTCTCAACACGTAGGTTTAGTTTCATTACAATTACTACTCGCCTACCAGGGAGTGCAAGGTGTTTGACATATTGTGTTAATAGTATTACTTTCACAATTATTGGGTAATCTCAGTTTTATAGATCAAAAGTTATGCGTATTATCAACAGCCATTAAAGAGCTTAAATGAATTTCGAGCTGTCTAAAAGCAGTCGAGGAGATGACTGCAAAAGTTAACAATATACAGAATGCACCACCTACCAGACGAGCAAAAGTAAGGAAATAAATAATTAATATTAAATAAATAATAAATAAAGTGTTCAGCATTCTACACAAAAATACTGGATTTTCAGTGCTGCGTAATATAGGACATAAACTAAGCCTCGGACAAACACACGAAAATGATTTGTTCTACTCATATGTACCAATAACGTCATGTAGCGTTGAACGAACTTTCTCTCAATATTTTTATGTTTCAGTGAGCGGCGCTGAAAATTCACATTCGACAATTTACGAATGTACATGGTTGTTCACTGTAATTCCCGCAACGAAAGCAATGAGGAGGATGGCATATTGTAACGGAGGTTACATTTTGTATCTGTACCGGACTGTACACACACAGCGCTTCGGTATATTTGTTGATACGGACGTTTGTTGATGTCACACTTGGCCTTGTGTGCCTACATTGATTGCTAAGGTGTATGTGATTAGATATATAATGCCACAACGAGACGTTCCTCCTTAAGTCTTTGTTTTGAATGCTGACGTGGTGAATATTAGGGTAAACTAGAAATTATTCAAGTGTTGTTTATCTTGTGCAAAATAAATAACTAGCCGAAACAAAATTGACAGTGAATGTGCTGGCAATATTCACAGACGAGTAAAGCGAAACAAAGGAAAGGAAGTGTCACCTTCACGTCATTTTGGCGCAATAAATTCACCTCTGCACGTGTTCGCCCAAGTGTGACTGCCCGATAATTTCTTTACGTGAGGACACAGTGATGTGTACCGACATGGCATGCAAAATATCGATATGACCTTTTGTGTTTCAAAATTGCTAAGGTGTATGTGATTATATATATAATGCCACAACGAAACGTTCCTCCTTAAGTCTTCGTTTTGAATGCTGACGTGGTGAATATTAGGGTAAACTAGAAATTATTCGAGTGTTGTCTATCTTGTGCAAAATAAATAACTAGGCAAAACAAAATTGACAGTGAATGTGCTGGCAATATTCACAGACGAGTAAAGCGAAACAAAGGAAAGGAAGTGTCACCTTCAGGTCATTTTGGCGCAATAAATTCACCTCTACACGTGTTCCCTCAAGTGTGACTGCCCGATAATTTCTTTACGTGAGGGCACAGTGAAGTGTACCGATGTGGCATGCAAAATATCGACATGACCTTTTGTGTTTCAATCTACTTCATGGCATTGGGCACAAAGGTTTGCAGAAATCGTAGATTATGCTTTAGTTGCAAGTACGAAGCGGTACTTATGTTTAAAAAACCGCATCGCAATGTTTTCTCTTGATACAATGAAACAATTAAAATGCAGTAGCGTTTAAAAGTGACAAGTGTTGAAAGTTTCAAGCCAGTAACAAATATTTCTGAAATGGCTGATGCTACGAACAAGTTATTGGTGACAGATGGTGTGTTTACAAAAGTCTGAACCACTTTTATTTGCTAATTGTCTATCTCCTTTAGTTCACAGTTTAATTAATGTTCATTTAGAGTGATGGAGCACTTCACGGGCTGTTAGCAGAAAATTGAAACTATCGATTTATTAATCATGCAGATAGTTGAAACGTGATAAGTTCAAGTTCTTCTCGGGAAGCAAGCCAGGTGAAAAGACGATTAGAAATCGCGGTTTCGGGAGTGTCCATCGCTCCCTCAGGATACTTATTAAATGTTATAACCACAAATGAATCACATGGCATAACTGGATATATTGTGAAGTATATGCCAGGAAAGCTACAGGTCTTATTTTAAATAAAACGTCATTTTGTATAAAATTTAAACGAAAGGAGAGAGATATCCGTAAAGTTGTGGATTTATTATGGAGGATTTTTTAATTTCATTTTTAGTATTGGTGTTTCGTCCTTGGAAGATGCCGATCTTGGAAAAAGTTTTATATTTTTTGAACCTTTCTTTTTTGGGTTGTATTATTCACACGTACGCTTTTCAAAAAAATATTTTTAATCGGGGACTCCAGAGTGCGATATTTTTTTTTGTGAAATATGGATGTAATTTTTTTTATAAAATGCAATACGTCTATATGCCATAAGTAGGTGCTAGAGAAAGTCAAACTTGAATTCATTATTTCGGATAAATTTTAGCTCCATTGTTACATCTAATAATAGAAAAACCTAACTTCCCTAAAGAACTAGTACTATTATGAAAGTATGAATAAACTCTTGAATAAGAAGTGAGATAAGCAAGCTATTGTGCAGGTAAAGTGACCATAAAAGTCCTGGCCAGTGTATGATGCTGAGTTACGTAAACTCCATTCGCATCCTACATAAGGAGAGAGGCGTGTTTGCAACTAGACCGGAAATGCACTTAGTCATTTTTGAAAGCAGCCTCTGCTAAGTAGAAGCAATAAACATCTTTGTTCTCTCCTAGCAGCTGTAAAGAATTCCGCATATCCACTGGTTAGTCTTGCATCTGGTTGTTTATTATTTACTTTATATTCAGAGCTTAGTGAACACAATCCATCCCAGAAGCCTTGTTTCTAGATGTTCGTTTTTGCCTTAGGGAGGAAAGTAAAGCCGGTGGTCGCGTTTACAGCTCATGAAACAACCAAAAGTCTATAAGAAGGTAGAGTAGAATTAAACGATCTTTCACGCGCGATATGAAATGGGACGCCGATTACAGCAGTTAAAAAGTATGTATAAAAGACTAAATCACCCAAGGTCGAACAAGTATTGCATTGCTGCCAAAAATGAGTTGGAATTTTCCTGGATTAGGTTTTTGGATATTTTCAAAATAAAAATTGTAAATGGCCTGTCTTCTCCATCAGTCAGTACCATAATTGCCCGCCTCGGTAGCGTAGTGGTAGCATGTCTGCTTCACGTTTAAGAGGTCCCGAGTTCGAATCTCGGTCAGGGTGAGTTACCTGGTTAAGGTTTTTTCCGGGGTTTTCCCTCACCCTGAAAGACAAATGTCGGGTAAATCTAAGTTTATGGACCCTGGGCTCATTTGAGCATCATTTCATCCATTCCATTCATCGTCCGATATGACTTAACGTTGGAGGACGTAAATAAAAAAAAAAGTACCATAATTAAAAAAGGAATGGTTGGATAAATGTGGCATACTATAATTAGACAAGGCATTCCTCCCAAAATAACCTTTACGAGGAAGATTTTTCTTGATAATTTTCTGCAAAATGCCTTTGATTAAATTCCGATACATTTGGTATTTTTGCATGATACCTTAATTTGTATAGTTAGAAAACATTAACGGATAAAGCATATTTTTGTGTTACGTTTTCGATGTACTTTTCTACAAATGCAATTTGTTAATCGAGAAAAGCATTTATGTAGAAAACTTGTTATTGGATATTTCGTTTTATATAAGAGGATTTATATGTTTTACTGGCAGGTGTGGTTGCTTCGAAATTGTAGGTCTTTTGCTTATCCTTGAGAGAAAACAAGTATCAAGTCAGCACCTGGAAAAGACTAAGTATTCGAACCAATAGGTATATCACAAAATTGAATTGTGTATCTACGCAAGCTTTGCGTTTTCTATGTGGTATGCTTTTGTTCCCGGTTTCTTATTTACATTAATGCCACCAAATCTCAGGCTGCCACATTCGCCCACCGTACGCTGCAAAATGTACCTAATCTCCGCCTGGCTGGAGTAGAAGTGCATTGGTCTACGGAGGCCACTTATCTAAGAGTAACTCTGGATTGGCGTTTGACCTGGAAAAACCACATCGACACAGTAGCAAACAGTGTCCAGAAGAACGACCATGTTATACCCTCTCTACAACAGAAAATCACCAGTGACCCTCAGCAACAAACTACTTATCTACAAATTCTCCGACCTGCCCTGACATATGGGGTCTGAATCTGGGAAGCTGCAGCAAAATCGCACCTCTACAAAGTGCAAGTCCATCGGATAGCAACCGCTGCCGATTGATACATCCCAAATGGCTGTATACATTCCGACCGTCCATTCCCAAAGATCAGTGATTACATTCTACATATATCCCACAACTTCTACAACAAACTTCTAACAGCTTCAACCTCATCAGAGGCCTCGGGGAATATGATCTGGATCCCGGGGAAACTTAAGACACCCAGGCGAGTACTAGCAGCACCATAACGCAACAATACATAATCTGATCTGATTACTCCTAACAAATCCTAACCAAATTAAACAAATTATAAAAACGTCACTTTGCACATTTACCACCATTTACCCACCGTCTATCATTAAACCACACCGCAATGCCAACAAGGGACAATGTCCTGGAATGACAAAAGGTCGAAGGCCCCTCCGAGGAGAAGGGTTATCCTTCAACGACACCTACTGCTGTTTGACATTCTGCACATACATTGGAGTGTGTTTTGTGGTATTGATCATTTCCCAAATATAAATTCTCTGTAGGCATTTTCTTACTTTTTAAGCATTCCACTTTGGAACATTAAATTGCATTATTTTATTTCTCTTGAGCTAATACAAAGGCTAGCTGATGTAACGCGGCTCCTTATTTTGATAGACTGATTTCTTGAACCACCTCAATGTCGTGTATCCCTGAATGTGTGAAAGCAAATGACAATGGATGCAGAAAGTCGTGTAATGGCCGAGGGGCGAATGGGTCAGTCGGTTTCGTCTGTGGCCCCCATTCGGGTTCTATTACTGTAGCTGACCTACCTGATCCATGGTTATTTGGGGGGGGGGCCTGGTTCCCGGGTCGTCAAGCGAATGTTGGGTAGGTTAATTATATCCCCCCTCTATCACTTTACACCATCTCTCATCTGGTGGTCTCTTATAGGTAGAAGTGGTAGTGTGTGTCTTGGCGTTGCATAATAGCATTTACTCTTGGTAAAACTTTCCCCTCCAGTAGAACGATTTCCGGTTTCTGAAACACAGGGTGGGATGCTGATTCTGGCCTCCGGAGAGTTTCCAACTGCCCTCTGTACTGTCGTGGGACGGTCGCCCTCTGTCTCTCACCTCATCCTTCCTCCCGGGGATGTTCCACTTGGGAGCTGAGGTGCAGTAGACCAAGCTTTGGACCTCCGTGCCGAATCTCCCCCGTAGCGTTGTCCAGTCCAGTCCGAGGCGTGTGATTGTTCTATAATGTACAGGTGCTCATTTAAGCGCAGAAGTTGAAGGAGAGTATGCATAATCAAAAAATGAGATTTCTCTGCTTAAATAGTAAATTATTTCTTAAAATTTATTTATTTAGAGTCGCTCTAACACCTAGGTCATATCGCGACTATTTTGTATAATACGGCGTATACAATAAATTGGCTATATTTATTTAAACAAAAACAAAACCATAACATCAATATGACAGAGGTATTCAATATCTATAAATCTTATGGATAAAGTTCTGAATAACAATCAGTAGAACAGTAATATTTAGACAATCAATTTGTTGTATAATAACTTAGGTATATTCTAAATTGGTATCCTTAGAATTAGATTTTCGGATGCAAGTTTGTATTTTGAGGAATAGCAGTATGTGTTTGAAGTTGATGTCGCGTTGAGAATGGTGGATAAGTCTCCAGTGATGTGATGAAGCGTATTCCTTGCATTCTGTGAGGCGGGTGTTGCTGGCCTTTGCTGAGGAGGTGGGTTAACATTGTATGGCCAAAGCGGAGATGTGAGAAGTAAATTATTTCTCACGATATGAAATGTTTGGTGATGAGTGAGCTGAATCTATTGTTGCAAACATCGGTTCCAGCATGTGTCATGTCGGATTCTTCTAGCAAATACGATTTCTTTCTCCGCTGCCTAAACGGTCTCGAGTTGAAAGATTGAAATGTGCATGCAGTTGTCTCTAACCCGTTCCTGGCTTCAAACTCCTGCTACTTGATATCCTTACGTCTGAATTCGGCCCTTTGGAATATCTTAGAAACTTGTCCCAAGTGGACTGCTTCAATTTGTTATGAGATGAGATGCTTTTCCACAAAGAGTAAAACATTAACTTCGTTGTTTTCTGCCAATTCCATTCTCCTTTTTCATACCGTTCACTTAACATTTCAGGGGAATAGAGCTAACATTCGTATGTAAGTACAGTGGCGTTGCATCAGCGAGACCGTATATCCGAAATTTTGAGACAGACATTGATTGGCTGATTTTAATGCAAACTTCCATCACATTTAAACATGGCCACTGTATTGGTAAAGGGAAATTTCTCTCTCTTGCTCCAAGTTGTCTTTCTCGGATAGACTTTTCCCGTGGTGTCTTTGCTGAGGTAAAACCACAAATATGTATGGTTGCAGTATACTAGCCAGACGGGCTGGGCAATAATTATGTGCGTAATTCGCCAATTGACAACTATGTTATTGTCTTCTGAGTGTTGCTGTTGCTAAATATTATGTGACTAAAGCTGTGTATAAATTAAACTAAAAATGGTGAGTCGTGTTGCGTTTAACACTCTAGTACAGATGTATTTTTTTATCTTGAAAAGTGCAGAGCGATGCGCAGTGGTATCTGGACGAGTCCACATCAGAACGGTTGCAACTGGAGGGGAGGACAGATCAGTTGCGTACCAGTTGCAAGCAACTAAACACGTGCAGAGCTACTCGGTAACACTACAACTTGTTTCAAAATGTGCTTGTCTCCTGGTTCCAAGAGAGCATTTATAAATGACGCCTCCTAGCTGCACACTAGGAAATAAAGTGCTAATTTAAAAACACGAGAAGTAATAACCAATATCCATAGATTTATAAAAAAGGAACAATGGTCTGGGTCAGCTATAAAAATCTGGGGAAGGGTATCTGAGGCAACAGTTGTCTGAAAGCAGTTTAGGAGAGTTAAGGAAAGAAAATCCATTGGTGCTAGTGCAACAGCACCAGTAAACAAAGATTAAGAATATACACAAAATCTAATTTGGATGTTTTAATTCAGAAGTAGTTAGGCGAACTATGAATAATTTTTAAAGCACAGAAAAATAAAGACCAACTTTGAAGAAAGTGCTTATGAAGCTAAAAATTCTACTGACTTCCAAGGCAGTGTCTGAACATTAAGAAGAGTTCTTTTGAAGCTAGGATTATTTGGGGGCGGGGGAAAGACACACACACACACACACACACACACACACACACACACACACACACACACACTAAGCGTGACAGACAAAGTTTAATCGAACATCACACCATACGTGCAAAAAGGCTAAAGTATTTACGAAATATTCGGATATATCGAAGTGACGTTTATATAGTTTTTATGGATGAAACTTATATAAATACAGCACATGCTGGACCATGTGTCTGGAGTGAAATACGTTACAGGGACTCTGCAGCGATATTGAAAGGTCTATAGTTTATCATGCCTGCTGGAGGAGAACAGGATTTTGTTCCAAATGTCTATGTACTATTTAAGATCCAAAAGCGTGGAGAGTACTACCATAGTAAGAATTACAACTTAGTTTATAAGAGCTGCAAAACTGGCTTTGAGAATGAAATTTGCTTTTAGACACCTTGTGCACCGCCCTCCCCTCTCGTAAACTTACGCGTGTGACGCATTGTGGCGATATGTGCACTATCCCCACCACAGTTGCTACTCATCCCTACCGCGCAGAATTCCTGTCAGGATAAAATAATATATCTGTACAACTTACGTTTGAAATATTTATCAACATCAACCTGCTATATGCTGACCGCAAATAAAATGCGGTCGGTGTGCGCATGCGCGAGGAGAGTATTCTCCCTTCTCACCATCCAAGCATCATGTGACTCCCAACCCCTTGATGCATGCAGAAGCAAGTGCAGATTAGACTTTATACGTGAGTATGTAGCACCATTAATCATTACTGCCTGAAACTCTCAGACAAGTAATGAAAAAATGAAACTGTAACATGTGAATCAATTATATTCACCAACAAGACAATGTGAGCAAATATGTACCGAACTTTTACTGTAGTAAACGTCAATATTGCAAGAAGCACTTTAATACGTTTCAGAACTGGGAAAATTGATGTCATGTGCATGTTGTAATTACATCCGTGCGAACTTAATTTGTATCCTGACGTATATAGGTTATAATTTCCCCTTGTGTGATTGATATCACTTTGTAGACACCCTGTGGCGACTCCTTGGGATAATGAATGACTAGTCCAGCGAAGTCTAGTGTGTCATTTACTCAGCAGTGTAAATGTATTTTCGTCCCCTGAGTCATACATACAAGCGGTCTTTGGCACTTTCTTTTTCCTTCTCTTTTTTAGATCTCCTCTCTCCTCCTCGTTCGCTCATCTTTAAATGACATCAGTGAACTCTTAAGAGCTAGGAGCGCCGACAGTTTCTGCCATATAGCTGCAGCTTGTTTGTGACTTCTAGTTGTCGGTTTTAAGTGAGCAATTAAGATTACATGTTTATGAGCCCACATCTCGCGGCTAAATGTAGCAACAGTGCACTCCGAAGTTCAAATAAAGTTGACTTCTGTATGTTTTCCTATTTCTGTATATCCTATTGTAAAGCAACGAACTGAAGACAGTGCAGAAACATCTAAGTAGATTATTTTTTCGTTTCAAGGTTTTGGTGGAAACCGTATCCCTCCCCATTTCTGATTGCTCTCAAACGCAAACAAAATGGAGGCTTTTCTGTTTTTCAAAGCAGAACGCGATTCCTGAAGATACTAATTACTGTGCTGTGAGTTCTGGAAAATCTTAGTACTCTGCTCACATTATGATACTAAAAACCGTTTCTGCTGGTAACGCCGTCAGCTTGCCAAAGCAAGTGGGGCGACCCAAAATGAACGAGCATTGCGATCTCAAACGCCGCTTGTTCGTTTCGGCCATCTTGAGATCTTTGTTACATTTTAATCAGCATTAAACTTTGTCATAGTTAGGATTACTATGGAAGGGATTCGGCACCGAAATCTGTGGTTCATTGTACCTAAACCCCAAGTGGGGCATCCTTTGGAGGAGCGATGAGGCGAGAGGAGAGAGAGGGCGGCCAGTCCAAGGAATCACGACAGCGTCGAGACATCCGCAGACACTTCTACCCCCAAAAGAGATCACCAGATGGAAGATGATATGACATGATAATGGAGGTGAAATGAAGGGAATGAAAATTTGGGGGATGTAATCAACTGCGACTTGGCAAAACCCTCGAAAAAGCCCATGGGTCAGGTAGATCGGCCATGGTAGTGGAACGTGGGCCTCGCAAATGTGGTCCACAGACGAAACCGTCTTAAGACGCCTGACTCGGCTGTCGTACAGTTACTTTAGAAACAGTTTTCTTTTGTCAGCTATGTATTAACATTTACACTTTTTTTGAGAAACTTGAGTGATACGAGGAAATTAATTGTTTTTTCACACTGGCCGTGTGTAGGCTAAAGTATGGGAAGATAGAGAGACTTAAAAATTCAATGCCATAGCCGGGATTTGAACCACGGATCTTGTGGTCTCCGTCCAGCCGCTCTAAACCATTGAGCTACTATGGCCAATGTGCCGACATGACATTAAATTCTCCAACTGACTCGTGTCTTTCCCAGTAAACCACTAGGAGTTCTCATAAACACATGAGACAACTACCTTAATGGCGACTTAGAACCTGTAAGTACTTTAAGGCCCAGGCTTTATAGTTCGGACCACTATTAGGTACAATTAATGGAAATTAATTGTTCTTTCACACTAGCCGTGTGTAAGCTAAAGTATGGAAAGGTAGAGTGAGACTGAGTGATACTGTTTTTAAGAACTCCATCCACTTGTTTAAACCATGTTGGAATAGTATAATCTGTTCCCTTTACTTTATAACAAGCCTGTAGTTACTCTGATGGTGTGTTCATCATATTAAGATATATTACCTTCAGATTTTGGTTTTTCATTATTTATCCTTTAAAACATCTGCAAATATAAACATATTTGGTTGTGCTGTGGAAATTATCCTGTTTAGTTTTGAATAAAATGCTTAGCATCCATTTGTTCTCTTTGAAGTAGTGGTTATCTCATTGTCTATGAGAACCGCTAGTGCTTCAACAGGGAAAATAAGTATTTGAAAAATTTAGTGTCATGCTGGCATGTTGTCAGGGTAATACAGTGGTTAAGTCCAACTGGATTGAGACTGGGAGCTCCACAGTTCAAAACCTGGCTATGGCTCTGAATCTTTGTCTGTCTCTACATATCTGAACCTTGCAATACACAAGGCAATTCATTTCCAGTTTAATGAAAGTTTCAGTAGGTTCTAACAGTAAAACCCACTGGGACATTGAGATCTGTGGGTTCTGTGTTTGCCAACTAGAACCATAAAGAATTTGTTGTAATGTGTTCAAGTAATCTCAAGGAAAACAGCATCCAGCAAAATCACTTCTTTCCATTTTCTTAGCCAACTTGCACATTAAGGAAAAACAAAGATATGCTAATGGAAAATATGTTCAGCCAATGAATATCTGGTACATAGCAAATTAAAAGTATTTTAGGATATTTAAGTTAATTTGAAGTGGTCCTCTGCACATTTTAGAACTCTGGAAATTTAGGTACCTCTGGTACTGTCCAGCAATGAAAAGTAAGTCTCTAAAAGGAATGCGCCCCGTTACACAGTGGGACAAGCACAGCAAATGTGTGTGACAGAACGCATGCTACACAAAGAGCAGAACTGTTAAAAGCATGCGCCCTATTCACTCTGTACACTAAAACCGAGAAGATTCATACACAATAGTAGAAGCTGTCAGAATGTTTTTGAATGGTCTGTAACTGAATTGACTTGAGGTTGTCATAAACTACCGAAGGAAGGTGCAGAAACCTTTTGCAATTCTCCTGCATCTCATCCCCCAGAGACTTTCTTTCCTGTGGTATACTATATTTATGTTAATATGAATTTGCAATTAGACTTATTTAGCTGCAGTCTCTGCACTTATTGTTTCTAATTTTAGATTGTAACTGTATGATGTTGGTCTGTAAAGTATTGAGAAAGCATATTCACACTACAATATATGTTCTCTATATTTGTTGCAGAACGCTTCTGTAGTGCTGGTGTCTGATAGTGACGAGGAGCCAGTTAACAAATGGCCACGACTGAGTGAGAGCAGTACAGGTGCAGACCACCTCACTGATGATGGCTCATACTTCGAAGTAAGTGTAATGATTAAGTGCTTCAGAAATTAGCATTACTACATTTAAGGTTCCCCTTTATTGGTTAATCAAGATTGATGACATAAGTATTATTAAATATTTATTGGAAATTAAACTCATATTTAAGTTGGCCGCCAGACTTTATAAAACAAACCAACAAATTATTGGAAAGACAATTACAACCTTGTTTTTGACACTATATTTCTCTTTTTCTTTTTTTGCTTATACTGCATTTCTTTCATAAAATTGACTTAGTATAGAAATGGTACTAAAGGAGAAAGAAACAAAAGGAAAATTCAATAAAATAATTTGTGCTAAGTTTAATTTATTAGTGTTTATTTTATATAATTTAGTGTATGAAAACTAATTGAAACTAATTTATTGTTTAGGATGACCTATCAGAGCTCTGTGTGATGGACACTAGTCCTCCTCCTGGAGATTCCTCAGTTCACACTGTAGCAGAGACCAAAGAAGACAGTGAGGAAGTACGGACAACACAGGACATGGTTGGACCTACTCCAAAGCCTCGTCAAAAGAAACACAACACTGAATTGAAAATGGGCACTACGACAACAGATCATAATGACAATCATTATGATGTTCCTCGGGAGAATACTAGAAGGAAGAACAAGAGTCCTGTGAGTCAGAGACGCTCCAATGAAGATACCTCCAGGTTCAATAAATCCAATCGTAAAGCACCTAACTGTGCCACATTTTACTTCAGACATCTAGACACCGATTCTGAGCATGATGCAGGCAGGACTGCAGCAGAAGACCTAGATCCAGAACAGATTGCAAGCACAGCAGGTTCAGAACTAAGATCCGTTGATGAATCATCAGATGATGAGGAATGGACATTCTCTCATGGAAATTCATCACCAGTGAGAGCCAATGGCAGGAGTGATGGATCAGGTTCATCATCAGAAACAGCTTCTTCAATTAGAAGACAAGTGGGCAGTAAAAAGAATTCAGTAGTAGTTCGTCTAGACTTTGGTGAGAGCATAGAGAACAATAATGAAGTGTGCGATTTTGCAAAGGGTGAAGAATCCTCTGGGGGGGAACAAAAGAAGCAGAGGCATCCAGGCAGAAAAGAGGCAATACAACGATTGGTGAGTCAGGCGGAGGAGATGGTAAGGGAAGAAGCATCGCCGGACAAGACTGCTGCAGCAAGAGCAGCAAGAGTGTTCGAACCACTCGTGTTTGGCGAAATAGGAAAGGTCTCTTCAAACTCGCAAGGAAAATATGCACGTATAAAGCAGTGGCTTAAGGTGAATCATAAGGATGACATGGATGGAAAGCCTCTGTTACAGGTAAGATTATCTGCCAATGTATACATATGTTTTCATGTATTGTGTGTTTGGAGGAATTTAGTAACAGCGATGTCAAAATTAATCGTAAAACTATTTGTAGTTGGTTTATTGACACTTGTCACTTACTTTTCTTATATTGTTGTGGGACTAGTTTCAAAGGCTATTGCGTCCATTTTCAACTTCTCTCCAAAAATGGAGGCAATAGACTTTGAAACTAGTCCCTCAATAATATTAGAAAAGTAAGCGACGAGTGTCAATAAACCAACTACAAATAGTTATATGATATGTTTTCATATTATTTCTGGGTTAGGGCACATCTTTGAGTTATATACAATCTAAGACACATATAACTTACCTAATATTTAGAGCAAGTTATTTTATCAAGATTGTCTGTTGAAGGATTGGCCAAAATGTTATATTTTACACATTAAATTCAATAATTGTGCATAGCTTTCAAGTTGTGAAAGGCCATATGTGTGTATTCAGCAATTTCTTTTTTCAATTATATTTTAAAAATTAAGAAGGCAGCACCTTTATTGTGGTAGTTTGACCATTTGCTTCTCAACGAAGTAGCCCAGGTTGGATCTCATGAACCACATGTAGGAGCAGTGTCTGTTTGGTGGGACGGGAGGCGTGGGGGTTCTTTAGTTTTTCCTGCCATTCATTCCACCAGCTGTTATTTCCTTTCATCCAGTTCACCGTAATTTCATATCTTCCCCTTCATTCTCATATCAAATCAAGGTATCTTGGTCACTCTTTGGTTCAAAATCCGTATGCTCAACAAGCATGTGACCCCTGATGCTGATGGCTAAGTCCTGAGAGGTGCAAGTCCTCCACGTGAGGAGGGTAAATAGAGAGAGAGAGAAAAAGGTTAAAAATAAAAACTGATAAACATTTTTCATAAAATGTAATTATTATATTTTAAATGCTGCATTTAAGCTCTGAACATGAAATAATGGTGTGCATCTAAAGCAGTTGGCCATTTTGTGAATGTCATTTTCGTGTTTTCTCTGTCCAACTTTGTGTTGCGATGGCTGGAATTCTGCAGTGAAAAAGTATGAATAGAATAGAGGCTTTTTTATGGTTGACAAACAAAATATATTTGAACCTTCCAGGAATTCAGATTAAAAAAAAAAATGCATTCTGCAGTCAGCAGAGTATATCTTACAATAATATGAAACAGTTCAGTAAAGTAGTGCTGACAGTACAAGATGATATGAATTAATCTAATGTGACTTTTAAAAGAGATGAGTTTTGTCGTTGAATGCCACTAGATCAGTAACCAATTGGAGTCCTGCTGTGTTGTCATATTGCATTCCCCAATGTGGAGTGTGACAAACACCAAGCGAATCCATCTCAAATACTAATTGAGTTAAGACAAAAGTTTAAATTTTGAAAAACAGTGATCCAGGAGGAAGGTAGGGAGTAATGTTTCTAACATAATCATAAAAATTCCATATTTTTAGTTCAAATAGTTTTCATAATACAAATAATTAAAATAGCCGTATATTATAACAATGTTTGCCATGTAAGAACTGTAATCAGTTAATGAGCATCATTATTAATTCGTATATATGTGTGTGACATGTTTGTAATTACTCAGAACTGAAATGTAAACTATTGACATGTTGTGTTAAAAGAGTTACATTGAACAAGTCAAAGTGTTTGTTAAATTTGAGAGAGCAAACAGGTCGAATGTTGTCTACAGAACATGAGCTGTTACATGATACCTAAGATGATTGCTTTGTAATCAGGGACAGTGTTTATCTACTATAGAGAGTTCAAATCAGTATTATTCAATTGCTCTTTTGTTTTAAAACTGGGAAAAAGTGTATCAGCTGGAACAACTTGCAATTGAATTGGGCATGAGGTAATCTGCCTGCCTTTGTATTACTACAATACAGTTGTTAGTGTGGGTTCGGATAAAACAGGGTTTAGCAAATAGATATAACACTTTTCAACTGACTGACGTTGAACAACTTATTTACAAAGAAATTGACAGGGTAATACAAGACTGGGAAAACTGCTTGAGACATGCAGAAAAACTTTGGAAAGAAATAGCATGTGACAAGATTTTGTAGCCTATCAAATATGTGTAAACTCAGACGAAGATACTGATAATGACGAATTGTCTCTTCATGAAAGTGACGTTGATGGGGATTTGGATGAGCCACTGGCAGGTTCATTGGGTTAGAAAATCAAGTAATTCATGAACTATAATTATGGCATTTGAAACATAATGCATATTATACATTGAATGTGAATATGCTTAACACAATTTTGATTTTAACAACTCTATTACTAAAAACATATGAAAAATTCACAGAGGATTCCATTACATCTAGCACCAGGTAGACTTGTATGCCTAGGATATGCCTAGGAGAGGAAAATATAAAAGGAGTGGAGCTAATGAGGTAACAATGCTGAGCATGTAAACACATGCCATTCACTGCACAGCAGAATCTTTCCTATTTGAAGAACACATAATGTAGGTTAGCCTTGAGGATATATAGTGTTGCATAAGTTTTGAGGAGATATATGTAGAGCTGCTGACTCCAGATCCTTCTGAGATGTTTTTATGAGTGGAGCACAGCCACTGTTACCTGGAGAGGTGGTCCATTGTCATAAGTGCTTCTCCAAGGCAAAAAGGTACTAACTCACGGGAGTGACCATTGCCTTCCACCTGTTATTTCAGCCACATTCACTCTGGAGAATTTGTCTTCAAATTACTCATTATTTGCTAATAAAATACAAATTTTATACTTGTTTATTAGCAGATTCAATAGACTAAAAGTGTTTGAATTAAAACATGTTGAATTATCAAGTTTCACTCTCTCTCTCTCTCTCTCTCTCTCTCTCTCTCTCTCTCTCTCTCTCTCTCTCTCTCTCTCTCTCTCTCTCTCTCTCTCTCTCTCTCTCTCTCTCTCTCTCTCTCTCTCTCTCTCTCTCTCTCTAAAAGCCAAATCAATTGACAGCAAAGCAAATATAATTTAATAAATTATAATTAGTGACTAAAATACTCCTTTAGAGTGTATATATAAACTCAAAGATAAGTATTTGCCCGCCTCGGTAGCATAGATGGTAATGTGTCTGCCTCACGTTAAAGAGGTCCTGAGTTCGAATCTCGGTCAGGGTGAGCTACCTGCATAAGGTATTTTCCGAGGTGTTCCCTTATCATGAAAGACGAATGTCAGATCCATGGACCCTGAACTCATTGGGAGGATCATTCCACCCATTTCATTCATCATCCGATATGACTTAACGTTGAAGGAAGTAAAGTTTAGTTGCTAATTATTACACTTTATTGAATAAAGTAAAATGTCTGTCTATCTTGTTTCCTTGGTTTGCATATAATTGATTTTTAATTTGTAAGCTATAATATTTTGCAGAACTTTGTTTACCTCAGTGGTTAACAGATTACATATGTAAACATATGTATATCCCAGTTATTAATCGTACTTCTAGTGCACCAACAGACAAGTGACATTTGATTATTTTCCTCAAAAGATTTTCTTTCAGAAGTTCTCGTACACAATTTGGACTAGCATGCAGTTCATAACACCAATGGAATTGATACTAATGCTAGCAATAAGCTATTGTGCTTTGTGCACATTTGTGAAGCTAAATTGACTTAGGTCTTACACCTGTAGTTAACCAAAATTATGCAGAAATATGTGTTACCTATTTACTTTTATTTTTATCAAAATTTATAAAGTGCAGTAGTTGAATAGCAATGAATACAAAGGTGATTAAAGCTGCATTGTTTATTACATATTGTATGAAAATTAATTATAAACATGTCAGATTAATTTTTTAATAGAAACCAATAGGGTGACTACTCAGGCTTACAAGGTTTAAGCTATCTAACTGTTCTGTTCTTTGATTTGGCTACTGTATGAGAAGCTGCTGTTCTATTAGCACTAATTGTACACAGTTCAACCACCTCTAACACATAAAATTGGAGGGAAAAAGTAGAAGAATGACACCAAGTGTTACGAAAAAGGATCGCTTTGAAAACTGTGGTTAAAACAATTTTTCTCTTATTTCATTATTTCAGTGTAGCAGAATATTAATAAGGCTTGTAATGTAACCAAAGAACACATTGTTCAAAAATACAGTTAAAATCACATTTATAAACCTACACAGGGTTTAATTAAAATACAATTTCCTCTTTTTAGGCAGAATAGATATTTTGTTTGAATTTTAATGCTCAAAACATGTTCTGAACGATGATCTAGTTGCAGCAGTGCAAGAGAAAACATTTTGTTACCGTACACTTCTTGCTTTATTAATTCATAGGATTTGTTTTTCTTCTGAAGATTTTTCTAAAGATACATCACCAGTTACTGTAAGAATCCGTAAGTTCTCTGTTTGAAATAAGGCACTGTGTTTAAAATGGTACAATCATATCTCAGAGAAGAGGAGGGGAAAAGAAGCCTCTCATCTCTCTCTCTCTCTCTCTAATCAAGATGTTTTTTTACAGCCAGTGGACAGCTGTGATGCAAGTGGTGAATATACAACAGGGGATTCAGATGAGGAGAAGGAATCACAGTCATCAGAAGAATTAAATGGGAGCATAACAACTTGCCGTCAACTAGAGTTACTGGTAGGGGGCCTGGGTAGCTCTGCAGAGGCAATACTGGACACAGATTCCACTCCAGTTGCAGAGCGCAGCTTGCCCCTCTCTCCTGAACATAGTAGCAGTAGCAGTAAGGTAAGCCTTTCACCGTATTTGATTAACATTCACTGTTGTTACATTGTTATGAATTGATTATTGAAATGTACTACATTATATATAAAATAGCAGAGTAAAAAGGGAATAAAATAAATTAGAAACCATGTAAAGGAAAATGAGCTTACCTATAAACAACTACTAATTGAGACAACCTTTTTCTATTACTCAAACTAGTGAAAACTTAAAATTTAGTCTATATGAAGAAAGAGTATTTATTTATTTATTATTTATTCATTTATTTTCAGACCTATAGTATGCACAAAAACAGTGTTACATAGACCATGCCAGTTTATAATACAAAATAATTACAATATAAAATAACACTATATACATATAGACAAAGCCGTTAGAATAACAGCAAAAGTAAAAATAGACAGAAATGTAGAAACCTATTTAAAGTACTAAAGATTTTAAAAGTTCCATGCATATATATCAATGAGAGCATAAAAACCATTGTACATAAGAGATACCAAAGGAATTGCAATATACACACTTACAGTTTCAGAAATAATGAGGACTACTACAGAACAACACTAAGAGGAACACTGAATAACTGAGCAGTAGAAATGGTAGGGAGTTATTCAGTAAGTTGCCAAATGAAATAAAAAACATACACCAAGTGAAAGAAATGATGAAAACCATTAACAAGTACTTAACTGAAAAGGCATTTTACAGTGTAGAGGAAAATTAAATATGGAATATGTAATTAACTTTAAAGAGAGTCGATTAATGACACTAAACAACATTAAAGTTAATTTATTATAACAACACTGTTTTCGATACTTCCAAGAAAGGAATTGGAATGGAATATGTAACTTAAGATTAATTGTATATAATGTAAATAGTTTATATTATGACGTGTCCCTTAAATTGTATTTAAAAGGATGAAAAAAAAATTATTCTTAAGACCACATCAGTCATGTGATAAAGAATACAAGTTAATAAAATTAACCTAAATATTGATAGTGTAAATCTGTACATACTATTATGTCAAAAACTCTACAATGATTAAAATTTAATTTCCATTATGCATAAGAAACTCATCCTCATTATAAAAACAATGGGTTAACAAATGCATTTTCAGCTCTTTTTTAAAAGTATTTCTGTATCGATGACTCCTGTCTTTTTGGTATTATGTTGTATTTTGATCCAGCATAAATAATATTTTTATTTCCAAACTGGCCCCTATGTGAGTGAAGAAAAAAGTAATTTTGTCTGAGTATATCTTTATTTAGGCAAGGGGATACTGTTGAGTGTTTGTGTACATACAAAATAACATAATTTATGTATATGCAAAGAAAGGTAATATTTTGAATTTCTTAAAGTATGGTCTACATGACTCAGATTGTGGAAACTTAGCTAAAACTCTAATAGCCCTCTTTTGGACTGAAAATAGGAGTGCAAAAAGTCTTACCAGCAGAACCCCATATTCCAGATGTGAATGAAATAAAGAAAAATATACGTTATGAATTGCTTGAGGAGGTAAAATGTTAACTAGTTGACGTAACAAGAACACAGTCTTGTTAAGGTTAGAGCAAACAGTCGAAATGTGATTTTGCCAGGAGAGATTATCATCAATGTTAATGCCTAGGAATTTTGTATTTTGCACTCTGGATATATTTTGCTCTTTGTATGTCAAATTCAGTCCATTATAGATATAGCTTGTGCTCAGTCAAGGTGGGCCTATGGCTATTATGGATAAGCAGAAAATAATGTAAAAATTACAGAAGTAATAAGAGCTACCACATCATTTGAATAGAAAAACAATAAACTGATAAATATTAAAAGCAGAAGCATTATTAACAGTGAAGTATTCTTCATATTTAAGTTTGAATTTATGAGTCACTATGTTTACACTCAGTCTTCACTTACTTGTTGTTGTATAATTGAAACGTTTTCAAGATCATTCGATCTCATCATCAGCTGTTTGGTGACTAAATGAACCTCCCTCTTCTTCCACTGCTACGGAGCTCCGATCACTCTGCCATCTGGTGTTAGTGGCACTAAGTTTTAATACTTCATTTAATGCCGGGATTTCAAAATTTATAACTTTATCACGGTTTTTATTTATGAAAATTTTTTCCCAAATATCCAATTCTATGGGTGTACTTAAAGATTTTAACAGTTTAATGTTGTGGCCAATGTTGTGGTTTTCTGTCCAAAAATGGTGTGAAACTGCAGATTTTTCTGTTTGTTTCAACTTAATGTTCCTCTGGTGTTCTTTTTGCCTGGTTAACATGTTTCTCTTAGTTTTTCCTATGTAGCTTTTTTCACAGGTTTCACAATTAATCTGATAAATTCCTGATTTCAAATTGTTGGGGATTGTATTTTTCAGTGGTTTATTTAGCAGGTTCCTCAGACTGAATTTGTTTTGGGGTGCTAGTTTTAAGTTTAGTCTTTTGAAGATTCGTTCAAATTTTCTAAAAGCCCATGGATGGTAGGTGAATTTTCTACATTGCCAATTTGTGTTATTAAGTGGTGTGAGAGTGGTATTTTTTGATCTTATCTTCAGTTTTTCTTTCCTCTTCATCATATTCCTTATGATGGATGGGTTGAATCCATTTAATACCGCTATGTCTTTTATGTGTTGTTGTTCTTTCAAAAATTCATCCTTACTCAGTGGGACGTTGTATAGCCGGTGAATTAGATTAGATTAGATTAGATTGATTTGCGTTCAGTAGGTTCACTTGTAGCCAGAAAAGGCTGTGAACATTGAACATGTCCAGAGGTATAAAGTTTAATAGCATATATATATATATATATACATATGTACAAAAGTTAACATAAGACACATATTATAGTATACAGGCAATATGAACAACAATATGGAAAACAAAGCAGGGATAATTATATTTGATACAAAATGAAACACCTTTTAAACCAGCTTTCACTTGGCTTATGCCAGTACGTCTCAACCTTTTTGCAATGGATACCATTCTTGTTATTTATTAAATACATATAGATTAAAAATATACTTTCAGCTTGCATCAAATATTTATAAGTAATGATTTGTCATTGGAATAGTTAATTACTACTTATAGAGCTACAGAAGCATTATCAGGATAATTTGTCATTTCAGATAATCTTGTACAGAATAAAAAGATTTTGAGCAAAGGTACTCTCTAACAGCTTTTTTAAAAGCACCGAAATTATCAACTTTTTCTTTAAGAACATTAGGAAGTGCGCCAAATATTTTGATAGTTTCATAATACACACCTTTCTGGAAGCAAGAAAGTTTAGCACTGGGATAATGGATATTATACTTTTGTCTAGTATTTATTTTGTGAATTGCATTATTTGTTGCAAATAAGGCACGATTGCATACAAAGAATTTTAGGATCGAGAATATATACATGCAAGGAAGTGTTAATATCTTCAATCTTGTAAAAAGATCTTTACAGGAGCATCTGTTGTGGCTGTTAGTAATGATTCTTATAACCCTCTTTTGCATAAGAAATATTTTTTTACTTTCTATTGAGTTGCCCCAAAATAATATTCCATAATAGAGTTAAAGTATGCATAATATACCAATTTAAGTGTGTCAACAGAACTCACATTAACCAGCTCTCGGATAGCATAACAGGCAGAGCTAAGTTTAGGTAAGATATAATTTATGTGAGCTTTCCAATCTAAACATCTGTCTACTTGAAGGCCCAGAAATTTTATGCTGTCAATTTCTTCTAACAACATATCATTAATCCCGATTTCTATTTCAGTATGTGATGTACGACAGGTTATAAATTTGACCACTTTTGTTTTGTCTAGATTCACAGATAATTTGTTTGCTTTAAACCAACATGACATACAGTTCAAAACATAATTCATTTTAATTGTACACTCGTTTAAATTTGTACTGGTCACCAGGACACTAGTGTCATCAGCAAAAAGAACTGTACTTGCAATGTCCTTTATATAAAGTGAGAGGTCATTTATATAGATAAGAAATAATAAAGGCCCTAACACGGAACCTTGGGGTACTCCATGAGTTACTATTTTCCAGTTCGAAGTTTGTTTTTCATAACCAATATCACTGACAGCTACTTCAACACTCTGTTTTCTTTCATTTAGATATGATACAAACCATCTTAAATGTTCATTTTTTATCCCATAGAATTCCAGTTTTGCTATAAGAATGTCATGATTAACACAATCAAAAGCCTTTGCTAGATCACAAAAAATTCCACCTACATGTCTTTTATCATTTAAGGCAGTCAACACTTCATGTGTAAGCTTGTAAGTTGCATTATTAGTCGATATTCCTTTTCTGAATCCAAACTGATCACTGACAAGTATGTTGTTACATTCAAGGTGTTTATACAGTCTGGTGAACATTACTTTTTAAAGAACTTTTGAAAATATTGGCAAGAGAGATATTGGTCTATAATTTGAAACATTATTGCGTTAGCCTGTTTTGAAAAGAGGTTTAACAACTGAGTATTTCATTCTGTCAGGGAAAATACCAGTCTTTAGAGACTCATTACATAAATAACTAAGGGGAATGCTAATTTGTGAGGAGTAAGATTTTAGGATTTTTGTAGTTATTTCATCATAACCGGAAGAATTCTTCATTTTTAAAGAGTCAATAATTTTATTTATTTCGGAAGGTGTAGTTAAACTGATTTTAAATGTAGGTACATTGTTTGTGAAACTTGAACTTAGAAATTCTAGTGCTGCATCTTTACTTCCATAATTAATATTTAATTTTTTTGTTACATCCAAAAAGAATCTGTTAAACAATTCTGCAACTACAAGAGGTTTGGCAATTTCATGATTGTCAACATTGAGTGTTATTGGGCAATTTTCTGATGAGTGTTTACGTGTCACATTTTTTATTATATTCCAAGTGGTTTTTATTTTATTGTCTGAGTTTTGAATTAGTTTATTATAATGCAATACTTTAGCTGCTATTATTACCTTCTTTAGAAGTTTACAATATTTTTTGTAGTACTTTTTTAAATACAAATTGTTACTGATTCTAACTTGCTGATATAGTTCTCTTTTGTGCCTGCATGAGGTTTTAATTCCTAAAGTGAGCCAGGAATTGTCTTTTTTAAAGTTAAATGTTTTTTTATACTTGGATGGGAAGCAGGATTCAAACTTAGTTTTAAAGCATTATATTTGTTGTTGGTTCCATTAACCTCATAAGTTTGTTTCCAAGATTCAAGTTTAAGGTTCTTACTAAATTCATTCAGAGTATTTTTGTTTATTTCCCTATATTTAATATATGTGTATTTAGGTTTGAGTTTTAAATTTATCTTATCAATCCTTAGAATTTGTGCATCATGATCTGATAGTCCATTAGTTTTTGATGAGACAGAGCAAAATTTGACTTCTAAAGGCAGCTAGTTGATGTGAAACTGGGTTGTATTCATTTTTCTTTATGTAATTATCTATGTGTGTGGGCTTCCTGTATATTCCAAAATCTACACCATGATGATTTCTAGTTATCTTGAGGTCCAGAAAGGGTAGGGTGTTGTCTCTTTCTACTTCCATAGTAAATTGGATGTGATTATCTTGCAGGTTTAGTAATTTTAGAGAATCTTCTCTAAGTTTTTCCGGAATGATAGCAAAAATATCATCAACATATCTCTGCCAAAATTTATAAATCTGTGGGAAGGCCTTTACTATGTGTGTTTCAAAATAGCTCATGTATAGGTCTGCTAAAATAGGCGAAAGTGGGCTCCCCATTGCTAAACCTTTTGATTGTCTGTAGAATTTTTGGTTAAACATGAAGTAATTATTCCTTATGCATAAATCTGTAAGATTGATAATATCATCTATTTCTCTGGGGTCCGTTGTAGTCTGGGTTAGCCATTTTTTGAGGAATGTAGGTATTTCTTCTACTGGAATGCTTGTAAAAAGTGTCTTAACGTCAAAAGAAACAAGTATGTGATTTTCCGGGATGTTGTATTTCTGTAGGTGGTTTATCAATTCCAAGGAGTTTTTTATTCCCAAACTTTGAAATTTGTCATATGATTTTAATTTTCTTACTAACCATTTTGCTATGTGGTATGTAGGTGAATTGATGCCATTGATGATGGGTCTCATGCTGTTGTCTTGTTTGTGGATTTTTGGCAGACAGTACAACCTTGGTAGTGTGGGGTTGGACGATTTTAAGTTGTATTTTTCAGATGTACTTAATGTTTTTGTAATTGATAAAGCTTTATTAACAGAGGTGATACTTTTGGATAATGGATTTTTTGGAATTTTTTCATATTCTGGACTTTCTAACATAAGGTTTACTCTCTGAATATAGTCTTCTGTCTCCATAATTACTAGAGAGTTACCTTTGTCGGCTTTTAGGTATACCACAGGCTTCTTATTTAAATTTCTTATTGTTTTGTTGTTAGTATTATTGTATATTGGGGATAACTGCTTTATTATATCCAGACATTCAATTTTGGCTTTGGTTAAGTTTTCGTTTTTTAGGTTATGTGGTTAAGTAAGTGAAGACTGAGTGTAAACATAGTGACTCATAAATTCAAACTTAAATAAACTGATAGCTAGAAATTATTGAAATATGTTCCAAAGATTGTTCTCAGTTGGCCTTGATTCAGTATCGTGCTTTCTCCTCTGACCCATAGGTGTATTTTAGCTGGACATGCTATGTGATGATGTCCTTTTCAATGGGATGTCAGTTTCATAAACAGTTTATTTTTTGGTATGAATAATTTGAGATTTTGTTGGTTTTTTAACAGCTTTTGAAAGCTTGCAGTTCTCTTGCAATAGATGGTATGAAGGCCGAAAGTATTCTGCAACTGCTAATGTTTCCATTTCTTTATATATTTCACATTACTCATGTGCTCATTAAAGCTTAAATTATAATTTTTATTTATGTATTTTTTTGTTTGCAATTTTTAATATGGCTCCAAGGTATTTCTTGCCGGTTTGTCCTCCGTGTCCATTTAACCATCTATATCATTTGCTCCTTATCCAATATCATAAATAACCAGAAGTCTTTTCCCACCAAGTTTTATCCTTCATGTTAGTTTTGAGTTTGTATTTAAGTGTTTATTGACTGGGACTAGGGTTATACCATGTTCTTAAAGTTTTCTACAGAATTTCTGAAAGGCCTATGGCTGGAAGTTGAAAACAGTTTTTGTTTCTTTTATTCTCCTTGGTGTGATGATTTACTCTATTGGTTTCTTCCTTTTAATCCTTTTTTCTGCGATACAAACTTCTTGGTGAATCCATTTTGTACAATTTCCAGTATCTTGTAGTGGTGGTTGTACTCTTTGCACTCATAGGAATATTGACTAGGTGCTCTGAAGGTTAGGCTCTTTATTACTGCATGTTTGTTTCTTTGTTTTAACTATTCTTTTTAATGTTTGCCGGCCTTCGTAGCCATGGTTGCTAGAGTGTATGTCTCTAGCGTTCCCCGCAGGTTCAAGTCCCGCCTTGGGCATGGGAGTTTATATGTATATTGTATGTGTGTAAAACTATAGAAAACAGACAGTGAAATAAACGGAAACAATAAAAAACGTTTAACAAGAAAAATATATATCTATTTACATTGATATATATTTTGTGAAAAAAAAAAAAAAAATTAAAAAATGTAGATATGTTTGTGTGTGGAGAGGGGATGCCCTTTCTTTTGATGCCAAAACTTATTTTATTCTGATTTTTTTGCAAATGTTACTGTCAAGGAAGGGTGTCTGCATCCTTCAAACTTCCTATCTACTATGGTAAAAATGCTATCTGAAACTTGTATAAGAATATATGTATGAAATGCTTCTGATACATTAATTTTCAAAGAACTCTTGTTTAATCGGAAAAACTGTTTGTAGTCAGTTTATCGACACTTTGTTACTTACATTTTTATATTATTGAGGTGTTAATAAACAGACAATAAGGGTGTTTGAAGGAATTTAGTAAGTGACGTCAAAATTAATCATAAAACGACGAGTGACGAGTGTCAAAACAGACTACAAATAGTTTTAGGACTACAGACAGTTTTTCTACTAATTTTGTCATCACTGTTACTAAATTCCTCCAATTACGCATAACCCTTGTTTAAGTTTGCCAGAAATGGGGAAAGCTAAATTTCCATTGCTAAACCATTCACTTGAAGTATAGTTTACAAAAGAAGGGAAAGCGTTGGGTTGAGATTTTAGTTTGCATGTACTACTGTACTTTGTTAGCAGAAGTGTATTTCAAGGGAAGGTCACTAGAGCAGTTGAATGTTTCGCTGAAACTATCATCATTTTAGGTATATTTAATTTACTTTGTCATGTTGTAAAGACAGCAGAATTGCTCAATACTTGTTAGTGATAAGATAAGTTGTCCTTTTTGTCAGGTTGTACTAAGGACAAAGCGACGGCAGATGGCTGGAGAACGTCCATGGAGTGTATCAGGTATATCTCAGTTAGGCAGTGCTTCTCACCAAAGGGGCAACCGTGAGCCTCTGGCACATTTCTCAAATTCAGAATCAGCACTACATAAGATGCTCACTACACCACCAGGGAGAAAAAGTGCATCTGGTGCTAATTTATCTTCCTCCACAGTGGAGGATACCCCACAGTTACCAGCAGAGGGCTCTGGTTCACGCAGTGGCTCTCTACGTCGGCGGAAAGTTAGATTGCGCAAGAGAACTCTGGTAAGTATACTTCTAGCAGTACTGATTAAAGAGAATCATGAATTATATAAATATTAATTCTTTAATTGCTAAAAATATATTACTTTTGAGAAATTATGAGCAGCTGTGTCGAGGTTTTAAAACATATGTCATGCACTTTTTGTATTTTAAACATTCTGTGACACATTGCTTGTTTGGAGTTGCTTTTGTGTTTTGAAATATTTGGTTAAGACCAAAAATGTGTTTAGTACATATCATAAGTAATTTTCATAGGTATAAATGATTCATCTCTAAAGCACTAAGGCAAAGTCCCAAATATTAAAAGAATAGTTTGAAATTCATTGAAGCTCCATACTGCTTCAGCATTTATCAGGATAAAAGTATAACTATCTATGAATCCATTTGGGCATCTGTTCTGTTTAATATGTGGCATCTTAACATAGACATAATTTATAAAGTGAGCCTTCTTTTTTACAAATTTATTATCAGAATAATAAAAATAACAAGGAAACTCCTTTTAAGAACTTAGCAATGCCTATTTCAGTCTGAATACTTTCTGGATGATTAAAATCTTGAACATGCTTTGCTTAAACTTTGTTTTTTGTTTCTGGCAAGTACATGCAGTCTTAGCATCGGGGGCACTACGTCTTAATCATTTAGCTCCTTGTTTGACCCCTCAGGGACCTAGCGAGGCTGAGTGCACCCCAGAACAGATCTCACAGTTGGAGAAAATTTCCATTTGGGTTCCAGAAATATAATTTGGGTCTCCTGCATGGTAAACAGCAGGAGACAATCCCGAGGTTTCACTACATTTACTAAATGCTAAATTCAATACTGAATTTTTTTGTCACATTCTATTTTCATAAAGTGCAAGGAAATAACTGATGAAATACTATGAAAGCTACATGCAACAGAGGCCTACAATAACAGTAAAACATGTGGAAAGGAAATTTGATTGAATTGCTAATTTGCATATAACATCTGCTGGCAGAAATGAGATTACAGTGAAATCTAAAGGAAATTTTTATATAATTTGATACATTAAAAACTAAATATACTGGGTAAATTTGTTCTTTTTAAATATATACTGCTCAGAAATGACACACCATACATACTCTGGGTGTTTTTTTGGCCAAAATACTTGGACATTATACAAATAAAAATATTTAGTAATTATTTTCCACTTTTGATGACAACACAGAATCAGCATCTGGTGTTGTTTGAAGATGTGGGCAAATGCTCATGAAATTAACCTCGAATAACGAAGATAGAGGTATTGTCATCAACTTCTTAAGATAAGTGGAAAATAATTACTAAATATTTATATTTGTATATTTATTACTCCACTGTAACTAACCTCATTTTCTGTGTAATACTTGGATATATTTGGGCTTTTATGTTCAGAAGTTAATTGAAGCTTTTGTACAAGCATTATTGTGAATTAGTAAATATTGAATAGTTATAAATAAAAGCGTTGTTAATAGTGAAGCTAATTTCATGTATAAAGACTAAAATTGAGTCATACCTTTTATAACTTGTAACTTCACTCACGTCCTTTTAAAAAATCCAACCAATTGCGATGAGTCGCTAATCAGCTGAGGATGAGACTGCAACAGTCTCAAAAACGTTACTGATTTTTTAAAAGGACGTGAGTGAAGTTACAAGTTTTAAAAGTTATGACTCAGGCAATCCACACAGAGTGAAAACTGTCCCCCCTCCCCTCTAATGACCAGGGAGTTACTGAGCTGTCCCAAAAGGGCGCCTGGCGCCTCCATGGGGCTTTCCATAGGGCAAGACCTAGAGACTTAACAAGCCTCCCCATCTGGTCCTGTGGACTCAAGACGGGATGGAAGTGGATATGCCACTTAGGCGCGCCAACCCCAAAGGGGAAGGCTACCGATTAACCGCCTGGTGTTCTAGCACACCTTCTACTAACTATGCAGTATAGTGGCTTCCCTCAACCCCGTCCGGAGACGTATCCGATCTCCCATGGGTATCGGGAACCACTGCCCCCTCGAGTCCAACCCAATCTGAACAACTGCCATTCAGGGAGAGATTGGAATGTTCGGCCTGAGGTTCCTCTAGTAACGTCAGAGGTACCATGAGTGCTAGGGGTCTGCAGCACCCATACCACGGCAGCTGAAGGGGACGGATCCCCTCCCCTACGGAGTAGTCTTTATACATTGTAATTATATATTATCTTTACACATTATGAATTTGATTCATAATATCTCTTAAGATCATTATTCTTAATAGTTGTATAACAAACTTATGTTTTGCTGAGTTTGCCATAAAATTTTAATTTCTTTGAAACTGTCTTTGAGAATGAGAGGTTGTTATTAGGAATGTGGAAGTATGTCCAAGATGACACTGACATACAAGACAACAATCTCTGTATCCACATGAAATTAAACTCCATTAAAGTTACATGGAAGATTGGCCATATGCTACATCATAGAAGTGTTCCTGTGTTGATGTGAAACTGTTCAGTTTTTGAAGTGAAAGCAGTTAGTATATAATGCAAGGTTAAAGTCGTATATTAAAGCACATAACCTTTGTAAACATGTATTTCATTGTGTTTGTGCAGCTGTATGTAGTCGGGTTTGTAGGTAATATTTAAGTGCCTGGTGCAGAGAAATTGTATATATTTATAACACTGCAGCCAAGTTATTTCATTTGTAAAATCTAAATTAGTGCTATCTTATCTTGTTTAAAGATGATACGTAAAAGAGGCTGTTAATCTGTGGCTTTTATCTGTAAAATTGCTGTAGATAATAAAATTGTGAAGATTCATGTAGTACTTCTTTCAGTGTTATGATTAGTTAGAAGGTCTACCTTGGCAGTTCACAAAATTATAAGTGTACGATGCAAAAGAGAAAGAAGGCAAGTTATTTACCAATACTTCAGTTTGATAATGTATACCTACATGAAAAGATTTGGAAAACAGTTGAAGTCTGATTCAGCTGTCCAACTTACTGCTGACGTATGATTTTGTGAAAAATTTTGAATTTTCATTTCCGTTTGCTTAGGGAACTCATGCTGATGTTTTTTTTTAGGAGAAGGGAAGGAAAGAAAAGCAAACTATCTATTTGATTATGTAAAAAAAAAACTGAAGCTGCTGACAGTGAAGTGAACTAAGTATTCAGAATAAACACTATAGCAACACAGTTTCACTATTACTTATTTTTAGTTAATTGATGAAAATTAATCATTTCTTCACACCAGCCATATATATGCTAAGGGTTTTGATAGTCAACATGAAAAATTCAATGCCATGGCCAGGATTTGAACCATGGATCTCCTGGTTTCCGTCCAGTCGCTCTAACCCATTGAGCTACCATGGCCAACTTGCTGTCATGACACTAAATTCTCCATTTGACTCGTATATTTCCCCGGTAGATCACTAGGGGCTCTCACATCCAAGATACACCATTTGTGGTGACATACTATCGTAAGTACTTGAGTCCCAGGCTTCATTTAACTCTTATTATGTTAGTTAATTGATGGAAATTAATCATTTCTTCACACTAGCCATATGAAGTCAACATGAAAAATTCAATGTCGTGGCTCTAGTGGTCTACCGGGGAAATATACGAGTCAAATGGAGAATTTAGTGTCATGATGGCAAGTTGGCCATGGTAGCTCAATGGGTTAGAGCGACTAGAACGAAACCAGGAGATCTGTGGTTCAAATCCCAGCCATGGCATTGAATTTTTCATGTTGTCTCTATCTATGACTTATCTTATTTACAATCCTTTGGGATGGGTTTCGAAGCAACTTTGCTTCATTTTCAACCATTCAGCTTGACACTGAGACACTTGACACCAAAGGATTGTAAATAAGATAAGTAATAGTGAAGTTGTGTTGCTATAGTGTTTATTCTTAATATCTATTTGATATTTTTCAAAATCCTTCCTTTTGTACTTCCATATTACTGAATATGAACTTCAACAGTCAGGCATAAGTTTTGCTCAGGATGTGTAATCAAATGAAAAGCATTTTGAGTTTATTTCTACAAATTTTGAATTGTTTAACAGTACATCTTTTGGTATATTCTCCTTCTAGTACATTGTTGCACTTATGGAGAATCATGATTTCAAGATATGAAGCAAAAGCACTTTTTTGCATGTTCTACAAATATATGTGGGAGCTAAAATTTGAGTTGCTTTATTTTGTAATTAATTTCGCTACTTGGGGGTATAACTTGCCTTTTATTAGATATTGTTCTGTTTCATTGCAAAGTAAATAGTAATGAAGTTAGGGCAAGGATATGCATTATTTAAGGAAATTTGACCTTTTTCTTATTATAAGAAGCAGTCATGAATCAAAGAATGACATACTGCTACCATTTTTTATTTTCAAATATTAAAAGCACAAGTAACAGTGCCATTGTTTGTCACAAACAGAAGTCATGATTTAAGACAAGCGGCAAGTTACTGAAAATGTTTGTGTACTTTCTTTGTTGATCAGTGACAACTGCTGGGCAGTTAGAATGTTCAGTGGTTTATGAAGTTAGAAAGTGTTGTTTTTCAATTACACAATGTTCCACTTGCTTACAGGGACGGAAGAGTGAATCTGGGTCAGATGGCATGACTGCTGGTCATTCTGGAGGCAGTGATACACAGCACCATAGTCGCTCATCATCATTTAAGCTCTCACCTAGCTCAGGAGCAGAAGGTAGTTCTGCCAACCTTCGTTCCCCAACAAAATCACACCAAAGTTCTGGCGCCGAAGGCAGCCCACACACGTTAACTAAGTCCCGTAGTGGATCAAGTGTGGAGGCAGTCATTAAGGGAACCCTTAATCGGACACTGGTCAAATCAGGTTCTTTCTCAGGCACACCAGTGGAAAGGAGGAGAGTTCCAGAGAGATATGTAGCAAGTGAGCCAGTTATGCTTGCATATACTTTGACAAGTGATATCACCACGGGCACAGAGACAGATGACGAGAAGCTTTCCATGAAACAGGGTCCAGTTCCAATGTTCAAGTTAGGACCAGTTGCTGGAGCTGTTACAGTGAGACGTGAAGGAAGTAGTGATGTGGAGAAAAACAGTATGCTTGGTGCAGAAGAACAGCTCAGCTCTTTCTCTGAGCAGGCATGGGATAATTACCAGGCAAGTTTCAACTTCTATTTCTGAATTATTACTTTCTGCCAATAATAAAGGTACAGGTTTTCAACATAGTGAATAAGGGCAAAAGAAACAAAGAAAAATACAAAAGTTATTTAGAAAACAATTTTCATTTTCTACTAGCATAACCAACACTTCCCCTCAACTGTTTATTTCCATCAAACTAGGAGGTCTAAGATTTCTCACTTTGTATCTTCTCTATTGGTTTGATCTAATGTCACTCATATTTTCCACACTTCTCTATGAGCTCCATGAGTTTATCAGCTAACTATATTATTCATTACACTGTATTGTGTTCCGTTTTTTTCTTTACTGCCTAAAGTAATGTTACCTTCATAAATAATAGAATCCAATGTTGTCAATCATAGCCAATATATTTCACTTGCCACTTCAATTTCATTTGGTCCAAACAAGTCAATTAGTAGCAGCTTAGCTGCTTGAAACTTCAGTAAACAGCTCTAAAAATATTTTTCATACAAAAAAAATACTGCATTCAAACATGGTATTCAATCTGTAGGAGTACCTTAAAGGGTTTCAACCGACTTAAGTGGAAATAGGTGAATGGAAATGCTTTGACATTAAATTCTCCGGTGTATACAGTGTATCTCAGATACGAGAGCCCTTAATGGTGTACTGGGAAAATATTCATGCGTCAATTGGAGAATTAATGTCAGGACGACATGTGGATCATAATAGCTCAATGAGTGGGAGCAACTGGACGGAAACCAGAAGATCCGTGGTTCAAATCCCAGCCATGACATTGAATTTTTCAGGTTGACTATCTGTACTATATTGTGTACTTCCTGCCACCCACACTACTAACACAGCAGTCAACATCTCCTGCAGTCCCACCTGTGAAACAACTATATGAGGGGTTTTTGATAGTCAACATGAAATATTCAATGCCATGACCGGTATTTGTTCTCCTGATTTCCATCCACTCGCTCTTACCCATTGAGCTACCATGGCCAACGTGTCATCCTGACAGTAAATTCTCCAATTGACTAATTCATTTCCCAGTAAACCATAAGGGGCTCTCGTATCCGAGATACGCCATTTGTGGCAAATTACTATCATAAGTACTTGAATCCTAGGCTCCATCATTAAACTCTTATTTAAGTAATTGATGGAAATTAATCATTTTTTCACACTAGCCGTATATAGGCTAAGGTTTTGAAGTCAACCCATAGTAGCTCAATGGGTAAGAGAGACTGGACGGAAACCAGGAGATACGTGTTTTAAATACTGGTCATTTCATTGAATTTTTCATGTTGACTATCAAAAACCTTAGCCTATATATGGCTAATATGAAGTAATGATTAATTTCCATCAATTACTTAAATATATAGGAAGGGTTATTCACTCTGCACATTGCTCACTTAAGAGAATCAATAAGAGAAAAACTTGGCTTTTGTTTACAGTCTTGAAGACTCAATTAGTCCTCACTGTCTCCATGTATCATGATTTTGTGCAATTAGTCATTAGGTTAGGTTAGGAAAATCCTAACGAAATGCATTCTAGGTAGTTTGACTCAAAATTATATTAATTTTGTGCTTCATTGTATCATAGTCCTTACACAATGGAATAATTCAAAATTACTTGTCGTGTGGCATACATTTGTGAAACATAGAAAAGTATTCATCATTTTTAACATTTTAAGACCTCTAGCCTGAAAATGTGCTGCTGCACAAAACTATCCTAGCAGGATATTGAAATAGTGGCAACTTCCATTAAAAGTTGCTGCAGTGGCACCTGAATGAGGACAGCTACAATAGACATCACTACATCTTTATAACATTTTCTGCTGGCAAATCAACTTTATACTATGTGCCAGGTTACTTCAATCCTGATGTTAAATGTCTGGGAGGAAGGACATACAGTGACAGAGACAGAAGACCATTGGGGTTTGATTGGCTCAGCATAGCTATGCGAATGAAAGATATCACCCCTTTAGCCAATCAAAACCCTAATGGTCGTCTGTTTCAATATTACTGTCTCTCTCTTCCCTTCCGGACATACACATCATGGTTGAAGTAGTCTGACAACATTCTGGAGAAGTATTTTGTTCTTTTTCTGATATTGACAGATAATAGGGTGCAAACTTAAGTCTGTCCTTCTACATCTTTTAAAATATAGTCTTAAGCAATTTGAGTGTTCATCAAGATTTAGAAGTTGAAACTTTCTTTTTCCAGGAGAAATATATGAGTGAACCATACAGTGAAGAACTAGCAGACTCTGAAACAGCAAGAAGATTACTAGAGTTTGGTGAGGACTATCGCAACTTTCTTGATAGTCAGTCTGACTGTGCTTCAAGTCTCAGTGCCAACCATGTTACATCTCCCGTCCGAAGGAGGAGACAGACAGTAAGTGTAAAGCATTATAATGTAGGCTCATAGCTTTGGTTTTAAATGTGTACCTTGGCAACAGTGTATGTTTTGAAAATACTGTGACTTTGTGGGTTCGTGAAATCAAAAGTCCAGGTTACAAACACCAAAAATTGCACTTTATTTCCGTAGAAACACACTTTGTCAACTTTTACAGTTGCGGGATTACTTCACATCACAATACAACGTGCAAGGTCAACGACCACAACACAGCTGTTCATGCATGCGAGTTCAACCACTGACTGACTCACTTTGGCGGGCGGGCTCCCTTTTTTTATAGATTAGTCACATTCCGGAATGTTCTCCAACAATCAAAATGGCTAGAACAAAGAACTAGAACTCTTGAGAAATCTGTCTTCTTCCCCCTCACTGTTTCGGCGAGCTTTTATTTACACACTGCATGCCTGTCTCTTTGAACTAGTCGCCTGCACCATCTCGATCAACAATGAGCTCGCAACAATACTATATTTTACAATGCATACTATTATAAATAAGAACACAAACATGATAGACACAGAGACAGTTTCAGAAACCATCAAACAAATTTGATTTTCTCAATTATCATTTAAAAGTGCTGTTTTTCTGAGAGAGATGAGCTACAAAATAGACATCTAATTTCATTTCAAAAATAACTTAACTATAAGTCATGATATTGGAAAGCATATGAGGTGAAGCTAGGGGAAGCTCACCTAGAGCGACCGTCCTATCATAGGCGTGCAGTTTTGCCTAGTTCGGAATGCAGAGTACAAGCGTGAGAAATAAATTTCTCTTTTTCATGTGTCCAAAATTTCAATGCAAATTTTGACATTCCGATATGTCCTGTCATATATGACGGATTTTTGAGGCAGCCTGTACAAGGACTGTTTTTCTACAACATCTGGTTAACGAGTTATCGCTTGGAGAAAAAGCATCTCAAAGCATGTTTATTCTTCAAGTTCTAATCTTGCCGGGTGTTACTGCTTTTCATTATGCATTACCGAGTAAGACATTCCGAAGTGTTATTAGGAACTGCATATATTTAGTTCATAAATTTACTAACCATGAAACACTGTAGTCCAGGAGCGTGCGCATATTCTTTGAAGTCTATTACAGAACCAGTCCGTAACACAAATTTGAGTGGAAGGTGCTTTGTGTAACTGTTAACAATAAGAAGAAAATTCACATGTGTTTTGTGATGTGTTAACTATGTAATTTTCAAAGCGTGGTACTAGTGGCATAGGTACAAGGGTAAAATACTTCTCTCCTGGGCCAGAAATATTATTTTTAAACTGTATACAGTTTCTTTAAGAAATTTCCTCTGAGAAAGTGCATGACCAAATCTATTTTTTACAAAGCCAAGGAACTAGCGTGCAAAGCAAATGTGCATACTGTGTCACTTCTTGTGAAACAGATCAAAAGTTCTGGCACAGAAGTTTGTGAACCTTTAAATACATGAAATATAAAGCTATTAACAGTAAAGCAAACAAATATATACAAATATAACAATTTTTAACTTAAAACTTCATTTATCTTACAAGAAATGATGTTACTTTTCTTATAAATTGTCCGGGATTGCGATTTTATTACTCGTCAGCTTCACTTATGTACCTATATTGAGGACATGTTTCATGAACCATCGTTCGCATCATCGGCTCTAATGCGACTAAAGTTTGATCCAGTGGTGTGGGTAGTTCTGGAGTTGCTGCTGCCATCTATTGATTTTGTGATGAATTTAAATGTGGAGTTGTCTTGCATTTAATTGATACAGCTATTTGTGGTCGGCTTTTCCTGCTACGTCCATTTTGATTTTTTGAGGGACTAGTTTCAGGAGCCGTGCATAAGCATCAATTGTACATTCAACTTGCATCTTTATTAATTTTTGCTGCAGCCTCTTTATATGAATCTACATCCATAACATAATGAAACCATTTCTGGTAAATATATTAGAGTTAAATGGAAGTATATAAAAAAAATACAATTTTCCAGGAACAAATTTGTAAGACATGAAAATATTTAGGAAATATGTGAAGTTTACATTTTAGGTGTTGCTGAGAAACATGTATAAACTGTTAAGTAGGTTATACTTCTAGAGACAGTCAGGCATGAGATCTTAAATTATCACTTTTTCCACCATTCTGATATACATGTTGTGATTATATGTATGTAATAAGAATGTTTCTGTCCACAGATGATAGCAGGAGATAGCTCCTTGTTAGACAGTGATTCCGATTTGGAGGACATCCGTCATATAATTCAGCAATCACACTCTCAACTAGTTTTCACAGAAAATGTGTTCAGCAAACAACTTGCAAAGGCTTCACCAGAAGTTCTTCTTTCCACGGATTATGTAAGTGCAACTTCTGACTAATTCCCTATGGTTAATGTTCTTTTCAATAAAATGTTCAGGTTATTGTTAACAGAACTTAGCAGAATTTAAACCTTAAGATATTTCAATATACCAGTATCCTTAATTTTCAAACAAATTTCTGCTGATGCCAATTTTGAGCAAATTTGTTCTGATGTCAAATTAGAAGCTGTTAGAATAAATGAAGTTTCTGTTAAAAGCCTTGTGCAAGAGAGTGAAAATAGTAAATTTATTTAATGTGGACCATTTCTTTTCCTAATTGTGTATAGGATATCGAATGTAACTAAACAGAAGTTCAGAACTTGGCTGTTAAGTGTTTGTTAATGCTCCACTAAAAGCTAGATTTTCTTGTAATTACATATTTCTCTAGTGCTAACAACTTGGGTTTTCCTTTTTAACAAAGGTAGGAAGGTGAAGTTACTATATGCGCAAGATTTATTGAACGCTGGATTTACGGTTTGGTGTGGGCAGAGGGGAAGAAGAGAGAGCTAACACACTTTTGTTTCTGCAGTGTGGTCAACCTAGAAAAACACAATTCAGCAAAATTGTGCTAAGATAAGCGAAGATATGCGCCGAAGATATGAGATGTGGCAACAAACAATTGAACTCCATCCGATGTGCTGTATCTTATATATTTACTGTTATGAAACACGTAAAAGTAGAAAACAAATATTATGAAAGCTATAAACACTCGCTCGCTTTGTGATTCTTCGATTTCCAAGTCTACTGCGTCACTTTCATCGCTGGTATCCTCTAATGTGTTAATAATTTCATTAATTGCTTTTTCTATTACACCATCGTTTCTCCAATATTAATTTCCAGCTGCTGGACCTTCTTATCGTATCCTTCCCAATCCATCACTTCTATAGCAAGTTTCCACAGATTTTTGGCTCTCATTAACATTGCATACTTTGTAAACATTCTTTATTTTTACCCACACCAGCTCAATTGCATTCAGATCAGTTATACGGAGGTAGACGTAAAATAGTGTGTCCTCTTTTGAGAGCCATAAAATTGACAACATAGTCTTGCTTTTAGATTTGTTGTTAAGTGATTAGCTAATAATTAACCTCAAAATTAATCTCAGAAACTATTTGTAGTTGGTTTATTAATACTCGTCACTTACTTGTTTATATTAATGAGAGATTAGTTTCAAAGGCATTCGCCTCCATTTTCAATCTCTTTCCAACTGGCCAGTTGGAATGAGGACTTGGGACCCAAACGCTCAAGAAATCTTGCGCATATAATATTTTGATGATGTAGTTTATACTATTTAGAATTACTATACAGATCTAACTTACTTAATTTCTCATATAGGCAGAGATTGTGGCAACATGTCGTGAGAATATTCGATGCCTGCACGTGATCCTGAACAATGTGGAGGAAGAAGGTGGTCTTCTTTCAGCACAGGAATGTAGAGAAATCAGAGGTAAGAAACCTTCTTTGGTTAATGTGTTCATCGTATGTTTGCAGCTTAATGCTGTAAGGAATGTACTATATCGGCTTGAATATAATACATCCCTGAATATTTTAAATGTTTGCCTGAGAGAAATATGTAATAATGAATACAATTACATAAAATAATTGTATTTTTGAAACCCTTTATGTTATTTTTCCTGCACAAATTGAGTGACTGGCATATCAATTTCATGACAATTCCGTGAATTTGGTCGACTGAATGTTCTTGAAGTGCAAGCTTTTAATACCTTTCTCATCTTTCCCCAATGTGGTACATTGCACTATATAAAACAGAATTTCAGTGCATGTTTAACTATGTTTTACGTTGCAGATGTGTAATTTGGAGTTTATATATTAACAGCTTTTTCTCCTTTATTAAAGTGGTTAGAGTTCCTGTCATTTTACACCATCTGCCATGATGATAACACTGACCAAAGCTAAATGTATTAATTTAACATCACCAAGCCAAACCATATTAGATCACATCAAAATCAAATGTCATAGATTAAGAAATCGTAGTTTGAGAAGGTAAATTGGAATTAACACTGAAGTGATGTAATAATTAAAATTGTATAGAGTCAACTGTGACACACTGTACTTTGCATACCACAAATTTTCTTTCAGTGCATTTCACTTCCACTAGAAGGCATCACCGGAGAACCGTGATCAGTTGAAACACCTAAGTTCTAGCCAATTAAAATTTCTTGGATATAATTTAAGTGGAGGCGAAATTCATTGAAAGAAAATTTACAATATGTGAAGTACAAAGTCGACTCAGACTGTAACCTTTGGAATAATAGCTCAAAATGGGCCTGACCCTGCCAATCCAACTTCTGGCCTCGCACCCACAGAAGCAAAGCAGAGGTGGGCGATCATCCAACCGATACAGGGAGGAAATGTGGTGAGTATCGTGGCACCCCCAGCCGGAAAGTTGGCTTTCTAGACCAGGGTTCGCTACCTAGCATAGCTCCTTAATTTCTTTGTGATGCTGAGTGGGCACTAGTCCTATACACAGAACTTAAAATCTGCAGCCCTTAGGGGTGGGATTGATCCTGAGTGCATTCCAGATGCAGGGAACCAAACAAAGCACACCCAAGCCCACTATGCCATGGCATGGAACAATCAACTTATAGTATAATTTTAATTATTACATTGCTTCACAGTGTTAATTCCAATTTACCTTTTCAAATTAAACTTTAGTTACATATTCAGGCATGTTAACTTAGGTAGGAGAACGATACAGTAAGCTAAAGCAAATTAACTTTAAAGAAAGTCGATTAAAGACGCTAGACAACACTTACTTTTAAATTTTTCCGGAACATGTTTCTGAGGCTTTGCCTCTATCATCAGCCGGCTCTCGACTGGTTCTCGTTGGTGTAGCTGACGATATTTTGTCACAGGTCTCCTCTTCAAGGAACTTGCTGAACAAATCTTTCTGGGGGATGTCGAAATTGAATACTTTGTTCCTATTTTTTGAAATGAAGATTTGTTCCCATGTGGATAGTTCTTGTTTTCCTGATGTATGTTTTAGGAGTTTTGGTTCTGGATTTATGTTGTGGTTTTTTTCCCAAAAATGTGTGGCAACTGCTGATTTTTCTAATTGTTTATATTTTATGTTTCTAAAGTGTTCCTTTGCTCTTGTTTCTAAATTTCTTTTTGTTTTTCCAATATAAAATTTGACTACAGTCATTGCATTCAATTTGATATATAACAGATTTTTTGTTAGATGGAATGGCATCTTTGATGTTTGAGCAATTTAGGTTTTTTAATCCTCTAAAAACTTGCATACAGTCATTTGAAAAAACAATAGCAAAATCAAGCATAATACGAAACAAATATGCAGTTAAACCGGATAACCCAACCTTACCTAGACTTCATGGCTTACCCAAAATACACAAACCATCCATAACAATGAGACCTATAGTTAGCAGTATAAATTCACCAACATACAAACTTGCAAAGTGGCTAACAAACAAATTCAACTCATTTCCAAAATTCGGCAGCCTAAGCATCAAAAACACCTATGAACTTATAGAACACATTAAGGATACTGAACTAAAAGAAGAGGACACACTAGTCTCGTTTGATGTTAAATCACTGTTTCCCAGCATACCAGTTAATCAACTCCCACCGTTGATAGAAAAATGGCTCAAATCACTTGGAATGCCATCACCTGAAATTTCAGACTACATCGAACTAACGAAATTATGCATAGAACAAAATTTCTTCCAGTTTCAAACAAAATATTATCACCAAACTTCAGGGTTAGCAATGGGCAACCCCTTATCACCCTTCCTGGCCGATCTGTACATGAGTGCATTAGAAATAAGGATCAATAAAGGTTTCCCTTGGATGTTCAAACTCTGGCAACGATATGTAGATGACATCTTTGCAATAGTACCAAAAAAACACATCAGTGATGCACCAAAACTTTTAAATATGCAAGAAAAAAGCATCAAATTCACTGTAGAAATAGAAAAAGATGAGCATTTACCATTTTTGGATCTAAAAATAATGAGGAATAAAAACAGACTAAACTTTGGCATTTACAGAAAACCAACACAGACAGACAACTACATAAAAGCTAATGGCTACAACCCAAGATCCCACAAACAGGCAATCTTCAATAGTTTAGCACACAGACTGGTAAACATCCCTCTCACAGCAGAAGAATACAAAACAGAATACAACAAAATAATTGAAATAGCACAAAAAAAATAACTTTCCCAAATCATTAGTGGACAAAAAAGTGAACTTAGCAAAAAAGAAGAAGCTACTAAAGGAAACCACAACCCTCTCAGCTACAGAAACTAATGATTTTCAAAAAATTCACTTACCATCCATGGGCCTATGATAAATTCAAAAAAGTCTTCAAAAAACAAAATATTCAACTAGCACCAGTCAACCATTTCTCCTTAAAAAGCCTAATTTGCTCAAACATCAAAGATGCCATTCCATCTAACAAAAAATCTGGTATATATCAAATTGAATGCAATGACTGTAGTCAAATTTATATTGGAAAAACAAAAAGAAATTTAGAAACAAGAGCAAAGGAACACTTTAGAAACATAAAATACAAACAATTAGAAAAATCAGCAGTTGCCACACATTTTTGGGAAAAAAACCACAACATAAATCCAGAACCAAAACAACTAAAACATACATCAGGAAAACAAGAACTATCCACATGGGAACAAATCTTCATTTCAAAAAATAGGAACAAGGTACTCAATTTCGACATCCCCCAGAAAGATTTGTTCAGCAAGTTCCTTGAACCGCCACCAGAGGAGACCTGTGACAAAATATCGTCAGCTACACCAACGAGAACCAGTCGAGAGCCGGCTGATGATAGAGGCAAAGCCTCAGAAACATGTTCCGTAAAAATTTAAAAGTAAGTATTGTCTAGTGTCTTTAATCGACTTTCTTTAAAGTTAATTTATCATAACAACACTGTTTTCAACACTTCCAAGAAAGGAATTGCAAGCTAAAGCAAGTCATATTTGTTACATCATCACAGGTTATCTTGTATGATATGTGCAAAAATGGCTTTACACTTGAAAGAAGTAAGTCCATAAAGAAGCACATTACATGGCCAATGGTGGAAGCAACTATTAAATAGAAATTATTGCTATTAATAGAGAAAGGGCATCACCTGAAATCTTGCATTTCAATCTGATTTGAGAAATCTTTGAATTACCAGAAGCACATAAGAGTAAATCATTTCTTTAATGGAAATGCCCCCAAGAAGTCACAGGATGATTTATCTATAAAAAAATCTCTGGGACTTTCATTCAAAACCATTTAATAAAGAAGAAGAAAATTATAATTTTCCTACAGTTTTTTTAAGACAAAATAATTTATTCTATTATATGTGCCTGGAGGAATTTAGTAACAGTGTAGTCAAAATTAATTGAAAAAATTATTTGTGATCGATTTTTAACACTTTGTCACTTTTTATATTACTGAGGGAGCAGTTTCAGAAGCCATTGCATCAATTATCAACCTTGAAGGCTCAAGTTGAGTTAAAGAACCTTAAAAGTACTGATACTCTCACTTATTTCTATAAGTAGTAGCAATGGAGTTTTTTTTTTGGGGGGGGGGGGGAGTATTCAAGGAATATGTATTTTTCTATTTCAAATGGGGGTAAATCATTCATTTCCACAATTTTGCTATTTGAGGAATTAATTACTCAGCAATATGAATGTGATATTTAGATTTTTTGGCCCCCCCCTACCCATTTATACCCCCCTTTAACTGCAATGGTTATATCGGAACATATCTATTGGCAATGGTATTAACTTGTAAATGTTTGGTTGCAAGTACTTTGTATTTTTAATCATTATATCACGCACACATTTGCTCTCTCATTCATACTTCCAAACTCTGGGGATGATGGGGAATCATCTTGGTTGGAGAAAAATCTCTACCTCCCAGTTGGGAATTGAACCTGGGACCCCTCACACAGCAGACAGATGCTCCACTGGTTGAGCTACGAGGCGTGCCATTTGGAATTGTTGTTTTAAAGAAGCAAGTTTTTACTATTACGTTCCCTATCTAAGCTGCTTCTCATTTTACATTGTCTAGTGGATGTTGAGTCCTTTCAACTGTTTGAACAAAAAGTAGATGACTTACATTCCAGGCAATTGTCATTGCGTGACCATCCACTAACCAGCTACCTCCAATACCTATACTTGTACCCCTGTATTCGATTTGCCAAAATGAATTAGTTACGTGTTCTTACTGGTCTCATGATAGTGAGAGAAAATAAATATTAACAATGCTGTGAATTACCAGGATCATATTACTGATGTGCTGCAATTTCATGCTGTAAGAATTGTTTTACATGCTAGTAAATCTACTACCATAGGGTTAGCACTTTCAAGCACTCTTAACTATCAAGTCTGGGCTAGATTTGAACCCATGACCTTGGCATTTGTAGCTGAGTGCCAAATTAGCAAGGATTCAATTTTCAGTAGTAGCATCATTTTATTGTTTATTTAGACGTTTTAATTTGTATAATTTTTTAACAGAGTAATAAATGAGCTATAAAGTTCGGAAATTCTCATACAGCTACACCACTCGGCTGATGGTAGAGTGGGCAACGTTTTCCACTTGTTTTTCAAGCCCCAGAGATAGCCTCTTGCCAACAATCCTATCAGTGCTTGGCTTTCATTTATTCTGTGGCATCTGCCTTCCACTCTTTGAGTTTTGCATTGCATTTGTGAACTGGAGTCATTTTCTTTTTCTCTCCATTATAAATACATTTGTGTTATCTCCAGTTAACAATGTGACAAGGGTGAAAATAAATAATTGGAGTGAACATTAAATTTTGAAGCAGGGAAACAAGGAGATACCTGTTTGCCACATTATGTCCGATTTCACCAACAGATGTTAAAACTTAACACAAGTTTAGCAATAGTTATAACAAAAATTGCATTTCACCAACAAGTGTTCACTTATATAGAATAAAAAGTAGTATTTCAGAAAGGAGTGCCATTGTTACTAAAATTAGACGAATGAGTCAATCTTGTATATACTTTTCTCCACTTACAAGTTTTTTAATGAAATTTCAGAAAGTGGAGTGCCATTGTTACTAAAATTAGGCGAATGAGAATCTTGTATTATACTTTTGTCCACTTAAAAGTTTTTTAATGAAAAACTTGTAAGTGGAGGAAAGTATATACCAGAATGACTCATTTGCCTAATTTTAGTAAGTGTTAACTTAACACTCTGTTAAATCTTTTGTTAAACTAACAAAGCCAACCTTCTGTTAAGTCCTTAACAATTGTAAATAGTCAAGATGGTGGACGTGAACGCAGCGTTTGATGTCAATTTGCTATATTTAAGATCATCTAAATGGCATTCGTAATAGGGTACAGCCCATGAGGAGAAATTATTTTGAGGATCTATCAGAAGAAAATTTTCTACAGAGGTATAGACTGCCGAAACAATTTGCTTTGAAGGTAACTGCGGAAGTACAAGAGAGGTTACAACGTGCATTGAAAGGAATATGCCGATCTCGCCTTTGCCTCAAGTATTAATAACTGTGATTTTATAATTCACTGAATTATGTGGATAATACACTGTCCACCCCCTGTCTTGAAACTTCCAAGTCAGTTCCAGTTGTCCTTCACACTGCATTTTAAATTTATGTAATGCTGGCAAAGTTGTTTTGTGCTTCTAATAGTAACACATGCATTTGAATTAAATTTGTTTCCAGTTTTTTCCCACGTGACATCTTTCTCTTTTACATTCACCGCATCCATCCTCTTATTTTCCATGATATCCTTATACTATGTTACCAATTCAGTTAACAATTCTTTCTCCATGGATGAGAATTTTGTCTCATATTTTCGTCTACAATTTTGTTTTGTGCAGTACGTTCAGAAAATAACACTCATCCATCGCCTTCTGTAGCTGCAATATTTACAAGTCTCTTGGCATTAGCACATGTTTGTTAACATTTTCAGAAAACAGGTTGGTGAAATGCAAGAAATTTAACAGTTTTGTTAGTGCTGTTACAATTGTTACGTTACATTTGTTAACATCGATTTTAACATCTGTTGTTGAAATTGGTCATTAATGTTATAATAGATTCAATGTTAAATAAGCTATATTTGAGAGGTAACATAGTATGCAAGTTAGAACAATGCATAGCCTATGCAGATGTGTTTTGTTATTAGTGGGATGAAAAAGGCAGCAATAGGAATATTGCAAAAGTTAAAAGAAAATCTTTATTAATATGGAAAAGACAAAATTTCTGTAATGTTCCAAAGGATCAAACTAGTAGGAAGATTTAGCAATAAATAACCACAATAGCTTTGATGTGAAAGTGCAATATTAAGTGTTCAATGCAATCATAAGACCCAAAGTCACATATGGCTCTGAAACATGGTGCTTAATGAACCATAACAGCAAAAAATACTAATATTTGAAAGAATGATTTTAATATTTTTTGGACCAATCAGAGATAGAGGACATTAGAGGGCATAGTACAAATGAAGTTATATAAAAGAATAAAAGAACAGTTTCATTACGGGTCAGAAACTTATGTACGAGGCACGTTTTTTAAGTCAGTACCGTTTTGCAATTCTGCCGCCGCAGCACTGCGGTCGGCGTTCCGCGCATGCGCACTGGTTACCTACATCTCTTGTCTACGCACTGACGCCATTACAGTCTGATTCTTCATTGTATATGTTGGTTACTGAGTGTTTAAGATGCCCCCGACAATCGTGAGTGCCACCAATTGTGAACTACGGGCTGTTATACGATTTCTTAGTGCTAAAGGCGTAAAACCAAACGATATTCATTGTGTGATCTGTGAAGTTTACGGACAAAACATTGAGTGATGGAATGGTAAGGAAATGGGTGAGAGCATATAAAGATGGCTGCACAAATGTGCATGATGAAGAACGGAGTGGTCGTCCTTCGGTGGTTACTGAGGATTTGGTCCAGAAAGTGGACAAAAAGGTGAGAGAAAATAGACGCTTTACAATTTCATCATTGTGCGACTATTTTCCTCACTATTTTCGTAGTGTTTTGTATCGCATTGTGACCGAGAACTTGAAGTACTGGAAATTGTGTTCACGTTGGGTTCCGAAAATGTTGACGGATTTGCACAAAACCCAACGTTTAGGCAGTGCATTGACTTTCCTTGAGCAGTACCACAATGAAGGCGAAGATTTTTTAGACCAAATTGTTACAGGTGACGAAACATGGGTGGCCTACATCACACCAGAATCGAAACAATCCATGGAATGGCGACATTCATCATCACCCACGAAAGTGAAGTTTAAGCAAACAATTTCTGCCCGGAAAATCATGTGCAGTTTTTTGGGACAGAAAAGGAGTATTGCTAGTGGAGTTTCTGCCTTGTAATGAGACAATCAATGCAGCGTCTTATTGTGAGACATTGGAGAATCTGCTCTGTGCAATCCAGAACAAAAGACGTGGCAAGTTGAGTAAGGGTATTGTTTTGCTACATGACAATGCCCGTCCACATGTGGCTAATCTGACCAAAGATCTCATCAAATCTTTTCAATGGGAAACTCTAGATCATCCTCCATACAGCCCTGACTGCCATTTGTTCCTGCACTTGAAGAAACATCTAGGCAGTCAGCATCTTCAAGATGATAAGGTCAAAACAGTTGTGATACAGTGGTTAACCCTTTCACCGATATGGACGTCATATGACGTCCAAGTTAAAGTTCCCCAAACCGATATGGACGTGTATAGACGTCCTGCGCATACATGCATTTAATGCTCATTTAACGCCAATTATTTTAATCTTGCTGTTTTACAATAAATTTAAATTAGTTCTATAAGGAATGTAAACGTATCCTTAAAGGTTTCTTTTTGAATTGTACACCTCCAAACCTGGATAAACACCCAAGGGCACATCTGCAGATTCACACCAAATAATATTGGTTTCCTTGCGAACTTCTTTTTCGCAACACACTACACATTTTCGAAATGGTTACAAGTTTTTTGGGTGTGGGTGGTATACTTTTAGGAAAGTGTTTCCTCTCAAGTATGAGGGATGATGTGGTGAATTTTGCTACCCCCTAGTATAAAGAGGCCTCGGATTATTATAATACTCAATTAGGTTACGAGCTCTTTATACGCGCAAGTACAGCTAGATGAATGTCTTTTACAGCTCTGAAAATTACTAAACAACTGTGCATAATTACATCCAGTGGTATAAAAATCCTTTTTTTTTTTTTTACCATTTAACTGTTTTCCGTAAAGAGGGATAGCTGGTAATAGCTGATCCGTATCACCCATATTTGACCCGCCATTTCCCCAAACAATGGAGTAGCTAACATGCCAGCTGTAAACCAGTACACGTCACTGCTACGTATGTCCTAAAGATCTCCTTCATAATCGTACAACAAATCTTCCTGATTTTCTACAGTAATATCAGAAGCCTGTACACATCATACCCAAGCTAATTTATTTGCTACATTACGGGGATAAGCCATGGTTAACATTGAAATTTAACAATTTCAAATGTACCATACATTTAGCTCTTGATAGCTACAAGTAATCACTCTGAACACAGACAGAGTATAAATATCTGAAATACAGAGCGAAAACTGCTGCATAAGGCTACTAGAAACCTTGGTTGAGAAACACTGTAATAACAGATGCTGACAGAGAGTTTTCATTCCAGTGTGTGAGCGTGTGACGCAACATATTCTCGTCATATTATCGCTTGGCATAGCATAAATAAACTAAACTTGAACCTGAGAAGTTTCTTGCGTAGCTATACATACATACTATGGCTCGTATACACACAAAACAAAATGATTCACATATTAGGCGCGTTCGGCACAAAGAATGGCTTTTGCTACAGTGAAACAAAGTAGTGAAATTTCAACAATTTATTAATGTAGTCTCTACTTTATTGTTACTGTAGATTTATACTGCCTTTAATGAGTTTTAAACCAGTTTTTGTTTCGTTTAAATAACTTAATAAATACGGAAGATACGGAATTGTATTTATGATGCATTTTTACAGCATTTAACAATTTAAATGTCCTGCTCTGTTTATTGAGTATCCGTTTCCGGCCCCTGAAGGGTTTAAATGGCCATCAGCGAAGCGGTTAACATGTCAGGCGGCAGAATTTTATGAGGAGGTTATTCAAAAACTGATGCCACGATATGACAAGTGTCTCAATATTCACGGAAATTATGTAGAAAAGTAGAATAAGGTACAGGCTTTCATGTAAAAATAAAATTACTGTGATATCTATGCATGTCATTTTTTAATTCCAAAATGGTACTGACTTAAAAAACAGGCCTCGTAGTTTGGGCACTTAAATATACTGCCAGATGAGAGAACAGTTAAAATATATACATGGAAGCCTTTCAAATCTAGATTAAAGGGTTGACTAAACACAGATGATGTGGTGATGTAAACCAAGATTTACAAAAATATGAAGGTAAGAAATTGTAGATTTGATTAGAGGGTGCATTCAGTAGAAGAAATTGTAGAGAAAGTCAGAACATTCAGTTAATGTAGTTGTAGTAATTACTAAGATCATCTCAAGCTGCTAAAACTGGAAAGTAAACGAACACAGAAGAACATAAAATATAGCCCTACAGTAGCAATGTTTTGTGGTAATTCAGTTACTGAAAGGTGTGAACGGAGAACTGTGTTGCATTATTAAACATACATGGTACAAATTAGGATCTTGCTGATTGTTAGGGTTTGATCATAATACAGAAATTTTGCAAAAAATATGAATGATTAACTGTAAAAATAAAATCTTGACTGCAGAACTTGCAAAGAAGTTGATGGAATGAGTCATGAAAGCACATCAGGAGTTAGAAAATTTCACATTATTGGTTTTCAGCTTCTGTCATGAAAGCACATTGAGGTAGAAAATTTCACATTATTGGTTTTCAGCTTCTGTCATGAAAGCACATCAAGAGTTAGAAAATTTCACATTATTGGTTTTCAGCTTCTGTCATGAAAGCACATTGAGGTAGAAAATTTCACATTATGGGTTTTCAGGCACTGTTATTGCTACAGGTGAAGGTAAATGTACTCAACTCTTGTGTCTCTGTGTAAGGAATATTCAAAAACCCAGAAATATTACTCATTAAAATATTGGAGAAGTTATGTCAATGAAAACAGTGCATTACATTTCTTGAAAAGGTTTAGATAGGAACATTTCCAGAATAACTTCATGTGCAGTCATCATTATGTTGGCTGGCTGAAGGACAGCCCATGGTGTGTCATGCGTGTACTTGTCTGACTTGACCACATACGACAGGAATATGGGTTTTACAGGATGGCAGTTTGAATTTAGGTTAGTGTAAAAAAGGGAGGCAGCCTAAGCTCCTCAATGGTTGAATATCAGGTGCAACAGCTAGTTGTGCATTGTTGGGTGTAAAATTTTGGAAAGAAAAGAAAATTGATTGAATTTGGATAATCTAGGCAATTCTTGGGTGGGAATAATTTTGAGTTGGTAGAATAAGTTTAGGGTTACCGGGTATACCTGCAAGCCATGTGGGGAAGCTGATACCACTTTAGACGGCATTCAATGGGACAATATTCCCTGAGACCTAACCAGGAGCTCTGATGGTTAGGTACACTTGCGTAGCATTTCTTGGCCCGGCACCTAACCACATCCTCCACATAGGGGAGAGAGGAGGCTTCATGGATTAGACTCGCAGGAAAGCATCTGCATACAGTATAGATAATCCGAAGACATCTATTCTGTACCCATTGCAAGAGCAGCATATCGGGTTAATATAGATCACATTTGCATTCTGCTAATGAATCTTCTAGTCATATCTCAAAGAAAAGTATTGAGAAAATAATACAATTTTCCTTCATCTCGACAAGAGTAATACAGTTAGTGTTTATCTTCATTATTTATAAAAGAGCAGTGCTTCCAGACAGTAAGCCTACTACATACGTTTTCTTCGACGTAGTGGAGTTAAAGGTGTGAGTGCTGAAGGTTAATTTATTTAACTGCTCAAATGTTTTTCATTTAAAGTTTGGCACTTCATTACCAATATTTGAGGGGAAAATTTTGGTGTAACAACAGATGGTGCTACAGTGATACTTGTCTAAACAGGTTCTTGCAGGTACTGCAACCAACACCTGTAATCTTTTTAAAGATGATAATTTTTGTGTCTAAATTAAACATCTACGTAATGTCTAGATAAAACTCTCAAATCTTGTCATAATACAAAGTGATCATCATAGCACTCAGATTTTGATGTTCTAAAGTGTTTTAAAAGTGATCTATAAGATTAAAATACAATATTTAAAAAACGACACAATAATGACCAGAACACCCTGAAGAAAGCCTTTGTTGAGTAATGTTATTGAAAAAGTGTCTGCAGTTTGCAAAGAATATGTAACCAAAAGTATGATTTCTGTCAGATGAAAGCAAATTTAAAATTGGACTTTTTTTGTGTAATTTACGTTGTCCAACATTAAGTCATATCGGACGTTGAATGGAATGTGTGAAATGATGCTCAAATGAGCCCAGGGTCGATAGAGCTTAGTTACCCGACATTCGTCTTTCAGGACAAGGAAAACCCCGGGAAAAAATTGTATCCAGTAACTCACCCTGACCAAGATTCGAACTCGGGACCTCTTGAACATGAGGCAGACACGCTACCACCTACTGAGGCGGGCAAGATTGGAATGATAGATGGAGAAAGGCTAATACTAAGGGAACCAAAGAACTTGAAAGGAACTGTGAAGAATGGGGTTGGAGAATGGGTGTGGGATTGTATGGCTTCGAGTGGTTTTGGAAAACTTGTATTTGTAAAGGCAGTATGGATAAGTTTCAGTATAAAAGCTTATTGCAGAATAATCTTGAGAGCAGTGTTGAGAATTTGACCTTAAGAAACTACTTCCAACCAGACAATGATCCTAAGCATACTTGGAGAACTTGTTCAGTTCCGAGTATTGTACATTCCATACATAAAAAATGCCATCATAGTCCCCAGACTGCAATCCAATTTAACACATTTGGAAACTATCTGAAGAGTAAATATGTGAAATATGAAGCTATTAACAGTGAAGCAAACAAATATATACAAATATAACAATTTGTAACTTAAAACTTCACTTTATAAGAAATTATGATTATGCTCATCATTATCAAAATCATTATCTCAACATTATCATTTCTTATAATACAGGGTGTCCATAAATGAATATCGGGGTTTTAACGCTTTATAACATTAATTTTATTAAACTTACAGTAATGAAATATATGTCACATGAAAGAGCAACTCAAACAGTTTTATATACGAGCTTACAAGTGTTCTATGTGAGCACCATTTGTCACACGGCACACATCAAGTCTATAGCTGAGTTCTTCCCAGACGTTGAGCAGTGTGTCTTCAGTAATTGTTGCAACAGCTGCTTCAATCCTGTTTTGTAATTCATGGAGGTCAGCTGGTAATGGAGGTACATACACACGATCCTTGATGAAACCCCAAAGGTAGAAATCGCATGGCGTTAGGTCGGGTGAACGTGGAGGCCACGCATAGCAAGCTCTGTCATTGGGTCCCTTGCGGCCAATCCAGCGGTCGGGTAAAGTTACGTTCAACCATTCGCGTACTGCGTTGTGCCAGTGAGGTGGCGCGCCATCTTGCTGGAAAATGAAATTCTCTGGTTCATATTGTTCCAACTGAGGGAAGAGCCATTGCTCTAGTGTATCAAGGTAGGAAGTACCAGTTACAGTAGCTTCACCAAAAAAGAAAGGTCCGTAAACTTTCCGCCGGGATACAGCACAAAAAACATTGATTTTAGGGGAGTCTCGTTGCACTTGTACGACCTCATGAGGATTTTTTGAGCCCCATATCCGCGCATTATGAGTGTTAACATGTCCACTGAGGTGAAAGGTCGATTCATCACTGAAAACAACATGATCTAGAAAATCTTCATCGTCATTAAACAGCATTACGTTAGCGAAGTTGGCACGTAAACCATGGTCTGCAGGCTTTAGAGCCTGTAACAACTGTAAACGATAAGGACGTAGTTGCAATCGTTTCCTTAAAACTTTCCAAACAGTCGACTTAGCAATTTCTAATTCACGACCAGCCTTCCGAACTGATTTCTTTGGGCTACGAGTGAACGACTCTCTCACTCGCTCAACATCCTCTTCGCTAACTCTTGGTCGTCCCGTGCTCTTCCGTTTACAAAGGCAGCCTGTATCTTCAAACTGATGAAACCATCTACGGATGTTATTGTCACTTGGAGGATCACACCCGAACTTAATGCGGAACGCACGTTGCACAGTAACTACAGATTCGGTCTTTGCAAACTGCAAAACACAAAACGCTTTCTGCTCACTAGTCGCCATCTTTGCTACTACCGCTTTCTAGCGGATCGCGGCGTAAACATTTCACGCACATGCGCACTGGTGCCAACGAATAAAACTGTTTGAGTTGCTCTTTCATGTGACATATATTTCATTACTGTAAGTTTAATAAAATTAATGTTATAAAGCGTTAAAACCCCGATATTCATTTATGGACACCCGGTATAAGTGAAGTTTTAAGTTACAAATTGTTATATTTGTATAAACCTGAAGAGTGAAAATATGAATAAGATCCTAAGTACATCTGAAAGAAATTCTTTTGCAACAGTGGGAAAATTTCAACACAGGATTCATGTCCAGTTAATATCCTAAATACTATCTTCATTTATTGCAAGAAAAGGACACCACAAATTATTTTTATTTGTAAACATTCAAGAATTAGATGCATGTAATTTTATGTTATTATTTGGCATAATAAACAGTGGATATATCACAATTTTCAGCTTGCTATTTACTAACGGTCACAGACATGCTCTGTCAAAATTACCTTGGGTGAATACTCTTTGCCATGGTGCCACTCTCCTAGGGACATGGGCAAATTAAAAATTGTAGAAGTTGTACCATAATTTTCAAGCATGTGTGTTATTTTACTAGAAATCGACAAATATTTATGGTTTTACATTTTATACTTTCTTGTATTTTGTGTTCTGAATTCAACCTAATGAGTCAGATTTGAACTATAAAGTTTTACCCTGAGTATTCAAGCTTTATCTTCAACTTGACTGGAACTCGTCTTCTGTTTAATTACATATTAGTAAGATTATGGCCCCAACTTTTCTGTGAATATTGAGGCAGTAGTTGTATTTGAGAATTTCTGAGTGTAGACAAGGCCTTCTTCTTGTTGTTCTTCTTCACTCCATGGTTTGGGCATTTCGCCCATTCCGGCTTCATATATCTCTCCAGCGTTTCCTGGTTGTCCTCTGTCTCCTTCATTTTGGATTATAGTTTAATACTGCATTTGGATATCTTCCATCCTCCATTCTTAATATATGTTTATGCCTTTGTTCTGATATTTTGTAATGGATTGGTTCGATTTCGAATTCCTTTCTAATATCCTCATTTCTTATTTTGTCCAATATTGTACAACATTTAACACTTCTTAAAAATTTCATTTCTGCAGTCTGTATTTTATTTAAATCCTTTTGTGCTGGCACCCGGGTTTTGCTTCCATGTAGTAAAGTTGGAATAGCTACTACCTTTGTATCCTTTCTCACTCTGTTTTTAAAAGTTCTTTGGATTGTCCAACATATTGCTTGGAATTTGTTTAATTTTTCTTCTATATCAGCATTGTTTGTAAAACTTAAGTTACATCCTAAATATTTAAAACTCGATATTTGTTCTAAAATCTTATTTCCTAAAACAATTTTGTCTTCCAAGATATCCGTCCGGCTGAAATCTATGAAGCTTTTGAGTATTAGAATTTTTACAAGGTTGGATTACCGGTCCAACGCTCAGCCATCATTCCTGTTGGGCCCGGTTTTACTTTGGAGCTTCCTCTCCTAGATGAGTTGTGTTCCATAACTCACGACTCATCTACCTGGGGTGTTTAGATATTTAGATGTCTCTTCCATCTCTTTGGCCGTTGAGAAACTTTCTTCCTCTGCCCTTCGAGCTGTTGGACATATTTTGTAGTTGATGGTCACCCATCCATCTCCCACGTTGATGAGGCCATTATTGAAATAATTTCAAGACTCGGTGAACTAAATAGACATGATAACTTCCAGAGTGGAATGCCCATGCAGTTTTAAACAGATTTCTGAAACAGTCTGCTTTTATAATACTTGGTCTAAGTCGAAAGTGAATTTCTTCCAAGAATCCAAGGAAGGATATACAATTTTATTCCTTCTTCAGTTGAATAGTGACTTTTCTAATGTTTAAAACGTTATATTTATGTACATAATTTCGCAATGTAAATTTAAAAAATGATAATGAAATAGAAATAAACTTGTCCAAACATACAACATGAAATGACGAGACCGAACAAATTGCCTTTTCATAATTCTAGGACTATGTAAAAGACTTACTTTCATGTGTGATGCATCAATTAAAAGATTACATGTCATCAGAATCCGAGTCCTGGTAATTACTGTTCTTGTAGAAGAGCGCTACATTTCATCACAGTTTATTTTCGAGAGTGATGCGATGTAGCGCATGCGCAGAAATTCAGCATTTCCTGCTGTGGGCTGTTCGACTTCGGCGGAGTGTACAAGCATGCATACGCGAAGTCAAACCGCGATTAGGTGTCACGTGGTCCTGCATTAGATGTAAACAAACACCACCTGTCATTCCAGTTCTCTCGCCAGTTCAACTTGGCCCTGTTTCTCGCCGAGGTGTAACAGTAAGTGCTTGACTGCGAGATAAGTCAACACGCAAACGTGCTAGTGCTGAGGAAATTAAATGAGTTCTGTGCGCGTAGTGCACATGGCGGCTACACAGTCAGCTGGTGAGTAAAGTGTTCTGTGATTTGCGAGACAAGTTGGCGCTGAAATGATGTTTGTACGGTTTGCAGTTTCTTGTAGTGTTTTACTGCAAACACAGTGGATTCAAATACATTTCAGTTTTCCTTATCTTCTGAAAAGAACAACAAAGTTTGTCAGGTTTTGCATTGGAACAGAGTATAGCTTTGTTTAATATTCTTTACAACCGCTTAGCTTTCAGCATTTATTTCAGTTGTTTCACTGTGGGGCTATTGCGGAAGTTTATTATTTGTGTTGTTTCTTGGTTCTTTGAACATTAATACTGGAACCTCACGTTTGGTTCTTGTGTATTTTATAAACAAGTCATTCTACGACTTTACATGCCGTACAGAGGTGCAAAAATGGTTAAGACTCAGTTTTGTGTATATACGTTCGAGTAAGTTTTCCCAAGCTGCAGAATTTTTCGTGTGATAAATGCTTAAAAATACTCCATCAATCAGAATTGGATAACGGTTCTATAAGAAAAAGAATAAAACTAAGAATCAAGCTCTGTCTTGTATTACTGGATAAACTGAGTTTTTTTTTTCATTGTAAAGTTGGCGGGTTGACATCTGGTTTCCAAAAATGGACCCCAGATCTCTGTTTTTACTCTGCCGATTTGAAAATTTAGAATCATGCTTGGAAATCAAAACCTGGATGTTTGTGCTATAGAGAGGTACGTTTCGTTATCTGCAGATTTTTGAAGGCACAGGTTTCAAAACGAAGTTGCATGAACAAAAATTACCAATTCAGTGCTGTTATTGGGGCGAAATAAATGAAATATAGCTGGCAGTCATCCAAATATTACATTTTAAATTAGACATTTGTAAACTGTCATACAATCATTTTTAACAGTAAAAATGTACTATTTGAGTAATAGTTTTCACACCTCTGAAGCAAGAAAGTGAAAATACAAGTGCGGTATAAGTCAGTTACCAGAAATACAGTGCAGTCTTGTGGGTTTAGTGTGTTATTCAAAATAATTTGTTCTAATGAAATTAGTGCACTCCAGTGTGCTCTGGACGTTCAACACGTCGTTTAAGTCTGATTTACGTATAGTCGCACAATTCTCCATCATTACTAAAGTTGCTTGCAATTTCTTCAATCAAATCCCTTAAATGCTGTAAGATTGGTGTTTTGTTGCGAAAACCTTGTTTTAACATCCTTAACAGTGACAATCCACGGTGTGCGGTACGGCCAATCGATTCTATCGATAGTGTTCTGTAGGAAAAGTTTCTATTCATAACATACACTCCTCGCTCTAAACAAAAGCATAAATGACGCCAGTCTTTAGATTGTCACTGTTTCTAAAAAGCCAGTTTATGACTGTTCAAACGAATTTCACTACGCGCACGTTTCGCAATTTTTTAATGTGGGTGGTATTAACTAGCTAAAATTAACCATAGACAGGATACGCCGCGGTTAACTTCAGAAACCGTGTTTTATTGTTTTTGTGAGCATAGGCTGTTAAATTCTGACTAGCTGTTGATTATTGTAAAGCAATATTATTTGCAGTTGTCCACGTAACAGCCTTGAGGTTAGCACGGTTGCTCAGTGCCCACCTGGCTGAAAGGCTGCATATAATTAAACCAAGGACATCCATCGCTGAGTAGGCGTCAACTGGCTGATGTCGGTGAATAAAGAACTTCAGGTCTTATCGCTCGATAAATATTTTAAAGTAAACGTAATACATAAAAAGCAAGTTACCTATGAGATCTTTGACCCCGAGTGCTTCACAAGAGGGGACTATTGAACCCATTACCGCGTTTGTCGTTTTTTTACTCTTTGAAAAAACAACTTACCAGAGCTCTTTGTTTTAAATTTATCTTCGTAAGGAATTCATCTGAATACCATTAAGGCTATTTGTTACTGTGCATTTGATAGAAAAGAAGACACAAATATTAGTGCGAAATGTAAGAGGTAGTTTAATTCAAGTAGGTTATAGAATTAATTTTAAAGCTCTCATATCTATATCCATGAAGCGACTATGCTAACTTGTCAATCTGTTCCTGATTAAATTAACGTGCTGCTATTGTATCCGAAACAATAATAACAGCTATCAGGTTTGTTGCACTTGTATAACGTGGATTCTCTCTCGTCTTAAATGTGAATGTAAAAGTATCGGTACATATTACCTGTGAATAGCGTTTCATATTTTGTTTCCTTCTACATGCTGTTAATTAATTCTCCCTCCGCTAATAACTTGATTTGTGCATGATATTAGAACAGATTCATGCTGAAGAATGTAACATCTGGTGTAAAAAGGAGTATTCATTATCCGCTTTACTACGTGGATTTACGTACTGGCTGAGACTTCTTTAGACAGGCTGCGTGTTAAAATATCATTACCGTGTTTTGTTTAACGTCCTACGAGAATATTGAACATATATATAATGTTATAAGAATATTTCGTTAATGACGTCAGTTGCCAGGACAGGTCACGGCTTGTATGAATAAGAAATGGACTTGTCTTTGAATGAAACAAGTATATTAACATTTAAATCCCATACAGTTTTCATTGCAAATACTCTTATGCACTTTGCTTAATATCTTCAAAACAGCTTTCTTCTTCTTCTTCTTCTTCTTCTTCTTCTTCTTCTTCTTCTTCTTCTTCTTCTTCTTCTTCTTCTTCTTCTTCTTCTTCTTCTTCTTCTTCTTCTTCTTCTTCTTCTTCTTCTTCTTCTTCTTCTTCTTCTTCTTCTTCTTCTTCTTCTTCTTCTTCTTCTTCTTCTTCTTCTTCTTCTTCTTCTTCTTCTTCTTCTTCTTCTTCTTCTCCTTCTCCTTCTCCTTCTCCTTCTCCTTCTCCTTCTCCTTCTCCTTCTCCTCCTTCTCCTCCTTCTCCTCCTTCTCCTCCTTCTCCTCCTTCTCCTCCTTCTCCTCCTTCTCCTCCTTCTCCTCCTTCTCCTCCTTCTCCTCCTTCTCCTCCTTCTCCTCCTTCTCCTCCTTCTCCTCCTTCTCCTCCTTCTCCTCCTTCTCCTCCTTCTCCTCCTTCTCCTCCTTCTCCTCCTTCTCCTCCTTCTCCTCCTTCTCCTCCTTCTCCTCCTTCTCCTCCTTCTCCTCCTTCTCCTCCTTCTCCTCCTTCTCCTCCTTCTCCTCCTTCTCCTCCTTCTCCTCCTTCTCCTCCTTCTCCTTTTCCTTTTCCTTTTCCTTTTCCTTTTCCTTTTCCTTTTCCTTTTCCTTTTCCTTTTCCTTTTCCTTTTCCTTTTCCTTTTCCTTTTCCTTTTCCTTTTCCTTCTCCTCCTTCTCCTCCTTCTCCTCCTTCTCCTCCTTCTCCTCCTTCTCCTCCTTCTCCTCCTTCTCCTCCTTCTCCTCCTTCTCCTCCTCCTAAGAAAAAACTAAATATGTAAACGTAGTATAGGTACCTACCTCTTCATTGCAATCACACAGCATTGTTTCCTTTTTACCATGACATTCCTCTTCCCGGATTTCTTCTAGTATGCTGGGCTTTCAATAAAATAAACAATGTCACTTTCATACAAGACTTGCACTTGTGCTTGTGTTTTAGAAGTGATGTATAAAGTTACAGTACAATGTTTAAAAAATGGCACAATAATGACCAGAACTCCTGGAGAATGCAGGTTTCTACAGTTCTACTAAAATTAAACATCTCGCGTAGCCACAATTATATGGTTCATTTGAATTAAAAAAATAATGCATTTAGCGTCAAATAATGCATTCCAAGCTGCAATATAGAACATCAGTTCATCCTAACTTACCTTTCCATTTCATCAGTTTCACATGCCGAAGGATTTTGTTCCTTTTCCTGGACCCTTCCGAAACATCATAAACTGAAACTTCTATTATTCGCACTTCAAAATAAACCACAAAGTGCTGGAAGGCAACAGTACAAGCACTAAGGTGTTTGAAGCTCACAACACACTGACGGACACCTTCACAACTAATAGCATTGTTGACACAAGCATACAGGCAAAATTAAGTAAACTGGACGTGTCAGGTTTTGAAGGAATTGCCATGGAATTGGCGTACAGAGTGACATGTCAGATTTTGAATGAAACTAGCAGGGTAACTGGGTTTAAGAACGTTGTTGAACATTACACACGTTGAATGAAAAGCACCACCTTAAGACGCCGTTTCTCAGGGACTTGATCAGTTTTGAATGAAATTAGACATGGGAACATGTGAAACCATGCAAAACAAGGCGATTCCATATAGAACTCATTTTTCGTTTGTGATGGACATGTCAGGTTTTGAATGTTTACTGATCTACTGACGTGTGGCTGGCCTGGCCAGGTTTGAACCAACTGAGCCATCCAGAACGATATTTAACTTTAGTCATGTTTATGTTGGCAGTAATGATTTGTCTGCATGTACATGTTCAGCTAATGCGATTACACGCCACCAATCACAAAGCTACAGATAGTATCAAATTGCAGAACAAATCTGTGCCGTACGTATTGAAACATTACTGGTATCCGTTAACCTTGAAGACAAACAACTTCATCGTTACTGGTAACTGCGACCGAAAATAAGTGTCACATTCATAACGCCGGAGATCTATAAGTCTTGCACAGTGGTGAGTCCAAGATTTTCCTCCGGGAGTTCGCTAGGTAAGTCTATAGTATCACTTTGGCGGAGCAGCCAACTGAGCATCATGTCTAAATGACATTTTATGCAAAATTTGTGGTCTGTTAAACGTTGCTACGTTACAGGCGAGTAGCTGCAGTTAAAGATCACATATCTTGACTCATTTTAATTTTTGTCTGACTTATTGCACAATAAATGGAGAGCCACATAAACATTTTTGAGACGGTTAAACTGACGTTCCAAGCAGTGATTTTGTACGTAATTCGTTCATATGTACGTAGAAACATTTAATTAAGATCATAAGAAAATGCCCTGAGAGCTGCCAAGAAGTATTTTTTTTTTTAGATTTATGCCCCAAAGTATACATAGATGTCAGCACTACTACTAAATCAAGGTCTTGATATTAATACCGTCAGTCATTTACGAACACGTCTAAAACTCGCTAAAATGAGGAGGAACCTCATTTGGCCAATAAAATAGACATTGTGAGCGAAGGATTGCTTTGGGTAGAAATGTAATGCTTTGGGAGATACGCTTGGTGAAGTTTGTACCTTTTCCGGTGGACATTAGGGTGATGTTTTGATCTTACCCCTTTCCTGCGTCACTGGATATACGCATCAGCAAACATTGTGCTGTATGAACAGATAGTGGCCACCCGCGCAATAAATTAAACAGACAAATTATTTTGTGTTGGTGGCATTTTGCCAACATTCCAGAAAACCTGTTGAACTCTTACTAGTAACGGGTGTTTTCAGAGGTTCTTTTTGGTAATGGAAACGCCAAGAAAACTAGTAAGAAATAGCAGGTCTCGGCATTCCTACAGTTTGGTCTGTGGCTGCTACTCAAGCATTGTTTTGGAGTTTTATTGTACTAGCTGTCAGATGGTGTAACCTCAAAGGTGGTTGTGAATGTTATCTACGATTTTAGAGGTAAGCAATGACTTAAAACACATTCGCATTGGTTTGTACCACGAACGAAGTTTTGTTTGCTGTTGACTTCTCCCCTGTCGCCCACTGGGAAAGCTTTACGCGCAGTTTTGTTTATTGCCTCTGGAAGTAAGGTTATGTTGCATGTCTTGAGTCTAGTTTGGGGTACGTCGATCACTTCAATCGAATAATGGGAAGGCAGAATTCTTCCTGTCCTTCTCAATATATACATTAAATAAAACAGTGCAGAAAGATTTACTTTGAAATAGTTACAAGTAGAAAATATTACATTATTCTGTTTGAAGCGCGTATCTGTGAAGGTTGGCAATACACTGATTCGATTTATTTTCTTTTTCTCATTTTTATTATGTTCACTGGGTACTTTCATTTCTCGCAAGGCTGTTAAACACCAACAATGTTGCCACATGGCTATTTAAATTTTCCTGTACCATTTAGGCAAAGCAAGCCTTTCAGCCGTTTTCATTATTCAAAATGCTTATTGGACCACAGTTTATAACTTAGCTTGGCATTTTCAGGAGAGAGTCACGAAATAGTGATTAAAATTTGTTAAATAGCTCAACTAAAATTGTTTTAATGTCTCACATTGAAAAAACAAAAATGAAACGTGTACTCTTTATTTATTTACTTTACTATTCTCTACCACGTAAATAATACAGGATATACAACATTGCACCCAAAAACTCCCTTACGACCTTTCAGTGGAAATGCGCCTTCTGTGTCTGAGAATAAGGATTTTAAGGATGCCATTTTGTGTGTGTGTGTGTGTGTGTGTGTGTGTGTGTGTGTGTGTGTGTGTGTGTGTGCGTGAGAGAGAGGGAGAGAGAGAGAGAGAGCAGAATAACTCAAAACGAAATGTCTGCTTAAACCAATATTTTAAGTTCATCTTCCAAGAATGGAACGCGACATACCAGGAAAGTGCCCGCTCTACCGTTTACATGGAACATTTTTGTCAACTTTTTTATTTTAATAAAGAAAAATTACTCACATTTTGATTAAAATACTAAAAGCTTAATATACTTTCGTGACAGATTAGTTGTATCCTTTCTGCGAATGTCTTCATCAATTCTGGATGACTTTTGCATATCTGATAAACTGTAAGATAGACCAAATCTTACTGCACAAAAAATAAGTTTTTAAAACACACAAAATGTCAAATGCATTTTTTTTTTTTTTTGTGTGCAGTGGATCATTTCCGAGATATTCAATATTATTTCCAATACTTGCACTTTTCCCAAGTAGGGAAACAGTTTTTTTATTATTATTTTTATTATTCTGAACGTGTAAATGGAAAGGAATGTCAAATTCGTCACATAGTGTCCAGCTGTTAAAATATTTGATTATCGTTTAAGCCTACTATATCTTATTACTAGGGCCCGGAGTTGGATGAAGTCATCTTTTTTCTGAGTAGTCACAGACGATGCTTATTGGAAATAAGTGCACTTTGGAACAAATATGTTAGATATATATGGTTTTATAGGTCATGAAAATGCACTTTTTCCACATTTTTATAATAAAGTAATTTTTTAACATTTAGATGGATTTTCCGGTCATTTTCACGAATTTATTGGGCATTTTCATCTGTAGCCCGCATTCGGGAGGACCGGGTTCGATTCCCATGGCCGACCTGACCTTGCCCCATGTTATATACATACAACTGCATGTATATACCACTAACAATTTTCAAATAGTGAGAGAAGTGGTGAATAGCTTTGATAGGGTAGAATCTAAGGCAATTGAGAGGGCACAGGATCGGTTTTCTAAAACTCAAATCCAAGGTAAATTAGCTTTCGTTAAATCAAATTTTACATTTTTGACGGATACCATAACCCGACTTGAAGAAAGTAGCATGGCACTGGATAAGTCGATTGATTTAGTGAGGATTGCGGAAGAGAGGGTACAAAATATAAAAGCTGAGATAAGGGACAAAATTAGACAAACTAAAATTTATATTGGACAAATATAAAGGATACCAAACAGTTCGTCAGATTGCCGATATCTGTCAGGAGAAAACTTCAGAACTGATATTTTTAACAGGCTTTAAAGGCAGTGACAGTGTTTTTCTAATATGCGCCTATAACATCTGTGGAAGGGGAGAGGTTTCTCAAAGTATAAAAAGATGACCATAGTGGTATTTTTGGCTAATGGGTACAGTAACTTATTTTTTCATATTTTATAAAATTGAAAATGACCTGATGAATTTTGAATTTATTTATTATGTAGTAGCAATAATTGCATTATTTACTAAGAAAATTAATTTTAAAACATGGTTATTCCAACCATATATTTATTATTTGTATATGAGTTATTAATTTATTATTATAAAATAAATTGTTAACTTTTGTTAGGTCATTTTTTACATTTTATGTGCATTTTTTATATTTTAAGGGCATTTTATAGCTCAGTTTTAGAGAACAACTTCCGGGCCGTACTTATTACCATTTTACCTCTTAAGTAAATGTATAATAAAGCCATTTCTGCAAATGTTTATCTCGATTATCAGTTAAGATAGAACAAGCGTTTTAAGAATTGTTCGTAAAGAATAGAGGAAACAATGTCAGTGCGCAATCGGATTTTTTCTCTTAAATTAGTCCACTTAAAGAAAGGCATACACCTCAGTTTCCTTACCAAGTTCTTATTAAAAGTTTTGAATTAATTCCAATGGGCCCTAGGGCCCAAGAAACATTTGTTACCAAAGTGGTTCACTATGAATAAATCAAACTGGCATGTTAAGAAGTTGTATATCCCAATTTATTGCGTTAGCGTGTGTTCAAGTATGATGTAACATTTTCCTTCGGACTGTTACTTCATTAATCCAGTGAACACCAGGTGTCACTTGTTCCGAGGACAAATGGACAGGTCAGTATCACAGTGACAAGTTGTTTTCCCGTTAATGTCGCCGTCCGTATTCGGTGCGTAACTCGCGACGTAGTGCGGAAGTTCGTTGACCGCACTAACATTTAATCTACCTTTGATCTACCATCCGACAGATTGCAGGCTGGAAACATAATTTCACAAGCGGGTTTAATTTTGTCGCCCGCGGCGGTGGAAGCCTCCTCTCCTGAAAGTGTTGCTTCATCGTGAAGAAGTGTCTTGTCTAAGAAGAATCGCAATGTCCAGAATACGATACATGTTTTATCTGTGCGACCAAATAATTTTGTATTTAAATCGGTGCTTGTGAGTAAATACAGTATTTTTAGGACTGCTCTGATTTGAATTCAGACCCGACCTGACCGGTCCACGAGAAAATGTTATAGGTTACTGCAGTTGTGACCGTTGCCTCCAAACTAAATAAACGGCAAATATGAATATCTAAACTCTTGTTTAGGCTTCCTTCATAAAATACAATTTAGAATTTACTAACCCAAAATAAAATAAATTACTTTTATTCGCCGTTTTATAAAGCATTAGCTTTGTCTACTGTTTGTTTATAGAAAGCATTAAATTCCACTTAGAAATTCAATGTCAGAAATGCAGTTTTGAGGCTCACTCAATCCAAAAAGAGCCCGCCTCGGTAACGTAGATGGTAGCGTGTCTGCCTCACGTTCAACAGGTCCGAGTTCGAATCTCGGGCAGGGTGAGTTACCTGGATAAGGTTTTTGCCGGGGTTTTCCCTTATCCTTAAAGACGAATGTCAGGTAGCTCTAAATTCCTTGGACCCCGGATTTATTTGAGCATCATTTCACCAATTCCATTCATCGTTCGATATGACTTAACGCTGGAGGACTAGAGTTCTATTGGAGTGCGTGTGAAGGCTCCCGTAATTTTGTTTATTTTCTCTGAAATCTTAATTGCCAGGCCGGTAAAGAGTGTACAAGGAAGGTAATAAACCTATTGTGTAATAGTGATCATAAAGTTAGCCTCCAGTGTAGGGTAATTTTTAAGAAAATTCAAGTTATTTTGTCTTAGTGAATCAGCTGTTCAGACCGCCATATTGGATTTGTGTGAAACTTGTAGGAGTGTTTACAGTGTATTCCTGCTGTGTTCCTGCTAGTGTATTATCTCTGTGTACGTGTTTGTGTTGAAATTTAACGTAATTAAGACTACGGTTTTGGTGTTTTTATTAAAACTCTTGAATAAGCCTACAGTTTTGTATCTAGTCCATTTGTGTTTGTCGGTGTAATGTGCTAAAATGAGTGGTAAATCGTGTGATCTTAGTGGTAATTGTGGTGCGTGTCGTCGAAGGGTTAGTCAGGGTATTTTCTGTGCAGGATGTAAGTTTTGGTTTCATTGGGCGTGTGCGAACACAGTGAGAAAGTAAAAGATTGTACGGAATGGTTTTGTGAACTTTGTATGTATAAGGCACTGGTTAGAAAGCATGAGGAAACGATTTTCAACCTGAGAAAAGAGCTTGTTTTGTGCAAAAAAGAAACTAAAAGTAGTGTTTCAGCTTCAAACATTTCGGCCAATAACTTTCAAGTAGTAACTAGGAGAAATCTCAGGAGGAAAAGGCGTTTCTCAGCTGATGACCAACATCATGTACAACTGAGCAACAGATTCAGTGTTCTTGAAACGCTGAATGTTGATCAGGCCACAAATTCCAAAGAGCAGGATTTAGATGAACCTGTTAAGTGTGATAAAAGCAAAGTCTTGTTGCTGGGTAGCAGTCATGGGAGGGGCATAGCATCCCTGCTCAAAAGGAATTTGGGCCGTGATTATGATGTAGTTGGTATAGTTAAACCCAGTGCTGGGCTCTCTGATGTTACAGAAGACCTGGTAAAACTTACTTCTGGTTTTACTAAGAGGGATCATGTAGTGATAGTGGGAGGGCCAGGGAGTAGCCTGGATAAGTAACTATTGTATTGAAAAGGACCTGAGTAACATCAGTAAGACCAGCAGCCATACAAATGTGAAGGTAGTGGGTCTCTTCCATAGGCATGACAAGCCTCAGCTTCATTGGAGCGTGAGGGACATGAATCTTAGACTTGATCGTGCCTTGTTAGGGCCTGCAGCCTCTCACATGTGTATGATAGATGTTGACAGTATCAGCAGAGATAATTACACTCTTCATGGTCTACACCTAAATTCTAGAGGCAAAGAGAAGTTGTCACTTCTGATTGCTGACAGAATTAAAGGCAAAATTCCTGTTGTTGCAAGTAGGTCTTTTTTAGGTTAAACCAATATAAGCCCAGTAACTCTAGGCAAATTAAATCAATCATCCCTAATAGCTTCATGACAATAAATGCAATTAAACATACTCCTCTCAAGAACAATAGTAATGATAATAATATCAATAATATTAATAATAACCACTGTCTATCTGTATTTCATCAAAACATAAGAGGCATAAGAAACAAATTAGATGAACTAGCTATTAATCTGCATACTGAAATTCAACTACCACATGTTTTATGCATTTCTGAACATCACTTGACACAGCAGGAATTTAAGCCAATTTCATTGCAAGGGTACTCTTTAGGAGCAGAATATGGTAGAAAAAAATTACATAAAGGTGGAGTTTGTATATATGTTAGAAATGATCTGATCTTTAAAGCTTTAGATTTATCCAGATTTTGCTATGAAAAAGACCTCGAACTCTGTGCAGTTCAGTTAATTGGAAGTAATTTGAACTTAGTCATAGTAGCCATTTATCGATCTCCCTTAGGAAGTTTTCAAATTTTTAAAAATCAATTAGAATATGCTCTGAACTTTCTATTTAAAACAAAAAGAGAAATAATCATTTGTGGTGACATAAATGTAGATTATCTGAAATCAAGTCTTCAAAGGGAACAGCTTAGCTCTTTATTTACCACATACCACATGACACATACAGTTAACTTTCCAACAAGAATCCAAAATAATTCATCCACAGCTATTGATAACATATTTGTAAATTCAGATATAACTAAATTTTGCTCTGTCTCATCAAAAACTAATGGACTATCAGATCATGATGCACAAATTCTAAGGATTGATAAGATAAATTTAAAACTCAAACCTAAATACACATATATTAAATATAGGGAAATAAACGAAAATACTCTGAATGAATTTAGTAAGAACCTTAAACTTGAATCTTGGAAACAAACTTATGAGGTTAATGGAACCAACAACAAATATAATGCTTTAAAACTAAGTTTGAATCCTGCTTCCCATCCAAGTATAAAAAAACATTTAACTTTAAAAAAGACAATTCCTGGCTCACTTTAGGAATTAAAACCTCATGCAGGCACAAAAGAGAACTATATCAGCAAGTTAGAATCAGTAACAATTTGTATTTAAAAAAGTACTACAAAAAATATTGTAAACTTCTAAAGAAGGTAATAATAGCAGCTAAAGTATTGCATTATAATAAACTAATTCAAAACTCAGACAATAAAATAAAAACCACTTGGAATATAATAAAAAATGTGACACGTAAACACTCATCAGAAAATTGCCCAATAACACTCAATGTTGACAATTATGAAATTGCCAAACCTCTTGTAGTTGCAGAATTGTTTAACAGATTCTTTTTGGATGTAACAAAAAAATTAAATATTAATTATGGAAGTAAAGATGCAGCACTAGAATTTCTAAGTTCAAGTTTCACAAACAATGTACCTACATTTAAAATCAGTTTAACGACACCTTCTGAAATAAATAAAATTATTGACTCTTTAAAAATGAAGAATTCTTCCGGTTATGATGAAATAACTACAAAAATCCTAAAATCTTGCTCCTCACAAATTAGCATTCCCCTTAGTTATTTATGTAATGAGTCTCTAAAGACTGGTATTTTCCCTGACAGAATGAAATACTCAGTTGTTAAACCTCTTTTCAAAACAGGCGAATGCAATAATGTTTCAAATTATAGACCAATATCTCTCTTGCCAATATTTTCAAAAGTTCTTGAAAAAGTAATGTTCACCAGACTGTATAAACACCTTGAATGTAACAACATACTTGTCAGTGATCAGTTTGGATTCAGAAAAGGAATATCGACTAATAATGCAACTTACAAGCTTACACATGAAGTGTTGACTGCCTTAAATGATAAAAGACATGTAGGTGGAATTTTTTGTGATCTAGCAAAGGCTTTTGATTGTGTTAATCATGACATTCTTATAGCAAAACTGGAATTCTATGGGATAAAAAATGAACATTTAAGATGGTTTGTATCATATCTAAATGAAAGAAAACAGAGTGTTGAAGTAGCTGTCAGTGATATTGGTTATGAAAAACAAACTTCGAACTGGAAAATAGTAACTCATGGAGTACCCCAAGGTTCCGTGTTAGGGCCTTTATTATTTCTTATCTATATAAATGACCTCTCACTTTATATAAAGGACATTGCAAGTACAGTTCTTTTTGCTGATGACACTAGTGTCCTGGTGACCAGTACAAATTTAAACGAGTGTACAATTAAAATGAATTATGTTTTGAACTGTATGTCATGCTGGTTTAAAGCAAACAAATTATCTATGAATCTAGACAAAACAAAAGTGGTGAAATTTATAACCTGTCGTACATCACATACTGAAATAGAAATCGGGATTAATGATATGTTATTAGAAGAAAATGACAGCATAAAATTTCTGGGCCTTCAAGTGGACAGATGTTTAGATTGGAAAGCTCACATAAATTATATCTTACCTAAACTTAGCTCTGCCTGTTATGCTATCCGAGAGCTGGTTAATGTGAGTTCTATTGACACACTTAAATTAGTATATTATGCATACTTTAACTCTATTATGGAATGTGGAATATTATTTTGGGGCAACTCAGTAGAAAGTAAAAAAATATTTCTTATGCAAAAGAGGGTTATAAGAATCATTACTAACACCCACACCAGATGCTCCTATAAAGATCTTTTTACAAGATTGAAGATATTAACGCTTCCTTGCATGTATATATTCTCGATCCTAAAATTCTTTGTATGCAATCGTGCCTTATTTGCAACAAATAATGTAATTCACAAAATAAACACTAGACAAAAGTATAATATCCATTATCCCAGTGCTAAACTTTCTCGCTTCCAGAAAGGTGTGTATTATGAAACTATCAAAATATTTGGCGCACTTCCTAATGTTCTTAAAGAAAAAGTTGATAATTTCGGTGCTTTTAAAAAAGCTGTTAGAGAGTACCTTTGCTCAAAATCTTTTTATTCTGTACAAGATTATCTGAATGACAAATTATCCTGATAATGCTTCTGTAGCTCTATAAGTAGTATTTAACTATTCCAATGACAAATCATTACTTATAAATATTTGATGCAAGCTGAAAGTTATTTTTAATCTATATGTATTTAATAAATAACAAGAATGGTATCCATTGCAAAAAGGTTGAGACGTATTGGCATAAGCCAAGTGAAAGCTGGTGTTTCATTTTGTATCAAATGTAATTATCCCTGCTTTGTTTTCCATATTGTTCATATTGCCTGTGTACTATAACATGTGTCTTATGTTAACTTTTGTACATATATACGCTATTAAACTTTATACCTCTAGACATGTTCAATGTTCACAGCCTTTTCTGGCTACAAGTGAACCTACTGAACGCAAATCAATCTAATCTAAATTAAAAAAAATCGGTGTTTTGTAAAACGCTTAATTCAAAAGTGAAATGTTGGTAACAAACTTGGATTGAAATTCAGTATATTCCAACGACTTTAAGGATATGTATGACTGAAATTTCATGAAATTTAAAAAAAAAAAAAATCACATTTTCGTCTTTTTAGTCTATAAAATTTTTTAAGCCTTCCTGAATCCATTGAATGCTTAGTTTGGATCCGCAAGTCATTTTTAAATGCTCTTATCTAGTTAGAAAAGTTTAGCATTTTTCATTTTTTAAAATGCTCCCTGTGTCGCAGTTTTGGTGTTAGACTAATGAAACTTGCTACTCACGTTCATAGAGAAACAGCGAATAGACATTGTCCTGGGTTTTATTGTGAAATGCATCTAAGAACACTTTCTTTACTTCAAAACACAAACAATTTCAAATTTTGGACAGAAAAAGCCATATTCATAGCTTTAAAAGTTTCTGCAGCCTAAAGGTATTGAGGCACAGAGAAACCTAGAGAAAATTAAAAAAAAAAAAATGGATTTATTGGGAACCTGTTAAAATATTAGACAAAAATTTAAGTTATTTTGTCGCAAGGGGCGTTTTAGATGACGTAACCAAAAATAAAGTTGACTATATTTTTCAAACTATCAAAGTGAAATTGATAAAATTTGGGCTGTGTCATATTTGCACTAATTTATATCTGTGGTATAAATCTTAAAAAGCTAGCGTTATTAGTTTAGGATTTCAAATTTTCAGTCATAGGTAGGTATCCTTAAAGAAAGTCCTCTAACTGTCGTTTTCATGGGGATACGGTTATTTTTTGTTTAAATAAACGGCTTTTAACTTGTCCAGATGAAACCAGTAACTAACAATTTTATCTAGAAATTTTAAGCTTTCGTTTTACGTTCATCAGTATTTATAAATTATGTTTTGAAAAATAATTGATCAAAAACACAAATTATCAGTATCTTTGCAAGAAACATACATAATGATGTTTTAGTTGTATTGAAATTTCAACTTCTTGGATATGATAGCTATTTTTGGTTTGGTATTAAAGATCGCCACTCCCATATCATGCGTACTTCTAGTAGATCGATGTTATGTTTCGCTCTTGACTACTTTTCAAAAGGTCGTTTCTTGTATAATAAAAAAAATAACTAAATTACCTAAATATAAAAGGAAGACACCCTGCAGTAATGTGATCCCTGTATGCAAAATTAAAATAAGATTTAAATCTTAGCAAGCATCTCTTTGAAAATCTCCAGATCCAGCAAAAGCTCAGTTTATAGTACTGTAGTTATAATATGCAAATATCGATTACTATTAGTGACCACGGGAAATACGATCCACTTTATTCGTTCAGTTACATAATGCATCAGAATCTGAAGAGCAGTTACGTAACTTAGCTAGGTGAAACAAATGCAAGCATGAAAACTCCAAGTACTTATTACTCCAAGAGAAGCAGTTGTCAGTGTGAGAGGTTGATAATTAGTCTCTTTTAAGTGTGTTTACGGAAATTATAGTCAGAATATCAAATTGCAAGTTTTATGTTTGCTTTGCGTTTGGTATTACCGTCTGTTGTAAATTGAGTAATTCTTTTCGCCCAAAAGAGAGAAGACAAAAGGAGTACATATATCTTAAGGTTAAACAAGACGTTCAGTATTTGCTTACTTTACTTACAAATCCATTTCAGATTTAAAACTGACCGTGCTGTTTTGATATAAAGTTAACTTTCTGTATTTGAGGACGAAGTGTAACATTTTGTAAAGCTATTCTTTCTTTTATGGTTCGATGCAATGAAGTCCTGATCTCGTGGACTTGTGTATATGTTGGCTTGAATACAGGTATTTGACAGAGCATTTGTTTCTAGCAGCTGGAAAAATAAAGAAAACATTCAGTTAAAAGTTACAATTTGTTTTGGTGTTTCCTTCCAAATTGTCCAACTTTTTTAAAATTCCGCCATAATTCAGTATATTGTGGCGAACCCGATCGCGATAAGGCGGCTTGGCACACAATAGACGGATAGGTTTCACGGAGATAACGAGCTTGCATAAACAGATAACGCCGGCAAGCAAGATAACTGAGGCAAAGGCCTCGCCGGGTAGATTAAGTTACGTTTCTGGAAGGTGTAAATCGAATTATGCTATCGAATTATGTAACTAGATGCCTTGTGTTCCAGTAACTTCTAGTGATTGACAGAACAGTCTGGTAATCATGAATGGAGATATAAAAGGGATGGTGACACGCTAGCAGGACAGTTGTAGCTGTGAAACTGTTGTGAAATGAGACAGCCAGCTGTGTTGTAACGAGAGCTAAGGATGTAATATGCTGTCACTTTATTGTGATCGACCTTGGTAGACTGATGGTGATGTAATGCTGTGTAATCTATAAGAGTATTTCTACGAAAATAAAGGAGATTTTTAATTTCTGCAACTTGGCCTTCTAATTCTACGAACCCACAAAGTTACAATATCTATGGGTATGGATTTTTGTTACATATACCTGACACTGTGACCCGACGTTGGTGTATGCGAGGTTATAAAAACTGAGGCGTTAATGAGGAAGTTCTAAAAACATTGGTAGTCCTTGGTGAAAACATTCTTTCGCTCTGCCATATCAAAACTCATTTTCATGTATTGTGTATTTTGGAACTTACTTTAAACTCTAAATAATCAATGTAAGAGCAATTAGCTGCATAACCTCTTATAATGTAACGGGGAACAAGACCAGTATTTTGAAGTTTGATTTTGTAAAAAACTGTGAGATTATGTCTAGCTTTCTTTATTATCTGGATATAGCTTCTGCTGATAACATTTTGGAATATTGTCAATTTCTGGTGAGGTATCATTTTGAGATTGTAACCTGGTGGATGGATGTATCGAAAGTTAAGTGGTTACAGATGTGGTGCTCGCAGAGGCCAGGGTTAGGAAAGTACCAAATGATCGCCAAACATGTTTCTCAAGCTTTTTGATGTAATCCACATATAAACAACTGAACATGGACATGTTCTGTAATTATTAGGTTCTAGATTTTCTTAGATCTGCTTTCGTAATAGCCATGTATCATATGTATTCAAACATTTAATGACCAGCCACGGCTTGCAAATTACAGCTTTTACTCGGCAAAATAGTAGCCAAAGGAATTGTGGAATGTAAAAGAAACAAATGGAAATCAAATTGCACTGAAGTTTTCCTTTTTTCTCCTTAACTCTACTGCTATAAATTTTATAACGCTTTGAAGGGCGCTATGTTATACCAAAATGCATGTGTTGTACCACAAGCGTGTTCTCTTTATTAAGTGCATATCAAACAACTTTGAGGGGAGGAAAACAAAAATACTGGAAGACTGTGAAAATTGCTCAAAAAGTGCAAAAAATGACAAAATTACTTTTTTGCCTAGTTAGAGTAATCAGTGTACTTCAATTTCCTATCATTTTTGATGCCATGCGAACCCTTTAAAAATTGTGGAATATGACTAAGTGGGTCACTGTAAGTGGGCACAGTGCTTTGTAACCTATTTTGGTGATTTTCTCGTTTTTATTTTCAGCGCTTTTCAGAATATAAATTACTCCACACGATGCAGCTTTCAAACTTGAAGCTTGATATTTTTTTTTTACTTGGATAAAAACACTACCAAAGGAAACTGATGAGATGATTTTATGTCACCATTGTTTGTGCAATTAAATAACAAAGATAATATTTCACAAACAAATATTAAAAATTAATAAAAGGAGAATTGAATATTTTTTTAAATCCTAAACCAAGGGTCAGATTAAAATTTAATATCATTAATTTACTAATAATGTATTTATGAGCATAACCGCAAAGTATCGTTTTTCTGAAACTAAAATTGCATCATGTGGAACATTTTAATTAAACGACAATAATACACTATAAATATATTAATATCACAGGAACTATTTTGGACAATGGTCTGAATATTGGTCTGTGAACTATTGTTAATAACACAATTGTGTGAAAGTGTCAAGTCAATCCAAGCAAAATTCCAGATTTTAGTATTTTCACAGATAGGTGTCCTTAAGAAATTATCATGAAAGACGCTGAAACGCAATCTGTATTGTTTGTTCTCTGCATTCTAAAAATAATTTCCTCGTTAATTTAGCTTCTAGAGTTGTTTAAAGGAATCCTTTTTAAATTTGCATTAGAATGTGATGTGGATTGCGAGCTTAATTAATGACTTAAGCTGGTGTTAGCGAGCTAACTAGAAAGTCAGCTGAAGGATAAGACGTAGGCGATTGGCAGTCCAACTTGCATTCCGTAAGCAGTAATTATTCCAGCTGCACCGACCTAAATGTCTAACCGCGTGTGATAACTTACCACAGGAAACAGTTTATCGCTGCGATAAGTGCACTCACTATAGTCGTCCAAGAAGGCAACAAAATCACCCAACTCAAGCTAGCATTTTGTTATTTCTTATTTTCTAAAAATGGCTTCAATTTTCGTTAACATACCATATGCTTAAGATTAAGGACAAATTAAATGTATAACTTCATTTGCTGAAAATAATCTGTAAAGACGTGTCATTCTGAATGTCATTTTATGACCGGTAAACCCCAAGAGGACAAAATAAGTTTACGGTGCCAAGGAAACACGTGTTAGTCAATTTGTTTTTTGCCATTATGGATTTCTGAGATATTCTTTGTATTAATGTTTCAATTTTCCAGTATTTATAGTAGATGTTATTATTTTATCTATTGGGTATAGTAAGAGAAATACGGTATTCCTCCCCAAAATTGGATGTCATTTTACATGTCTTGTGGCCCCTGTAACTCCAAACAAGTAACTTCTGAAATAGACGTTTGTCTTTGAACAGCATAATTCTCAAATCAAAAGTTGTTTAAAACCTGAGTTGGTACATCTCCCAAGGATAGAGACGGAATATTTGCACCCTAAACTGACCTTTACATTGAACATTTTGATTTTGTCAGAAATGGCTCTGGTGATTTTGATTAATATCTATTTTGTTTCCTTTTCTCTTGAAGCTTTTCTCTTTGCATGGTCAAGACATTGCATAGCTATTCACTCTTGAAGTGCCCGCCTCGGTAGCGCCGATGGTAGCGTGTCTGCCTCACGTTCAAGAGGTCCCGAGTTCGAATCTCGGTCACAGCTAGTTACCTGGATAAGGTTTTTTCGGGCGTTTCCCTTATCTTGATACACGAATGTCGGGTAACTCTAAGCTCCATGGACATCGGACTCGTGTGAGCATCATTTCACCCATTTCATTAATTGTCCGATATGACAACGTTGGAAGGGAAAATGAAATAAGACCCTTTTACAAATATTTGTTGATTAGCAGGAAACAGATGCAAGGATAAGGTTTTGCAACATTCGTTTTTGAAATATGGGTAGAAAAAGTAATCTTAATGTAAAACGTGGGTCGCTATGTGTTTGCTTTGAAAGTCATGCTCCTTCAGGACCAGAAAAAAATTTGATATCAGCACTTTACCCAACTGCATGCTTCTTATGGCCATAGCTAAGTGAGGCCCCCCCCCCCCCCATGTGTTATTGGGGCAGCGCGTCTGCCTCACATTCAAGAGATGCCCAGTTCAGATCTCATTTAGGGCGAGTTAACTGGGTTCCCTTATTCGTTTCAGTCATCCGATATGCCTTAAATAGGAAGACGTTCAGAAGAAAGCGAGAGTGTAATGGAAATGTATCACGATTTAGTATAATTAGATACAAGAAAAGTATGAAATAGTGCAAAAGAGTGACTAGAGAAACACATGAGTGCAGCAATTACTTTTGGAAGTGCGATAACACTATTATCCATGTTTGCCAAAACAGGTGTGCAAGAGACGATCTTGGTATTGACGAGTCTGCTTCACTGGTGAATATTTTTCATTTCGTATTTTTTTTTTTTTTTTTTTTTTAATTTCTCCTGGAAACTAACATCTGAAAGGTTTTACTCAGTCCCATAAATGTGCGAGAACAGATAAACCGAACTGCTATCAATAGTCGGTGCAAGCTTCACGTTTAATGTCCATCCTCATATCAGTTAATACATTTGACCTCTTGGCAATAAAGCAGTTTTTGCAAGGTCACTACTCCGCCGCGCTATGAATATCAGCAGACTGTATATTCTTGCTATAACCTCTACACTTGATCTGGGACGTTACAGGAATTTGGAAGGCTGTCATCGTGATGCAATCAGGCGTTCCGACAAACTGCCAAAATAACCTAGGCACGTTGCGTAGTTAGGTTTTTGTTTATTGGAGCTATGCTAACTTACAAACTCCGGGGCTGCTTATTTAGCACTGATAAAGAAGGTAGGTGGTAACTACATCACAATTGGCTCTTATTTACACCTAATCGTGCAAGTTGATGGTGGTTCAACAACATAACACAAATACAATTGCGTTTTTCCGATTATTATTCTTTCTTACTACAACTTATATCTGTTTAAATAAGCGTAATTGCCAAATACTGCATCTTCAGGATGGTTGACACCACACAGTCGGAACGGTATATAGATAACCATGCCCTATTGTCAGATCACTAGAGCCTTCTGAATGTTTCTCCTTATCGAACGTTCTGGAACGCTGTAGCAACAAGTGCGAAGTATGGCGAGGTGAGAGGTTGTGACGACATGCAGCGATTGTTGTTAGTGTAAGTGACTCCAGGCATCTTGTATCAGATTTCCCCAGCGAGTGAACCGTTCGGAAGAAGAGGATCTGTCGTGCTCATTTCATTACGCAACTTTGTTGCGGAGAAAGTGAAGTGATAGGAGAAATGGAACTAGTTCACACTCGCGAAGTCAGTGCTAAGTGAAGTTCCAGGGAAAGAGATCTATGTGTTTCAAATGGGTGGAGTTCTGGACTCCGGCAAATCATGCGTTAGTGACTCAGCGTTGCCATCTCGTTACCCCCACTCTTTTGATATTTCTATCTCTTGCGCACGTGTAAATCTCCTTGGGGCTAAACGGTCAGGAACCTAAACTGAAATTTTTTAGCTTTTTTAGTAACGGAGTTGTTGAAATCATAATCACAATATTCGTATTATGCACATGTTTTAAATGGTATTATTGTAATAATTTATGAATTACCTATTTTTCTAATCCAACGAAACTGCCACTGGCGCACCCATATAGCTGTGAATCCACCTACGCCAAGAGACTATTGGCCATTTTCATTGTCTTTATCGCCGAGTGTTGCAAATTTAAGATGATAAATTCCAAGATCCTGCCAAGTGCGATTTCTTTCCAAAAGGCGTTATCCTGTAGTTTATCTGCATGTCTCGCGCAGTTTTCCCAGTCTTGTGTATATCTTCGCAAATAAGTCGTTCAACGTCAGTAAGTTTAAAAGTATTATTTCTGTTTGCAACATAATTTGAGCCCTCAGTAACTCAATTGGATTGTTCTGCTGTTCTAAGGGGATGGCGGATTACCTCGTTTCTCATTTCATTTACAAGTTTATCCAGCTTAAATATACACTTTTCCCTGGTTTTTAAATGGAAGGAAAACTGTATAATACTGATCTGAATTCTCTTAGAGTAACTAGAGATTACGAACCATTCATAAATATGTGTCGATTCACATTCTGCCAAACAGCATCCTACAGACCAGCAGGAAGTGTTGTTTCTTCTCTCTCGAATTTAACACCTGCTGTTATCACATTATGTCAAACGTTTCTGATGGTGTTATGCTTACAATTTTGTTTCTCCAAATTTGGAGGAAATGAGGTAAAAATGGATAGTGGAACATTTTGAAACATGTTGAAGTGAATAAAGAAAAATATTATGAATTAGATGACATAACAAAACTAAATAAGAAATAGACCTCTTTAATGATTTATTCAAATTTTAATTGTGTGCCCTTAACCTAATTTTCTTACATCAAGAATTTAGGTGGCAGTCAAGGAACTGAAGTACACTATGCTAACATTTTACAAAGTTTTATAGTCTTTGGAGTTGTTGCTATATAACCTCCAGTTTTATAGCCAATAATAGACTACAGGATACTTAGGTGCGTGACTGTACTGTTAATGATCACGCATTGCATGAGAAGAAACAATGAGGAACTAGCGTGCGCTAAAAATAGTCGTGTCAAGAAAAAGCTGTGGACATGTGGTCAATCCCACTGCCTTGCACACATGGGGCATGTATGTCCCCCGGAATTAGCAAGCTCCAGGAGGACATGTGTGAATTTGAAAAACTACAAAATTAGACTACCCTTGCTTCTTACGTAAGCGACGTGGGTATATTCAGTGAAATATCACAGAGTTCATGGTTTGCTGACTCGGCAGTAGAACAGCTGTCATACACGAGCAAATCTCGACTACTTATTTGTGCTTACTTTGTCTTATTAAACTGAAAATTCTTAGTAACTCATATTACAGATTAAACCATGTGAAGATGGAGTAGGAAGAACTGCAAGTGAATTTTGCTCCCACTGTTTAGATTATCCTTATTTCACTCCTCTGGTGTTCATTTTAAACGAATGTATTCAGTTAAAAGATTGTAAGATCAAACAATCTTGGCATAGATATATTTGAACGAACACTAATAAATTGCATTTGTCGTTTCTTCTTTACGATGTGCGTTCAAATTATAACTATTTTTTCAGGACTGGGATAGATAGGATTTTTTTTAATACACGTGGACTCTTTGTGAATGCAAAACGTTCTCCATAGCTGGATCATGTCGTCAGATCAGGTTTCGAGGTCGTGATTGTCTTGGTGTGACTGCCCCACGATATTCTGCCTTCATTGAACTGTCACACCCAGGGATGCACATTAGGCACATGCATGGTATCATCACCACATTCCTCACTCAACTGACGATGAATTTCAATCGAAAATGGAGAAAACGAATGATTACACGCTGTTCTTGCAATGAAAGCGTCACTATTCTAAACATTAAAAACAGTCCTAACTCTCGTCGCTGCCATCAGAGTTCTATGCCCTGTACAGTGCTGCCACCTGTCACGCATTCAGTGTCCATGCGTATTAAAAAAACAATTTATCTGGTTCCAGTCCTGAAAAAATAGGTGTTATAACTTGAACGAACCTCGTATATTCCACGAATTTTCGTGAGACAATGGAAACGCTGGCTGAGAACCCTGACGTATGAATAAATCCTAGTTTTAGGCTCCACATGTGTTGGTTCCCATGTCAAGATATAGAAGCAGCTCTCACCTGGGGATCACAGATCGAACTTCAATTTACTATACAAGTTGCATTAGCTTTAAAGAAACACCATGCCAGTTTGCGTTAAAATGTCACGCGCAGTGTTTTGGTGAATTCCACTGAAGATGCCTTTCTCCACTCTATCGTTCATTAGTGGATATTGTTAGGAAAGTTTATTATTCCATTTTATTGTAAGAAGTAGAGAGATTTACACACCGTTATAACACACCTGGCCTTAAAATTTCATATTCATTCCATAAGGTCTTAATAGAGTGGCAAAGTATTTACAATACTTTTACAGCTTTTTTTCTTTTTTCTTTTTGTTTTTTTGTTTTTGTTTTGACCTCCAACGTTATGTTATATCGGACGATGAATGAAATGTGTGAAATGATGCTCAAATGAGCCCAGGGTCCATAGAGCTTAGTGTTACTCGACATTCGTCTCTAACGATAAGGGAAACCCCCGGAAAAACTATCCAGATAACTCACCCTGACCGAGGTTCGAACTAGGGACTTGTTGAACGTGAGGCAGACACGCTACCATCTGTGCTGCCGAGGCGGGCTCGATTAGTGTTTGCTAGTAATATAAGATGACCTATACAAAACCCAAGTACGTGAAGGATTTTCCCAGAACTGTCAAGGTACATCTTCCCTTTATGTAAATATGGTTGATGTATGGTATTTTAATCAACCAGCCATTTTTTTTGAGAAAATTTAAGGAGTAGTTTGGTATTTAAGCGACTTTCATTTTTTAGTTCTGCTGTCCACACATCCACAGAGCTTTTTATGCCTTTTCTTTGTATTTCGATCAAACTTAGGTATCGAATTTGTTGGTAGAATACAATACGTCCTCTGCTTACTCTAGGTAAGCAGTAGAGAAAGTAAAAATAGCAAAGAACATTGTTAAAAAAAGCTGTGTGTATATAGATTTGATGAAATGTGCACTATCCTGTAGTGGAGTGCGGTAAATGATGGAGCAGTTTGAACACCTGCTGTGCAAAGTAGAAGTTGTGTGAAAGTATCGCCTGCAGCAAGTTCTTTACAAAAGCCTTTTCAAAATAAAGAAAGCAGGAAATCCATAATCTGATGCCTGCGGTGGTCGTTATTAACCATTTAATTACACCGTTAGCAGCATTAACCTAAACTAGAGAAGGGCTGAAGGCAACAGATGCACTACTTGCGATTTAACAACGCATTTTGTTTATTGAGCCGTGGGAAAGTAGTGGTAGAAAGCTAACTTTCGACTTTTAGAAAGATGCCCATTTTTTTTCAACTTTTAATTGGGTATATAATGTTTACGAAGAAAGTGAATAAATGTCCTATAAATTTGACTTAACGTTCCATTGTAGTTCCTTTTGACTAGGTACTAAAACTTTATTAGTTCTGTGTATAATGGCGTTTGAGTCCATGTACTCGTTTAGTTAGCAGTCTGGTAAATGCAGAACAGCAATTTTCGGGCGAGTCACATAAACCAGCTGCAATTATTTGTTAGACAGAAGTGCATGTACACGGTGTCCTGGCTTCGATTACTGCCTTTAGCCAACATCCTCGCGTATCCTTCCTGGAGTCTCGAAGTGTGGATGTAAACTCGCTCGGTAGGCAATGTTTTCTAAATGAAGGCTGGCTGCCTGTATGAGTTTGGAAGTTAAAAGCCAGGCATAAATGGAACATTAAATGGAACTTGTTCAGTAAATCCAATATTGATCAGAATGTATTTTCAGCACAAGTAATTGAGATGGAACATCGCTTGTTAACCTCCAGAAGATTAATGAATGGTCGCGAAAATGCACTAACACTCATTTTATCAGGAAGCAAAAGTTGCCCATACTAAAGAACAAAATGGGAGTTACGCCATTTGCTTCGTCTGCTGTCTAAGTGAGCCAGGGGCGGTTCTTTCTTGGTGCGTCCGAATCGCCGAATTACCTACTTATTTTTTAATAATTTACACGGTTATGTTTTATGTAATAGTATTTAATTTTCATTTATAAAAGTTCTCCAAATTATATTTTGTAATGGAGCCGCTCTCTGGCGCCCGCGTGCCGATAATGCAGCTAGCTTCCCCACAAGTTTTCGATACATAGAAGCCGTATATTCTGCACCAACTCGTGTTGCCAACACAATACAGGACTTTCTTCCTAAGTTTTCGTTTATTTGAAAAGAGTTTTGTTGGTAGAAGTGGTAACGTGCTTGAAGCGAGCCCCGCGTGTCATGCGCTGTTTATCAGTTCACGTCTTGTGTAAAAACGTGTAACGGGAATATAAGTTTGTTCTCCACTCGCAGCAGATAGGAAGCACGCCAACTTTTTGGAAGATCCAGGTCGAGTTTGATTAAATGAGTCATGAGATCTGTTCTCAGGTGTGGATGCGGATTTTTGGTGACAGAAATTAAATTTATATGATTCCGATTTCGTAATATATTATTTAATTGTATAATATGAACTACTATTCACTCATTTCTATTACAAATATCGAATAACACTTTTTGAATGTTATTAACTTTCCTTTACAATTATAGTCACCGCAACATCTTTCATCGTTGTGAAACAAGACTCAAGATTATAAGACTTTTTTTTTCAAGATTATTGATTTTCTTGTCACTATAGATACTTCCGCTTTATTTTGTGATTGACCGATCCACTGGCACGTCACCACATCACGTCATACCACGTCACACCACTACTACTTCGGCCAATCACACAACTACATACATTTTTACATATTTATAACTCCTCCGAACACAAACCAAAAATACTGTTACAAACGTAATTTATGTGATCATTGATTATTATGTGATATGCTAAGTGTTTAATTTTTCATATTTAAGGGATTTACAATGAATCCAACACACGACTTGGTGTGTCTCCAAACACCTTTTCTTTATAAAAAATGACAAACGCGCCGTGTTAAATGTCGGTAGGCGAACACCAGTGCTATGTTTAGAAAAACTTTGTGGTGGAGCATCTACAAAATACACCAGGAGATTTAAGTCTCGTTGGTATGAGGAACATAATTGTGTCGGATTTAAGGAGCTGGGAAAAAACAAAATTGCAGACGCTCTTCGGGAAAGCTCACGTCTATAGATTGCAAAATACAATGAGAACGTTAAGTTTAACAGGCTTTTTATGCAATATACCATTAGGGAAGTAGATAAAAAATGGCATTTCCTGGACAGAATGAAAGCGAGGACTCTTTAAAGGAAACGTTAAGAAACTTTTAGATTCATATACAGAGGAAAGCTCCATCGAAATTTAAAACCACTATTCCAGTATAAAATCAGTTTTTGCAATAGTGATTTTGCGAATTTATGTTATCCAATTTTCCGAGTCACCTAATCAATTCGCCCAGAACTGCGCCTAAGTGAGCAAAACAAAAGACCGTGTTTTCAATAAAATGCCATAAAGTTACAAGTAGTTTTCCTTAAGGTTAACTGAACTCCGAGAGGTCTGTGTCAGGTGTGACGTATCAGTAATGTCAAGTCGTCCGCCGAGTTGCAATCAGCAACAAATCCTCAAGTTGGCGAACCACTCCTAGGACTGAGAAACTTCTGCTGTCTATGTTCGGTCCTCAATTCTTAAACCGGTTCTCTTTGGTATGAATCACAGCCTCAATTTGGTATGGTAAACTAAACACACCTACGGCACTTTCGTCGCTTGCCAATAACGCCTCAGTGTACTTTTAAGGTTGATCACCTGTAATTTTTAACAGTTAAAAGTCCCTCAAAACATTTCAGGCTTACAGAGACGATGTACTCACTGGAGCTTGGGATCTAAACAGTTAATGTCATTTATCTTATAGTGTTTAGAAAAACAGTCATAGAAAGTTTAGGAAGGTAGAGCATCGCAATTAAGATTAAAACTCTTGATTTCTAGGAGAATATAGATTTAGATATACTTCCATAGTTCATATTCATATTCTGAGTGTTACATTTTTTGAACTTATTATCCAACGACAATTAACTGTTATTTAAAGCACGGGGAATTTCTGAGCCACAAATGCCCTTTCAATCCGGTAGCGTTGACATGCCATTTTTTGCTTTATACGAAAAGGAAAAACATTTTTTTTTTTTTTTTTTTTTTTTGTAAATCCAAAATGATGGGCACATCAAGGACTTTCTCTAGAACATATTTTTAAAATGCACTGTAGGCAATGTTCAGCGTAGTGTTTCAACATGAAAAATGCGTCTGATTTATAGGTGCACGCGCTTGCACACGGAAATGTTTATTTTATTGAACTGTAGAGTGCAGTTAGATGTTACACAACGCTAGCGTTAATGTTCCAGAAGCAGACTGCGGCTAGCTTATTCTGCGTGCTAAACAGCAAGCGGCAGGGACAGTACAGCGTAGTACCTAACGTTTCCAGATTTAGCCTCTCCGAGTTTGCCACAGAACTTTCCGTGCTCGAGAAGTTCTTAAATACAGCCACCGAATGCGCTGCCATGTCAGGCCCTGCGTTAAATATTGAACAGAAAAATTAATAGTAGTATGTAGTCCCCGAGCATTCGACTATGGACTTGGAAACAGTACGAAAAATTCAACGCTAATCGAACTCGGCACCTCCAGAATGCAAGCCTGAGGTGTTACCGTCGGAGCAATCCCATTGAGCAGATAATCCTAACGAATGTTTCAGATAATTGATATTATCACCCGGCACAGGAATTTTTAAGCATTTAGCAATGCGAAGGAGCCGGCCCTCGTAGCCATGGTCGTTAGAACGTATGTCTCTAGCGTTCCACCTCGTAGAGGGTCGCGGTTTCGAGTCCCGCCCTGGGCATGGGTGTTTATGTGTATAGTGTATACGTGTGAAACTACAGAAAACATAGGTAAATAAACGGAAACAATAAAAAACTGTTAAATAAGGAAAAGAAAAATATATATCTATATATATCTATATATATATAGATATATATTTAGGGGAGGAAGGGAAACGAATTAGTACTTTTACTGACTGTGTTTTCTCGTGCAGTCTTACGGTACCGTTCCTGGCCGCTTTTGTCTACATTCACTGCATCAACATCTGGTTTTGAGTGGAGCCAACTGCCTTAAGAATTCTTGTACCAGATTATAATTCATTACACAGTGCTTTATACGAAGTGTGCGTTTAGACCAAAAACCAATTTTCTTTATCCTATGCAGTAGCTGAGGTATTTTCTTATGCATATGCTGTTACGATATAAATAATCCAGGATACACGATGAAACAATAATCGTTTTGTGGATCAAAGCCAGTGCATACATATGAGGAATTTGAAGTGAAGTTAAGCATAGGTGGTTACTTTATCAGGAAAGGCACAGTCGCCTATTGTGCTTGAGGATACCCCAAGTGGGGTCTCTAACATCTTCAGATCCCCGTTCCACAGCAGGCAGATCGGGGTCGAATCCGGGATCGTCTCACATGTTGCTCGGCAAAAGTAGGCTATCAGGAAACATTCTGGTACAGTAAACAGCGCATGAGAATAGCGGAAAAGAAAGGCTTTCTTCACAAATTCATTAGTAAGCTTTCATGGCCGTTCATTATTACGATGTAACGCGTGCGTGAGCGAGCCGCCTCTCCCCATGGAAAGAGGCGAAAATCACATCAGTGGCGGCAAGTGTCGGTTTGATGGAAGTAGTGTCAATGCTGTTGTGGAAGTAAGGAGTGTAATTGTCACTGTAAGTATGGTCAGTTCAGTAGTAATATGACTGAATGAGTAATGGACAAATAGCAGACGAAACGTTATAATCAATATGGCTTACTTAGAGGTAACTAGTGTGTGGAATGTAGTAGGTGGAAATCCTTCAAAAAGTCGTCTGTATTAAGAACAAATCCTCCCAATTTCATAATCTGTAGATATTTGACGTACATGCTGATTAGAAGTATATATTTTTTAAATGTGCCTTACACATAAATCCAGATAGTGCTTTAGAATTCCGCAGCAGTTTTTGTAGCCCTGTTTTTTTCTACATGTTTACGTGTTTGAAACCATTAACACGCTGTAGAGAAACACCCAAAACTAAGCATAACACTAGTAGTTATTTGTATTTATCTCTTATCGTTGGAGTAATGTTATTTAGAATATCTAATTATTTTTTATTTAAGAATGTTTACCTTCGATAGTTTGCTACAACCTTCGCAAGTTCTGTTAGTCCCAGACGCCATGCTTCTTTGGACCCCCACCTTCCGCTTCCTTCAGCTTCTCATTGTAGTACCATTCTTACTCTTCTGTCATATTTTATATTCATTATTTCTCAAAGACACTCATATCAGTCATCTCGACTATGATTTAGAGAAAGTTCAAACGATTGTCGTTTGGTAAGTTGCTATATTGCCATACTTTTTCTGACGATATAACAGGGTTAAAGAGGGCAGATCTCATCACTTGCAACACCACTACGTACTTCAGCCTCCAATAAAAAGAAAGGGTCATATGGGTTTATTCCTCTCTGCAATATTTAATGAAGTACACTGCAAATTCAGTTTAACGGCAAGTCGCCGTCGTCTTCTCCGGCACGATTTAGGCCATTTAGCGTGTTCCGGCTGTCAAGTCATGCTCCTTCCATCTTTTCCTCGGTCCTAGGTTTCTGTTGGTAATTGCTATTTTAGGAATTCTATTTTCTTCCATTTTATTTAGATGCTGCTGGTTGTATATCCAGTTGATTGTATATTCTATTATTGTTTTATTTAATTCTTCTGTTTATAATTGTTTTGTCCAGTCTTGTATATTGCTTCTAAGGAACTTCGTTTCTGCTGTTTGTATATTTCTTTTATATTGTGTCTTTGCTGTCCATGTTTTTGAACCATACGTTACAATTGGGACAGCCGTTGCTTTATACAATTTTATTATTGAATCTTTTATTGCCCTATTCTTTTGGGTTCTTTTTATTGTACCTGTTATGTAGTTAAGTTTATTTGGTTTTTATCGGTGTTTGTTTCTGATATGCGTGATATTTCATACCCAAGAAAATAAAATGTTGACACTTGTTCAGTAGTTTTATTTTCTAGCACTATTTTAGACCGAACTGAGTGAATGAATACCTCTAAATGTCATAGCTTTTGTTTTGCTTATATATATATATATATATATATATATATATATATATATATATATATATATATATATATATATTCTAATTTATATGTTTTTGTTATTTGATATACCTTATGTCATTCTTGGCGATCATTCTCGCTTTTTGCTATTAATGGAACGTGGTTAAGTGTTTAATTATGACCTGGTGGATGCCACTCTGAACTCCATTACATTAATTTCTTTAGCTATTTTGATAGACTGAGCTTCCCCTAACGCAAATTCGCACATGGGCAAAAGACACGTCATCAAAGACAATGTTGGTGTTTTATACAAAAGAATCAACCTTATTGACGCTCTCCCGCTTGCAGTGGTACTTTAGGAGTGAATTGTTTTATTTTGTCTACTGCTTATATATTGTAAGGAAGTATTGTGGTCCACCCAAACATTACCATCGTGATCCTGGCTCCTGGTTTCCTTTACGTAAACAAAGTATGCCATATGTCTACACATAACCTTCATTGATGTGCAATACAATATTCTACATTGTTTTTAAAAATTCTCAGAATAGTAATCGGAAACAAAACCACAAACTACAGTTAATGACTTCCAGTAATCTTCCAACCTCAAATAACATTACTTCTATCCGGTGTAAATTATATCTTAACTTCACTTTCGGCGTGGACTGATACATTGGCGTATTAAACCGAGGGGAGAGAGTGGACGAAGGTAAGGATTGGATAGTTTAGAAGAGAGGATAAGAAAATATGTGAATATAAAGAGAAAGTATCTCTGATGCCAAGAATGACTCTCACGATTCCGCAAATATTACTTCAGTGTTGCAAGTATAGAGTGATGTGGTTTGTACAAAACTCTTTATTAGCTCCACATCAGTGTTCTTTAGAGGGAATGCCAGTTCTCTGTCGTAAATTCGACTTTTGCGTATTTTCCATGTGGCAAACAGAAAATGTGTTTTGTATAATCGACATTGTTAGACGTAGCCATATGTTAGGATACCAACTTTCGACAGCTGTTCAACCTACCAGTCATTGCGACAGTTCCCTTGCATTGCGTCATCTGCGGCGCAGAGTGCGTCACGACGGTTCGCTGTTCACGTCGGTGTAACTGGGGGGAACAAGGTCAACTTTAGTGATAACGGATAGAGTGACGTGCTACGTTAGTTCGTGCCAGGTATAATAGGTAGAGAAGGTACCCAAAAATTCGATACCGAGAGGTCACTGAAAACACCCTGAAAAGAAACAGTTTTAGAAAATAATGCACGAGTCTGAACTGAGCACTAAAAATTGTGATAATTGGAGATATAAATTTAGTCTTCCAAAGAAATGCCACGAGGGTTTCAATTGTAGTTCCTTTACACAGAATGCCCGCCTCGGTAGCGTAGATGGTAGCGTGTCTGCCTCACGTTCAAGAGGTTCCGAGTTCGTATCTCGGTCAGGGTGAGTTACCTAGATAAGGCTCTTTCTGGGGTTTTCCCTTATACTAAAAGACGAATGTCGGGTAACTCTATGCTCCATGGACCCCGTACATCATTTCACCCATTTCTTTCATTGTCCGATATGACAACGTTGGAGGACGTAAATTACACAAAAAAGAACGTTTCTCGAAATCTCTTTTGTTTCCCAAAAATGGCTTTATCAAGTTCGACTGAGTAACATATTAAAATATATGTACATGAGAAATAAAACACACATTTTTACTGTTCTAGGAAATCCTTTTTGTTTGGAAGTGATTTTATAAATCTTGTTTAATGGTTCTTTGATCGCTAAGCTCAAACCAATATACATAAAATGTAGATCTCTGTATCATGCACGCAATTTCAAATAGCTTCTTTTGTGCTTATGCCATTTCCGAACTATCCGTTATTAACTGTTCGAATTATTCCAATACCTTTTCTTCAGAAGTCTTATCAGGATTCGGTCGTTTCTCGCAATGTCCTGCAAAGAGTTGGATTTTACAGCGTCTGCTATTACTGTACTCTTTGTATCTATAATGAAATGTGTGATGTGTCTATAATTTATCTAGATTGAAGTACTTACACAGAAAAATAGTTTCGTAAGAATACTTCGTAACTGCACTGAAGTTAACACCGGCATTTTAATAGGGTTTCAAAACTATTTAGTCCATCCGCTGTATGTGATGCCACTGGTGATACGACAGTTGGCAACCGAAATTTGGAAATAAAACGTTCCAGGTCTTAGTGCCGTTGATCACAAACGTTTTGAACCTTTGGTTTTTTTTCTTGTTTTTTGTTTTTGTGGCGTTTAGGAAATACCCATATGGCCATCGAAGGGAAAATAATAAAGAAAAACTTCAGAGAGGTGGGAGAGACTAAATGTGTAGATCACTTTCTTGAAGAAATTGAATAAGAGCGCGGTACACGGGTTGACGGCATGACTGTAATGCGGTGAAAAGCAGGAAAAGGAACAGAATGGTGAAGAATTTGAATCTTTAACCACTTGTCGGTTATGGTCACCACGGAGGTGATTTGGTGAATTTGAATGAACCACCAGGTGTGGCAGTCAGCTGTTTGGGGAGACCGGTTGTGTTGCACGCTCAGTAAGGTTCTATTGCGGTTCTAGAACACGCATAACCGTAACTGGCAGGTTTCAAGGCTGATGTTGAGTGAAAGCAGTGAACATGTTTCTTCATGCATGTGGAATCCTTATTTGACTGTATGCTGTCTGTAATTATCACCGTAACACATACTTGGTGAAGCAGAATGTAATAAACATGACTTAACAGTGTTCGCCATTTACATAGCAGTTTTCAGAAAAAGGAGGTAGTTGCTAATTTATAAGTTTCGGCGAGTTTTAGAAACTATGAATAGTTAATGTGGGTATTTCGTTAATACTGTCGTAATTTAAGCTTGTTTTATAATTCCCCTAAAGATTATATATTTGGAGGCTAAATATCTATAAACGAAGAATATAAAAGAGACCGAATTATTGAAAAAAAATGCTTGTTTAAATATAATTAGATTTTTATCTATCATAGTGTTCGTAAGTCGTGAAAATTAAGTCCTGGCAATACCAAATTACGTACTTCTGACAAGTGCTTCCGTGTGTGCGGTGGTTAATTCGTCACATTTTGAAAACATTTATATATGTACATATATTTGGGAATCCATGCTTTCTACATTATGCAAATATATGAATAATACCAGTAAATGAATATGTATGTATTTATTCACTGCAATTGGGTACTACCCGGTGGCAGAGTTAAGAATACAGATCAAATTACAAATACTAGATTTACAACAATAACACAATAAACAATACAAACATGATATTAATTTGCTTTAGTCACTTAAAACATATCTAATTACTTCTCTATTTACATATTATATACCATTATAATTTAAAAGTTGAACTATAAACCATCTAGATTTTTTCTAAATTTCTTCAGCGTCAAGGGACAGCCCTGAAAGACTGCTGCAGGCAATTCATTCCATTCTTCAATGGTTCTATTAACAAAAGAAAATTTTCCTACGTCGGTTCTGTATCTTCTACCCTTAATTTTATACCTATGATCGTTTCGTCCATAATAATCCGGATTATCTAACCTTACATTAACGTCCACCCATGCCTTTACACCAGCATTAGCTTTGAATAATGCTACCAACCTATGTTTTTTACGCCTAATTCTTAATTCTTCCCATTTAGTCTCATCTCCTTTTATAGGCCCAAAATACTTGCCTCTTTTTATGAATTTTATTGCCCTCTTCTGTATTTTTTCTAACGGATCGATTTGGTTAGCTCTATACGGGTCCCAGCATGCTACTGCATATTCCATAACCGGCCGCTCTAAGGCCTTGTAGGCAATTTCCCTGGACCTAGCGCTCCCCTTTTTCAATATTCTCATTACGAAATGTAATGCCTTCCACGCATTCCTAGTTGTGGAGTTTACTTGTTCGTCCCATTCAGCATTACTTGCCAGGTACACTCCCAAGTATTTGCAGCTGTTCACCTGTGAAATTTGCACCCCTCCCATGTGATAGTTAACAATAATTTTGCCCTTAGTTCTACTAAAAACAATGGACTTACTTTTCTTGGCATTAATTGACATTTTGTTAGCCGCAGCCCAATTACAGATTTCATTTAAATCATCCTGAAGAGCGGTTTCATGCACTGTATTCCGAATTTTATTATAAATGATACAATCGTCTGCAAACAACCTTATCTGGCAGTTAATATTAACAGCAATGTCATTAACAAAAACGAGAAACAGTAATATGCGAGAATATGCACATATCACACGTAACCATTGGAAAAACTGGATGTGTAACGACTACAAACATTATCTACCCATTCGTCAACAATTATACAATCTGCCCAATCATAATCGGCGGCTTTTCTCTTTTAACCCAATTGGCCATCGGCAATGATATTTACTCACTGTGCTAATGCTTGAGTTATCACATTTCCAGACTCCAGGTGGATGGGGAATCCTACCCCCCCCCCCCAAAAAAAAATTCTCACCTCCAACCGATAATTTATAAACTCAGGACCTCTGGAATTGGGGGTTCGCAAACTTGCCAGACAAGACTTTTTTTGTGTTGGAAATAATTATTTCTTCCACACCAGCTGTGTGTAGGCTAAGGTTTGGATGAGTAGACTCATACTGAAAAATTCAATGACATAGCCGGGATTTGAACCATGGATTCGCCCGCTCTCCGTGCGGTTAGCCATAGTAGCTCAATGGTTTAGAGCAACCGCACGGAGAGCGGGAGATCCGTGGTACAAATCCCAGCTGTGGCATAGAATTATTCAGTCTGACTACTCATTTTTTGTGTTATATTGAGTTTTGTCTATCTAGTGGTTTCTCAGTTGAATAAAATGTATAACATTCTTTGATACATCCCATTCTATTTGCAAAATAATACATATACATATTACTAAAACATGTAAAGTGCCTTACAGGTACCGTGACGAAATGTTTTCATGTATGGAGATTTTGTCGTCCCAAATTTGGAAGTGCTGGTTATGCTCCCTCACTGCTTCCTCACCCCACCCGTGCCCATGGATATTTTTTTAATATATATGTTTTTTGGAAGTGTTTAAAGTTTTATTTGCCATAATTTCGCCATATCGACTATTTGGGTGCAATGCAGTAGTTTTTCTACTAACTTAAGTGGCAGAGCAATTAAAAATGCAACCACATATACTTGCGATTAGTGATGTTAGCCACCAAAACGGTCACTAACTGTAGCCGAGCAAGTAGTAGGTGATTGGAATTTCCGGTTTGGAACTAATGCACAACAGTATCAGCAACCGTCAACCCTTTTTAAGAGGGAACCTCTGTTACGTGGGAAAGCCTAAGCAGTACTAGTTGCGCAAACTTGTTGCATAACAAACGTGCCTCACCGATTCTAGATTGCATTAATACTCTTTCTCCATGTAATCCAGAGAACGAAGTTGGGTGTGTTTTTCCGGCAGACAATATTCAGCAATTTTGTCGTTTTGTTTTTACAAGGTCTGGTGGAGAGGTGGGACATGGTGCAAGTGAGAGCAGAAGACCTGCAGCGAGTTCGAGCACTGCAGCGAGAGATGGCAGCACTGCGCGGCGAGCTACTCAACCTTGCCGCTAGGGTTACATCCATGGAATGTGAACTGCAGGACCGCGACCAGCTGGAGGCTCGCATACATCAAGTGAAGGTAAATGATGTAACAGTCGCTTCCATTTAGTGTAACACTTATTTTTAGTGTTATGGTTAAGTAGAAACCGACAGGCCACTGACCATTTCATTTGTTATAATAACTTTTGACTATATTTTAAATTACATTTTATATTTTCTTATATAAATTTCTCATTTTTAAAATTGAAAACATAGCACACATTATGCTAATACTGAATTACCATTTAAAATGTAGGAAGGCGAAAGTGGACGAAGTATTTGCAGTTTCAGCAACGGCTTTCGGCCGTTTTTCTTAAATACATTTTATGAGTCAGATTGTCACTTTTTCGAATAGCTCTAAGGCTTAGTGTATCAGGCGTGCTTTCACGATTATGACAAAACTATGTTACGGTGTAGTACAGAACAAATATTTCTGTGAGTTGTCAATCTGAGATTTTTAGAGGGCTTTTAAGAAAATAAAAAGTATATAGAAAATGAACTGTTCGCTGTTTATTGAACTTGTTGGCTCTACTAAAGCTGCATACATTTTGTTACGGACGCTACAGTCGTGCTCTGTACAGAAAATGTTCTATTACGTTAAGCAGTCTGATATTGTTTATTTTAGCAAAAATATACACCTTTTAAATTCCCTAGAAGGGAGGAAAAGTGAGAAAGAAGGAAAGAAATCAAATCAGAAACTGGTTAGGTGAAGCTAATTAGAAATACCCAATATGAAATGATGTCCCAAATTTTATGTGTTGGATGAGCAAATCTGCAAGATAAGGATTTTCAAGAAAAAAACTCTATCACAAATGGGGAGGGTTAAATAGCCTGAGAAGACCTCTTCGGCTCACCTCCGTGATGAGGTAGACAGCTATCCCTATATTCAAGTCCTGAGTTCGATTGCAGGTTAGGGAAGTTATCCGGGCTAGGCTTGCTATCTGGGTTGTCCCATACTTTAGAAAGATGACCTGCCAGATTAAAGTACAAGGCGTCCTCACCTACGTCCCTTTTAATCTCGCTGGATTTTATATAAACGAGAAACCACAGAAAATAACTCAATCTTATACATTAGAAGAAAAAAATGTGAAAGTTTTCAAGTCACTTTTCTCGTAGACCAGTCACTTCCGAAATGAATCTCTTCAGTTTCCTCGGGGGCAAGCCTGCTCTTGTTGCTATCTGTGGACATTTGTAAACATAGCTATTTTTCTTTACTTTTTAAGCAAGAACCGATGTGTAATATAAACAGCCGAACGTTGTTTCCAAGTCCGTAAAGCATAATCTGGAAATTAGCTTTTGACAAACGCCTACATATATGTGTGACTAATGCAGTAGACAGTGAAGATCTGTACAGGGTAACGGTTAATGATCTAATTCCTGTTGCTCATAAAATGTTATGTTAACATAAAATGTTATGTTAACATTTGAGAATAGGGTTAAAGCTAACATTTTATTTACGAATTCGCATTAAAACAGTGGAGCCTAGCATTTTCTCCTGTCACGACCGATCAGCCAGCCGAGAACACTGCTGACGCTGGCGATATGGTAAATGGGAACAGTGCAACCGTAACAGAGCTTTCATTTGTTACTTCATAAATCATGAATCAGTGTCCAGCAAGAATTTCACTAACGCTTTCCTGAAACTGATTAACCCAAAAATACAGTTCATAAAGTGGTGAACAAATACTAAAGTATGGACTTTCAGTGAGTAGAACAAAATATTGTTACATTCCTTTTTCTATTCGTTCTTCTAGAAACTTATGATACAAAAACTTTTAATCCAGATTAAGTTTCGTTTGAACATTTAGACATTTCTTGTACGATAAAGCATGTAAAGCGATGGACAGAATTTTAAAGTTGTGGTTGTGTGATTGTTCATTAAATGAGCCACAAGAAAAATAAGTGGAGGGGAAGAGATACTTTTCATCTTAGAAAAGCAATGCATTTTAAAATTAAAACTAATAAGGAGGGAGCATCTACGAAATTAACTGCACAATAAAGAAATTAGTTGTAGGCCTTGACGATTATTTTGTGCAGTAAGATTTAGTCCATTTCTTACGGTTTACAAATTGTACGTAAGTAATTCAGAACGAAAGGACTTCCGAGACTATTAATAGAAAATTTAAAAAAAAGAAGTAATTTGGTATAAAAATGTCTTAAACATATGGTATTTTAATCCACACTTCTTGTTATTTTAAGAAAATGTGGAGTGAGTAGATTCGTTAGAAAACCATAACGCATCCTGGAAGATGCTGAACTCATGGTATTTTACTGACCTGCGTTCACATATATAAGAGGCTTCTTCCTTTTGGGTGGAAGACGTCTTCCTCCTTGTGTTGCTATCTAATGTATACAGGAGTTGACAAAATACGAGTCTCCTATCTTCCCAGTATTTGAACATTTTACTAGATGTTCCATATCAATTTCAAATTGATCAGAGCACAATGAATATGTGGTAGTGGCAAAGCTTTTTTCAGTTGATTACAATTTGTATGAAGTTCTTTTAACTTACAGTTTTGAGCTTATTTGTTTTTATAACTCATTTTTATTGCTTCAAAGCAAACGTATCTTTATTTCTTGCTGATCATTTGACATTCACTCTTATTCCGATTTGCTGCAATGCATTCCATTCCACCAAAAAGTGGCAGGTCCGATATGTATTTACATTTCTTTTTGGCATATTGGCACGAGGTTGATATCACCTTTGAATTGCAGCTCTTGAATAAGAGTTGTCACTAAATAAATAAGTTTTGAAGGGTGGTATAAATAGATTCAATCTCGCCATCAACATTTATAGTATGTTTTCCCGTATTTTTATAAAAAGAGAAAATATTCAAGCCCAACCAGTTCCAGCTCCTTGACTGGTTGACAGGGAACCAATCACCCTTACGGATGCGAGTGCAATTGTTTTGTAGTCGTATGAAGAGCTTCTAAAGTAAAGGTTTTACCTTCCAAAGCAGATTTAACTTTGTTCATTTCTATACGAGTTTTTAAAATTAGATTGTAATTAACTATAATAGTATTCCAAATTATTATTATTCCGCATATGTATTTGGACATTTTCCTTCAGTTTTATTTCTTTCATAATTGCAGTTGGATGATTGACATTGTTATTTGGTATTTTAGTAGAGGAAGTAAAATGATTAGATGAGATCGTTTGTCACTAGGGCTGTATGCACAGGAGGCATACTGTAATTACAGTAAGTTAACATTTTGGATCTAAATGCAAAACTGAAAGTTCTGCAGTTCGATGTCAGTTGTCCCTAGTAGTACTATATTTTACTGTATTAATCTCCTAACATTGTTTCTTACATTGTTTATAAAAATGAGAATTACGTTTTCATTTCTCTCCCTGAACTCCAGTGTTGCAGGTTAGTGCTGATACTATTTGAAGACCTGAACTTGCGTCTCCTCTGTAATTTACATCATTAGTTATCTGAGACGCAACAGCTGTCTAACATTGATTCTGTACGCGCTGAACCTGGTGAGGTTGAATGTGATGCGAGAACTTCAAGGTCACGCTTACCATTCCTGGAAAAGGCATAAATAATGTTAAACTATACGTTTTACTGTGATTATTATTTTAAGAAATAATTATGCTGATGCAAGTTATACGTTTATAATCTGCTTACTTCAAAAAATAAACAACCGATTAAAATAATTTCTACAAAGCATGTCATGTGTTTACTTATTTAAAGAAAACTAGAAATAAATTATAAGTTTATGAATTTGATACGAGTTGTCTAGATATGTGCAGAAATGCCACGCACTTTTTCAAGATCCACAAGCATAAAAATATAATTTAATAGCAGCGTTTGTGCAAGGTATAAGATTAAATTGCTTCAAATATACGTCTGCAAAGTCGTGTTAATGCTGTTACGTAAGAGACGTCAGCAAAGTCAGGGCGACTCAGGAATCGATAGTCATTCAGAGACATTGACCGAGCCATCGATGCCGGTTGTAGGTTCAACTCAACATACATAGATGGCGCGGAAGTGTCGGAAATTTCCAGTTCGTGTTTCTTATAGTGCCAAGAGAAACTTGAATTTAGACATTGCTTTACGTGAGCAACAACTAATTTATGCGTAAACATTTTTCGATTGTAATAGACGTAATTTTATATTATATTATATTGCGTCAATTTATTGCGAATGGCGTGTTGCATATGTTATACCAAAATTATACACGGAATATCTAAGAGCTTCAAAGTTCATTCTTTTAGTCATAATAATCTATTATTTATAATCTTTTTTTAAGAAATAACATATTATATGCTTGATCTTAAATCAACTTCGCTCATAGTCAAATTCCTCACCTAGATCCATACCAGCATAGCTTGGTATTATGTGGTAAATCGAATGCGCAAGCAAGCAGTTGATATGGGTTGGTCTCGTAGCTGTGTGAGGGGTACCGGCTTTGTGTAGCGTGTCCTACGAAAATTCGGGAACGTAAGAATGTGAATGTGTGAGTAAACTAGTGCGTAAACCACTACCGAAATAAAATGCACAGGCTAACATGCACGCGATGTGTTTCAAAGGTAAACAGCCGCGATATGGCGATTATATCTAATTTGGGGAAAATAAAAATTTATACCAGAATATCAACTTTCCAAACTTAAAAGGTACTTATCGCAGAAATCTGCGTAAGAAGATTAGAATATAATATGGAGGGTATAAATGTGGTGTATGGAGTTCTTGTATGGACGTCTCCAAGTTTGCGCTCCAAAATGTTTTAAAGTTAATACTTCTTCATAAAAAATTGTAATTGCTTGTTTGTAAATTGAACTTGTATGTTGTGATAAAAACAATGCAATTTTCATTATTGTTTCTGTTATCCACTATAAAAACTGCTGAGCAGAGAATCTTTTGTACGAAGAAAAATGCAGAAAATATGAATTAGTTACAATAAGGGGGAAACAAAATATTTGAAAGCATTAATCACATTGTTACACCTCAGGTTGACTCGTCAGATTTTATCCTTCTCTCTCTCTCTCTCTCTCTCTCTCTCTCTCTCTCTCTCTCTCTCTCTCTCTCTCTCTCTCTCTCTCTCTCTCTCTCTCTCTCTCTCTCTCTCTCTCTCTAACTCTCTAAAAGGCGGCCGGGGTTCGTTCTCAGGCGACCGCAAAGTAAGAAATGTGCCCGCCTCGGTAGCGTAGATGGTAACGTGTCTGCCTCACGTTCGAGAGGTCCCGAGTTTGAATCTCGATTAGGGTGAGTTACCTGGATAAGGTTTTTTCCGGGGTTTTCCCTTATCCTGAAAGTCCAATGTCGGGTGGCTCTAAGCTCCATGGACCCCGGATGCATTTGAGTATCATTTCACCAATTTCTAAATTATAAAAAATGTAAGAAGTTTGGTGGACAACACGGCGCTGGGGTGGATTTCCTCCGGGATCTCAGGTTTCCCCCGCCATCTCATTCCACCGAAACTCCATCTTCATCTTATGTTGCCGCATGTAGTAAAAGTGGACGTTAAGCACTACACAATCCACATTTTTTTCTATTCCAGTTAGTGCTTTTCCTCAAGTGTACATAATGCAAGTCAGATCTCGTATTGAAGATTCCTTCGCTGAGTCCACGATATTTACTGCTGTAAATTTGCAGCAAGGTGTTTAAATCTGACCTCCAGAATCCAATTATATATTTTTCGGATTCAGGATTGTTCAAAGTATTTTCAAATATAAAAATATGGTTTTCGTTATTTTAATGAATTGTTTCTCACATATCTTTAAAGTAAATGCTTATCTTGAATTGTAGAAGAGAAAGAAAGAACAAATGAATAAGGCGTGCTTGTTTTGATGAAGCGGCAATATTTGAAGTACAGGCGAGCGCGTCAAATGAAATAACAGGTTGAAAGCAGGCGTCAATATCGCGGCGGATTCCAAGGCAAGGAAGGCCATAAAGAATCAGATGATTTCAGTCAAGTACTAAAGCTTCAAGTCGAGAAATGGATTTGATTAAAAATGATTTCCTCCCTCTTGGTATCCGCACAAAGAACTGCTTCGTAAAAAGGGTAGTCATGTTGCACGCGCTGCGTTGTGAGGGGAGAGAACCGGGCGGTCGGGCGGGCTACGTGTCCGGAATCCCAAATCTCGTCCGGACATGGGGATGAAAAAAATATCAGCACCACAGCTCTAGCCAGTCAACTTTCTGCACTATTCTTGGTCCACTTGTAACACTTGTCTAAAGTAATACAGTGTCCTCCTCGTTGAATCCATTTGGAGGGAAAATATGTGGAAGATAATTTAATGAATGGATAATCCGTATCGTATGAGAGACTTGTAGAGGGAACGGTACGGTATAATACAGATACCGTACGGCACATGTTCCGTCCTGCTTTCCTTTAAAGTGACACACGGTGAACGTTAATTATCATGTTAATGAGAACTAGTTAGCAGTACTACTTATTAGCTTGCAAATAAAAATTGTCGATTAACATGTTCCTCACGCCTCAGCTTTAAGTAAAAGTAATACGGCAGTTTGAACTCTGCTAATAGACTTAATGCAAGTTTGTTCCCCGTAAATCACCTACTTCCTCGGTGGTCTGAATGGCTTGGGCCTACTGAACCCAAGGTCGCTGGGTTTACATCCGCCTGTATTTCTGTTTAAGGGGAACATAGGGTCTTCTGAACCTAGGTAACAGGTTGAGGATCAAAGGTTTCCTACTCAGATTCCGGGATGAGTGATCAGCCGGAAGTGAAAGTACGAGAGACATGAGGTGATATGAAAGATAGTGGAGCAATCGGTGTAATGCTGGCGGGGGAAGCCGGAGGACCCGGAGAAAACCCGCCCAGTGCCATATTGTAAACTTATGGTGTTTAAGTGTGCTTAAGTGTCAGCCCCATGTCAGTAGCTTTACAGCTATGTGGAATAAATTCCTAAGGGACGAAATTCCGGCACATTGTTGGCGCCGATAATACATGACTGCCAACTGACGGCGTTGTTAAACAAAATATTTCTTTTGTTTTATCTACTTGTGTACTGTACAGTTTGAGAATCTGTGGTGATATTTTCATCGAAGATTGCGTTTTCATACTCGTCCTGCAAATTGATTTTCCATCTGCTTATTAATCAGTAAATTGTCTATATCAGACCGTGATAAATATTTTGTAGTCTGAGACAACCATTAAGACGACTAGAACACATGAGAAACAAATGAGCTAGCAGATAATGATTATCCGGGGTTGTGGGCCGTGGTCTATTGCAAAATCTTCCATATGTTTCGTTCGAAGCTGCGTCGAACCTCCACAACCCCTATCTATGATTATCTACCTACTGTTTTAGGCTATGAAAGCCTACGTACTTCAAGTGGGTTAGCAATTAGACGATTTTTGGAAATACAACAAATTTCACCTAATATTTCGTAATATAGAAATAATATTATATATTAATAATATATTAAATAATATATTTCGAGAAAATATAAGTGTGACTACTGAAAAGCCACTTGAAATTGAAATCCTTTAGTGCACTTTAGTTAATGCATTGTTAATTCTGATGGTTGGTTGGTTTCTTGGGCTATTAATTGACTATAAATAGCAGCAGCTCTTTGCTCTGGATGGTATGTTTTCATGACTAACGGAAAGCAAACGCATTGTTAAGTTGTTACTATACAATTTTACATTCTATTTGTCTAAGAACGTTACGTTCCATTCATGTTTTACAAGTGCATCTCGTGCTTCTGAAGTAACCCGCCACCAAAGAATAAGTCTTATCGTGGATTTAGATTATTTGTCATCGCTATCTAAGAAAAGAACTACCTCTGTGTATATTTGATCTCTTCTTTTAACGCCCTTCATCGTGTTAAATCGTATCGGACAAAGAATGAAATTGGGGGAAATGATGCATGAATGAGTGCAGGGTCCATAGAGCTTAGTTGCCAGACATTCATCTTTCAGGACACTCGGGAACACCTTATCCATAGATTGGAACATGGAACTTCTTGAACGTGAGGCACACACGCTGTCACCTATGCTAGAGGTGGGCCCGATCTCTCTTGGTAACCTTCATGCAACAGGCACTGATTCAGTTTTCTTTGTCGTTTCACTAACGATCTAATTCAACTTATACTGTTATTTCACTTTTTCCGAGTAGCGGAGTAATGGATTAAATCTGAAGCAACCTCTTTTCGGATGGTTGATTCTGAGTGTAGTCGAACACAAGACGTTTTTAATATCTCTCAGTAGTGGCACTACAACTTCGTTGCAACCTCACTTGGAAAAACACCGAATAACCAGCACCTATGTTGCCCCATATCGCTGACGAACTGATTCACTCTACTCTCTATGTAACTGGAGTTTTCCAGAGGGTCCTAAAATGTTCGGGAGGCGGAGAGAATCCCATTATCTCCCGATAGCGCGTCTAATGTTTGATCTTCTCAACTGGTCGTTGGCACCTCTTATGCGGTAAGTTGAGGCCCATAGCGATGTCACAATAACTTTTGAATTCACATAATTTCAAAAAATGTATTCTAGGTGAAATCTCGAAATCAAATTTGTAGCTGAAATGCAGTTAGCGTGAGATTGCATATGGATAATGTTTATTGGCAGACTTGCAAGTCGATCGAAAATTTGTTTTATGAGATATTTGGTTATGGAACGGAAAAGTAGTCTACACCAATCTTGGCAATCATCGGATTACTTTGTTTCAGCCTTTTCCTACTTCACACTAGGAATCATCAAAAATGTATGGAGTGTAACTTTGGGAATCCAGCTTCCTTGTTATGTCTGAATGCGAAGTACAGAGTTGACATCAAAAAATAAAAATGGTGCGCATGAAAGAAGCCACTTTTCTAGTACATATCCAGTAACAAAAGAAAGCCGATAAGGAACACATGTTTCCATTTGGCGCGGTTTGCTGTGGCACTTTGCCGACTATTCTTCCCTTAGCTCATAAGCTATGCAGGACCAGATGTCCAAACCACTCTGTATACTGAATTCGAATCAATTGATTGGCTGTTGATTGCAAATTGAATTAGAAAGGAATGCGCGTGTCTGGTGCAGAAGCGGGGAAGGTTCTTCACTGGCTGCATACAAATGAATCCGATGGCTTGGCGATTGTTCAGGCAGAACACCCTGGCGGTGGTCCATATAACACACCAGTTTGACGTCTTTTTTTCCTTTTCTTTTAAATGCTTGTTTTGCATTAAAAATTGAATTTGCTTAACCTTGTGTGGAAAGGAGAAAATTGTTGCTGGCGGTTCTGGAATTTAAAGTTTCTGCACACACATTTTTAATACCTTTATCCAATAAGAAAGGAAAGTGCAGTTCAAGTTTATTGTATGCTACTTACGTTCAGCACACAGTTTCCCGTTAACGCTACCCTCGGTGAAATATTCAAAACTGCTTAGTTCGTAACCAATTGTTTTGAAGTTTTAACCAAATGCTGGGATGAGGCGAAGGGGGTCTGAGGTATGGGAGGGGCCTCGAACTGTTAAATCTGCTTGATTTGTTTACTATGAAATGTGTGTATGCAAATCAGCAATGTCTAATACTTTTACTATGTTCTCGTGAGTGTGTGCCTATAAGAAATGTGTTTGACTTCAAAAACTGCAGTATTTTCTAGAAATATTACGGCTAGAGTTGCTACTGTCAAACACTTTTTCGTGAGAGGAACACAGTAGTTAGTGTAGATATTACATCCATTTATGACATCGTTCCCCCTCAGTTAGAGGTCATTGTGACATGTGCTATATTGGTGTGGATGGGGATCGCCAACTTCTGGTGGTTAAGCGTCTCGCTTAACCCTTATGTCCACATTGGGTTACCCGGGTAACCTTTGTAAGTATAACTTCTTATTTATCAGGTGTTTTGAAGCTAATGTGCACACGCCTCAGGTTATAATTTATCAGGTGTTCTGAAGCTAGTGTGCACACGCCTCAGGTTATTCCTCAATTGTATCTTCATAAATGTCGTAATAAAAGCAAAATGTATATACGTTCAAGGAAGATAATCTAAAATGGAGAGGAATAAAGTACTCTCTCTAATCTATATTCGGGTTACCCTGGTAACCACACCTCTCTAATAAAACAAGTGTGAAGTTCACGAATGAAATACTTGTACCTGAGTATTGATTCTCTATAAATAGTCTTAAATATGTGCAAAATATATCAGCTGTTTGCTAATGGTGTCAAGTAAGTTACGTAATATAAAGCTACTAATTCTGCTACTTGTTTCAATGAAAAGATAAACTTGAAGTACTTTTTATTCTCAATGTCCACACACTGTTGTTGTAATGCAATGTTCATCACATACAGGATTTGTATAGTTATTGCAGCTCTTTCTTGTTTTCCTTTTCCTTTTGTTTGGTTGAGATTTACATACAAAAGTCACCAATGATTTTCAGCCGTCCAGAAGCATCTCGTTTTGGTTGAGGTTCCACTCGTTCAGGAATCAAATTTAGAGGTCTTCCTATCATGTACTCAATACCCGATTTCACAGAAAATTTTCTCAAGCAATTAGAATTCGATGATCTAGAGATAATGGAAGGCACGTGTTGGTCCAGCCCTTTCCCTCAAAATATTGTGTTTTGCAACTTTATTATACCAAAAGGTTCCTTGTGCCATTCAGTTCCATCTTTCTCGCGCAAAATGCCTGTAGAAGACACAATCACTTAACTGCATTCATCATCACTACTGCTATCACTCTGATCTCTTTCAACTTCAATATCACTACAAACATCAATAGTATCTGCAATACCTGAAGCAACCGCATCCTCTTTACCTGGAATCCATTCGATGTAGAATCTTTTTCGCTGAAATCTGCAGCTTCATCAACACTAGACATTAACTTTTTAATATAATCTTTCGCTTCATAGCTAAATCTCTTGTGCTCAGATTTAGAGAGTTCTCGTGTATCATCCACGAGAATCCAGAGTTGATGTTCTATGTAGCAAAGCATGCATGACAGTGAGCAATTAATGTTGTGCAACAGTAGCCAGCAACAGTTAGAATGCATTGTTGTATGGTACTAAATTTATAAGGTTACCCAGGTAACCCGGTTATAGAACTAAGTACAATTTTTTTTGTATGCGGACACAAGGGTTAACTAATACAAATAATGTATAATTTATTACGTTTATACAAATATTGGTAATTAAATTAATGTAGAAAATCTTAAATTAGCTAAATTGCAATAAAATATTGTCGGACATTCCATTAAGATATTGGTCATGCACTTAAATTGACCTTCCCGTCTGTTTATTTAACTTGGGATAAAGTAATTTGGTTCCTCTTTTCTACTGAACATACATTTAACTTATTCTGTAATTTCTACATTCATTTTGAATCACTCACATATTTTAATGAACCTTTTTGAAGCGCTCTGTCGATGTTTTATGTGCGTAATTAAAAGTTTAAGGAAGACTAGTGAGAAAATGCAACGAGTAAAAAATATTATGTACTGAACAAATAGAAACCGTTCAGATAATCCTGTCCGTCAGTATTTTGTGAGGAAAAAGAAGAGTGAAGCTCTTAAACAAAATCAATTCAGAAGAACTGACTCAATTTTAGTTTATTTAGGCGCTTTCATCATTGCTTTAAATGCGCTGTTAGTATTAATGGCTATAAAAAGGAAATAGGAAATTACCGTTAAGGGCTAAATTGAGGTGTACTTTTGTACCTAATAAAGTACATACTTTATTTGCATTTGTTGCTGAAACGAAAACATTGTTTTATTAAGTATTCTTCAGCCTGCTTGCTAGGCGTTCTCAGCATTGCCGTTACTCCCCGTAGCTGACGGATACACGTTAGTGTACCGATTCAGGTGTAGGTACAGGGACCGTAAATTGATACAGGCCAGAAGAGCGAGTTAAGTCAAGTTTGTTATTCAACATTTATTTTAGATTGTTTGATAAACCGAGAGATAAATATTCATTCATTTGTACTCTAACGAAATATATTTGAATGTGTAGGTAAATCGTCACAATATAAACATTAAATGTTACTTGCAAACTACTCTTTTGGCAGCCAAGGAAGCTGTGTAACTAGTTATACAATATACCAACATTATTAATGCATAGTTTTGAAAGAATGCAGGTCTTTCCTTCCAAAGAAAAGACGTTTTTACGGATTTGTAACATTCCAAGTGTTACCAGTAAATTTAACTTCTTTGTTTAATTATTTCTTTTTACGCCCAATGTGGAAATCATATCGGACGATGAAAGAAATGAGTTGATGTTCAAATGAGTCCAGTGCCCCTAGAGCTTATTGTTATCCTACATTCGCCTTTTAGGATAAAGGGTAATTTGCCCCGACTGATATTGGAACTCGAAACCTCTTGAATGAGTGGCAAACAGGCTAGTTACTCAGACCGGCGATTTAACTTTTGATTGCAATAAACGGACATTCAACTCTATTCGCGTTCTGTGGCTGCGGGACATAATGTTTCATGTCCATGCGATGAGGTGCAAAATGTGTACTAGAAATCTGTGAATGTATAGGCTAAGAAGTATTCCCTCTTGTATCTGGAGGATAGAAGCGGTACTATCAGGTCATAAAGGATTGTTACAAAATTGGTTTTTGTTTATTTTACAGCTAATTTACTTAAATTTTACAGTCTGAGTTTGTCGTTGCAAAATCATTGTTTTGTTGGACGTAGCAAAGTTTATAGTATCAGAAGTTGGCAAGTTGCGAATGTGTAGTTATAAGCTTTTTTATGAAAAATTGTCCGTCACCAGGTGCAAAGATTTAAATGTCCATCTTTTTGAGTAAAATGATCAGAATATGTGCATCTAGGCGTTACGTTGTAGTTTTATTATTATTATTATTATTATTATTATTATTATTATTATTATTATTATTATTATTATTATTATTATTATTATTATTATTATTATTATTATTATTATTATCATTATCATTATCATTATTATCATTATTATTATCATTATTATCATTATTGTTATCATTATTATCATTATTATTATCATTATTATTATCATTATTGTTATCATTATTATTATCATTATTGTTATCATTATTATCATTATTATTAGTGATGAACAATTTCTGCAAAGGAGGTAATGTATCTCGTGCGAAACGCTAATACGTAAACAGTTTTAAACAAACTTTCTTGGTGACAAGATGGAGAGCAGAGGATAGCAAAATATAAAATCGGAATAGGAGCAAGGTGAGACAAGTGACATCTTGAGCGTAAATTATCTCAAGTTTATGGGTTGGCTAGCCTGACAGCACAGTCTGCTCCCAACGGCACAGTACGTGACCGTTGTGAAGCACAGGGGTAGCCAAACAATGCCTGAGGCGACGTTACAGTTGTGTTGTGCTATACAGGATGTATCACTTAAAACTACCTTCGCAAAGACTCTAACAAAAATAAGATTTTCGCAGGATGTGGAGGCGCTAGCCACATTAAAGTAGGTTATTCAAAAATAAAGCAAATATGATTTTCAAAACACATATGTTGAAACTCCAATTGATAGCATTGTAAATATCATGGTTGTATTGCAACTGGTCAGTTATGCTCTGAAAAACTTAGCTCACGCTTGAGATGCAAATAGAAATCCGTGATATTTACAGTATAAGTGATAGCAGTGAGAATTAAGATATGTGAAGCGCTGAACGTCACAGTTAAACCTGGTAATGTGTGTTTTGTATCTCAAAGTCGACTTCTCTCGCTTGTAACTGAGAACAAACTTCAGGTTATTTTCTAGGTTATGAATTGGGTAAAAAATGACAGGTACGTTTTTGTTGAAAATGTTTGGTTATGTCATGAATTTCAGTGAGGCCTCGTGTTTGTGAAGAGATATTCGTAATGGTAGCTATAAGTGTTTCATTATTATGTATGGCTAATGTGGAGTGGAACAGAAACTGAACCATGAGGTTCTGTTTTGATCTTAGGTGACGTGTACTGTTCGGTATAGCAGATCACCGTTTTTATAATTAACATCTTCACTTTTGTTTTTAGACTCGAACTTTGGTAAGTCATTCATATGCTTGTAACAAGGGGTAAGTGTGGGTGACTCAGTTGATTTAGGCGCAGGGCTACTGATCCCGAGATGGCGGGTTCAAACCCCTTACAGATCAAATGGTTTTTAAGGATTGCTAGCATGCAAAAGAACTAATGTACAAAATTCCGGCACAGCGGTGGCGCTGATATGATCCTGGCAATTGAAGCCGCGTTAAAAAAAAAATGAAGTTAATTTTCGTATGAGAAGAATGTTTGAAGGGCCCAAGTGTGTTACTAAATGACTGCGATTGAATTCAAGCTTTTTTGGGTTATAATTCTGTAGCATCTTTGGAACCTTCGTATGATATTCAACATGTAGTTCTAGCCCATCGCTAGCATTGAGCTAGCACAGACTCTTTATCTTCCGTCGCTTTCATGCTTCCCTGTATTTCCTGTAATTACTGACGCTCTAACCGGACCTGAACCCACAGTCCCTGTACTTGGAGTTCTGCTTTGCTCTCCCCACCCACGCAGCCTGGTGTTAATTGTGCACATATCTTTTGTCAGATTGAATTGGTGTGAAATTGAGTCATTTCAATTTCTGCTGGGGGGGGGGGTTTAGGATTGCCTGACACATGTAGCTTAAAGAAAATATTGCCTTATATTTCAAATGTGAAATATTTGAATTAAAAGTACCAAACTCCTACTTTTTCTTTTGGTACATCAATAATAATAGGGGGTGGTCATTCAATGATCCTGCTCGCCTGCCCCAAATGGTGCGCCTAGTATGAACTGTTTGTGTGGTTTAGGGAAGAAGTTTTGAAAGCGAGGGAGTCTACTGACCTACTGCACTTCTCCCGATCACTCCTGAGGGACCAGTCGCAGGGGGAGATAGGACTTGAAATGACTTCTTTACCAACATAGGAACTGTCACCATCGCCGAGTAACAATGTCTTTATTTCTGTGTAACATCTGTGTAAATGTAATAGTGGTATGTTCTGTAACAGATTCCACTTTGTTGTTTATTTCATATATTTAAACATCTCGATTACTCTGCTTGGCCTAATTCGTTCAAAGGGACGTGTTCTACCGAAGGCAATCCCGAGTTTTTGTTATTTCGTGTCGAAGTAAAAACGTTTGATGACCCAGAAAGTTATTTAAATAAAGTTTATAATTGGTGTGAATTTCTCGGTCTTTGTCATTTAAAGTGCGTGGAAAAAGCATTTAGTGACCAGCTCCTGTGTTCCCTTACACTTAGAGCGAAATGTAGAGTAAACGGAGGTATATTCGTGATATACATGCATTTTTTGTTTTATTGTGGTTATAAAGCACTGTATTTATAATTTTATGTTATTCAAGACCATTAGAGGCAATAGATGTAGAATTATTAATTCATTTTGACAATACATTTTAATAGTAAAAGTCTTATTTGTAAGGTATCATTATGCAGGCAATTTCGTGATATGGGTATTTAATTTCGTGATACTGGTGAGGTATGTTCGTGAATGATGGAAACCATTATATTTCCAAATAATAGTTGGATTTTTCTCAGATATTTTATCAGAATCAATGCAGTCATTCGATATTTCAGCTGCACAATTATCATACCTAAATATTACGTCATCTTCTGAGCACTGACACAACACATTGGCACAAGACAGGAGCATTGGACCCATTTAGGTATGACTATTCTACATAATATTAAAAACAAATTTGTTTATGTACGCCATATAAAAACATGACAATTTGAAATTATGAGCACAAATTGCATGCCATGCAAGGAAGCCATTTTTACAATGGCAAAAATGCTAAGAAAATAGTGTCAGAAAGTAAGAGATTATGATTCCCCAGTATATTGTATCACTATGACACTAACAAGAATGGAGTGGAACTATAGCTACAAACTGATATCATTTAATGATAAATCTTCTTTGTACAATGGCACAAAAACACGCGACAAAACCTCGTAAGAAAATGGCTGAAAACTTTCTTCTCCTAATATAACTTTATAGTTTCCGTCTTCATCCGTCAGAGAAATGCGTCTGCCGATAGCTCCTGAGCTATACGGATAAATAAGTCAACTATCACCAGTGAAAGGAGAGTTAACATCAACTGGTTTCTCAGCGACATCCCTTTGAACAAGTATCACGAAATTGCCTATGTCACGTCAATACCTCCCTTTACCCAATAAGCAAACTACTGCAAATGTTTGATCTCAGCAATCGTGAAACTTAGGTAAGTCAGGTGAATGGAGCACAACAGACTCGAAGAGAAGGTACTTCATTCGATGCCCGTTTTCAGACTTCCTGTATATCTTTAAAAGCATTTTTAGAAAGAGGTCCGAAACCACGTGTGTATGTCTGTATCTAACTTCAGGACGAATTTTCAGTTAATATCGAAATTTGTATTTAAGTTTTAGCACATTCCAGATGCTACACGAAGATTTTCAAGGAAACCCCTCCGTCTCAATCTACCCTTTACGTATAAAGCTTTGGAATATTTTGATTAAAATTTGGGATGTGGTAACATGTTAATAACAAATGAAATGTATATATTGAATTTCTTGGGAATAGCCTATGAATCGCAGGACATTTATACGTGGAATATTCGCCATTACTGTGTGCAATCAGGTTATCGTACGTATGGACAATTAAGAAGTTGACAGTGTTGAAACAAAAGAAAAGCGGGTGAGGGAATATAGACAGAACACAGCTTGTCAGATGAGATCAGCCCGCAATACAATTTGTAAATAAAATACGAAAACTGTAAATGGGCAAGAACCACTCATTTCATTTATTGCACTCGTTATTATATTTGAGATTATTAGCGATCTATGAGGAGAAACTTCTTTTGGTCACACACAAAATACTATCCAGATTGGTGTAGAGGAATGAGCAGGTATTGATGCTTTTGTTTCCAGAAACGCTAAGGCTATATTTGTGATGTTTGTTTTTTGGTTACAGTCTGAGTTGGCAGCACTTCGAGAAAGAAAGGCAGAACTGTTACGGGTGAATGTCGCGGTGCACCGTTTTCTCACCGACACAGGCCACCCTGCCGCCGTGCTCAAAGATGAAGTGTCAGACCTCTACCGTGTTTGGGAAGAAACTTTCCAGGGGTAAGTACCAAACCGAGCCATAGAACATTTTCAAACAGGGACTTGCACGTAGTATTCAGAAATTCCCTCCAAACACTTTAAGCTAGAGTGTAACTGTCAGTAGAGATTTCTTCATTTAAGCTACACAATTAGTTTTATGAAAGCAAAGAAACGTTCCCAAATTAACGAATTTTGGTGTTTAAGTGAAGAACATGAATTCTATACAAGATGTCTTGAACGTAAAAAATAGAACTTGTGACATATAAACGGGAATAATTTGGTGGATGTGTGTGATTCTCTCAATGGCATTGAAGATGATTTGTGGATGATGGGCAGTGCTGTCCTCTCGGAATGCCACTTTTTTGTAGTGGGTGATACGTATGTATGTATGTATGTATGTATGTATGTATGCATGTATGTATGTATGTATTTATTTATTCACTGCAATTGGGTACTACCCGGTGGCAGAGTTAAGAATACAGATCAAATTACAAATACTAGATTTACAACAATAACACAGTAAACAATACAAACATGATATTATTTTACTTTAGTCACTTAAAACATATCTAATTACTTCTCTATTTACATATTATATACCATTATAATTTAAAAGTTAAACTATAAACCATCTAGATTTTTTCTAAATTTCTTCAGCGTCAAGGGACAGCCCTGAAAGACTGCTACAGGCAATTCATCCCATTCTTCAATGGTTCTATTAACAAAAGAAAATTTTCCTACGTCAGTTCTGTATCTTCTACCCTTAATTTTATACCTATGATCGTTTCGTCCATAATAATCCGGATTATCTAACCTTACACTAACGTCCACCCATGCCTCTACACCAGCATTAGCTTTGAATAATGCTACCAACCTATGTTTTTAAGACATTCACATCATAAACCTATTTTATAAACATAATTTCAGCAAATACCATTTTTGGGCTTCCAAACAAGTGCCTGGAGAAATCGTCTTTCGTTATAAATGCTTAGTGACTAAAATGCAAAGGGACTTGGTTTAATTCCTGATCGTGGATTTTGCTATTTTGAGAAAATTCTCTTCGGGAATCAAGACCAGATGTATGTTCAAGATACTCTAGGGAAATAAGCCAGTTGAAAAGACGATTAGAAATAGACGTTTCGGGAGCGTACAGTGCTTCCATCATCAGGATATTTTAAGAAATGTTATAACCACAAAATGTATATTTGGATTTAACACAAATATCAACAAAGACAAACACTATCAGTATTCGTATCACGGAACAAAAGATTGTTTTCAGTAAATTAAATGCCACGTCAGGAGATGGCGTGAGTGTAGAAAAGTAATTAGGTCAAGGGAACGCAACTACTTGATGATGAAGCTGTATAGATCAGCATAGATCATATTCGTCGTCAGGAAAGCTTCAGGTCTTATTATAAGACCAGATGTATTTGGTGTCTGTAAATGTTCGTACCGCGAAGGATACACCATTAGGCAGAACTTTGGGACTTCAAAGAAAATTGCAATGTTCATTTCTGAAACGCTAAATATAATGTGGAAGTCTTGGCATTGTTCTGTAATGAAGGTATAACTGAAGAAGCGAGCTGAATCCTTCAAGTGTGCGGACTGTGCAGGAAACACACGCTCGGTCACGTGCCCTTCTTGTGAGTATTTATCGACTTGTATTTATCCCAAGCCTAGGGATGGAATTCATTACTTGAATAAATATTGACCCTTAGAGGTAGTTAAGCTCTCACTGCGTTATTTGACATACGCGCGCCAGGGTTGTGAAAAACTCCGTGCAACAAAATCGTATTCAACGTTCAGGAAAGTAATGTGATAAAATCAGAGTGTGATCAGCGATCACACATCATTCCTAATGATGTCATTAAGCATAAGAATCAGAAATGTATCGCTGAAAAGATAAACAGTATATACATGCTTCCAAATGAATTAAATGTTTTATTTGACGGTACCTAAAGTCTTTCTGTAAAATTCTGAATAAAACGAATGCTATTTTTTGGGGGTTTACTAGAATTGCGCATACAAAGTTCAGCAATATAGAAACATGAATCGTCAAGACAACGCTATTGTTTATTTCAAAGAAGAAAAATATTAATTGCTATTTTAGACAATTTTATCTGCCACTTTAAGAACAACCCGTTTGTTATTACCATGATTTAGTCTTGATAAAAGGGGGGGCGGAAATAACACAAGAAACCCCTTTGACCTGACAAGTGCTTTTAAGAAATCTCTTAAACAAATCTGAAATTTGAAAAATGTTTTTGACATGATTTATGCTATTTCCAATTTGTTATGCGAGTACTTTGGGCCAATCTTTAAAGGACAGGTTTTAGAAGATTCTTTTTTTTTTATAATTTTTTATTGATCGATCAGCAGTACAATGTTTTACAGATCAGAGTGAAAAGAAGGTAACAGTACAATAAGAACAATAACACTCAGGGGTAGGCTAACAGTCCGCCCCCTAACTACATTAAGTTAGAACTCCAATAATACTCTCTGAAAAATTATGTCAATATTGAAGATGTAAGACACATATCAAGCACTAGAATCACTCGAATCAGATGTATCACTTAGAAGCAGGTCCTGTGGTAGTCTTCTCTTCAAGCGTGAGGGCTGGCGCGTGCGGACGCTGATGTTATAATGCACAGCTCCTGGAACTTCTTGCAGCGTGGAAAAGAAACGACGAGCGATCCTGCGAATGTAGTCGTGAAGAGGTAACAGTCCTAGTTCGTGATGGAGCTGCTGATTACGGATGAACCATGGAGCGTTGGTAGCGATGCGTATGAAGCGATTCTGTATAACTTGAAGACGACGCAGATGACATGTGTGTGTGGCCCCCCTACACTTGGCAGGCATATGTAATAAGCGGACGAACGAGTGATTTGTAGAGTAACAATGAAGACTGTAGGCCGAGGCTGGAACGGCGATGCAACAGAGGTGAGAGTTTCGAAAGTCTCCCGGAAGCCAGTGATATAAGACGATCGATATGAGCACGCCAGGTCAGTCGAGAGTCCAAAAGCACTCCAAGGTATTTAACGGGAGTTGTAATGGGGAGCCAAGGGACATTGTTCCTGTAGAGAGACACAACGGAGTAAGCGGAGTATATCGGCGAAGAGTGAAGATTTTAGCTTCGGTTTTCTGAGGGTTCAATGAGATCCGCCATGTGCTGAACCAATGAGTTAGGCGATCTAAAGAGAGCTGTACTACTTGTTGTGCGTGCTGGAGATTAACATGAGAATAATATAGTACTGTGTCATCAGCGTCAAGAGCTAAAGAAGTCGGAGCTAAGTCAGGAATATCAGAAATATATATGTTAAATGGAGTCGGGGCCAAGATAGAACCCTGTGGGACACCTGCGGTAATATTATAGACGATTCTATAAAGATGGTAGTGTTATTTATCAGAAATGAATTTCATCAAGGATCCTGCCATTGGAATCTCATTGAAAGACATATAGTGTATTTGTTAGTCTGCATTACCAAGAAAAGAGCGACCAATTAACGGTGTAGGGTATGTTAACATTGATGGCCAGAACGTTGAGAATGGTGTAACACCAGAAACAAGCTGCAACAGTTGCTCGAGCTTTTCGCGGAATGAAGTATAACGTAACTGTTCAAGTAAATTCAGTCCAAAGCATAGGATAGACTGAAAAGTGTGTTTTTCTAATGTATAAAATATAGGCATTACAATAACTATTACGTGTTTCAAATGGGAAGGTGTTTGTCCTTGAGCGCTACTAGGTGAGCAACCAATCAGAGTCCTGCGGTGTCGTATTGCAGGAGCGCCAGCCTAATCAATCTGTATGAAATACTATTCGCGCTAAGACAAAAATTCATATTTTGCCAAAACTGATCCATGTGGAAGGAGAGAGCAATGTAACTAACATAACCATGAAACCCCATATTGTTAGCTCAAATAGTTTTCCTAATACAAATAAATAGATACTGCAACAATGCATTGCGACATAAGCACTGTAATGAATATAATTATTGGTTGGCATGTATGTGTGTACGTATATTTAAATTACTCAGAACTGAAACGTAAATTTGACATGACGTAAAAGAAATATGTACTTTGAATAAGCCAAGGTGTTTATTAAATTCGATGAGAGGAAACGATACATTTCTTGCTGGTCTGGCAGAACGTGTCTGGTCACATTATATCTTTGTTTATGAATAGTTCGTAATATCTATTTACTAGAGAGTTCAAATCAGTATTACTCAGTTATTCTTCCATGAAAAAAATGTATCAACTGGGTCATTGAGACGCGATCCAAACCCCTTACCCCCTTACTACTGCCAGAACAATTCAATTGAGTTAATATGGGCTCAAATTATGCTGCAAACAGAAATAATATTTTTAAACTGACTGACGTTGAACGACTTATTCCCAAAAAATTTGACAAGGAACACAACAAGACTGCGAAAACTCGCTACTAGAAGTACGAAGCATCTTCGTCAGTATTATGTAAATTTAAAACGAGGCGCGAATGACAGAAGTGACAAGTGACTTGAACGTTTCAAGATGGGAGGTGGACAGTGTACGATCCAATAATTCAGTGAATTATAAAATCGCCAAGTAATTAATACTTGAAGCAAAGGCGACATCGGCATGTTGCTTTCGATGCACGTTCTCACTCAGTATTACGTAAATTTAAAACGAGGTGCGAAGGACAGAAGTGACGAGTGACTTTAACGTTTCAGACCGGAGGTGGACAGTGTACGATCCACATAATTCAGTGAATTATAGAATAGTAAAGTTATTAATACTTTTTTCCGAAGGTGTTAACTCGTATTCGTTGTGTTTTAATCGTTAGATCACGCACACATTCATACACTCATACATACTGCCAGACTCTGGGGAAGATGAGGAATTATCTTGATCGGAGAAAAATCCCCACCCCCACCGCCGGGAATTGAACCCGGGACCCCTAGTACGGTTATTAATACTTGAAGCAAAGACGAGATCGACATATTCCTTTCGATGAAAGTTCTAATTCAGTATTACGTAAATTTAAAACGAGGAGCGAAGAATGACAAGTGACTTGACGTTTCAAGACGGGAGGTGGATAGTGTGTTATCCACATAATTTAGTGAATTATAAAATTGCAAGTTATTAATACTTGAAGCAAAGACGAGATCGGCATATTCCTTACGATGCACGTTCTTACCTCTCTTGTATTTCCGCAGTAACCTTCATAGCAACTTGTTTCGACAGTCTATACCTCTGTAGAAAATCTTCTGCTAGCTCCTCAAAATCATTTCTTCTCATAGGCCGTACTCTATTACACGAATGTCATTTAAACGGTCTTATATATAGCAAATCTACATCAACAGCTGCGTTCACGCCCGCCATCTTAACTATTTACAATTGTTACGGACCTAACAATAGAAATTTGGCTTGTAAGTTTAACAAGAGATTTAATACTAGTGTTACGCTAACACTTGTTGGTGAAATGCAATTTTTGTTCTAACTACTGCTAAACTCTTGACATCTTTTGGTGAAATCGGGCAGAGGTAACTTTCCTGAAGTAAATATTTATTAACATTCGTATATAAAACAAAGTTCATATTTTTGTTGTAGCCTTTGCTGCTCCTGAAAAGTAGCAGTGTGCTGTGCACTCTATTTCATCTAATACACCATGGTTATAACCATTGAGTTAAAGGTGGGCTATAAATGGAATATCCCTCCCCCCGTGACTAATGAGTGCATCAATGTGTAACTTTACACGAAAAATAGTTTTGTACGGCCAGTCCAGTAGGTTGTCACTAGTCGCCCTTTCACTGTTAGCTGTAGAACTGCTTCATGTGTATGCTGTTGAGGTTCATTTGGTACGTGTTGAGATGAAAGTCGTATAATGGCAAGAGTTTCCTGGAACAGAACAACGAGCACTAGTTTTTCTTCTCTTTTGTAGAAATGTGCGAAGAACAACAGAGCAGCAAAATGAAATCGATTCCGAAGAGCTAGAGAGAAAATGAATTAAACCAGTTGGGTGGACAGGCTAATTTCTTGTGTGATAAAAGTCCAGTAAGGGAACTAGGTACCTAATAACACTGCGCAGTATAAATGTCTGCAAATGATGTGGCTAACCAAATGAAGATGTGTATCCAGGATCAAAACAATGGAATGGTTCTCTGATTGAGTCTAAATAATATTATAGTTGCTTTAAGCAGAAACTGCTCTGAATAATTATCTAAATAAGAAGGAAGAAATGTGAATTGGCTTTTGTTACTTTCTCTACAGCTTGGTTATGTCACGCAGGGAAAGTATTACATCTGGTGCAGTATATCGAAATTCCACCAAAAATGATTTTTTTTTAAAGTCTCGTAAATCCTTCTCCTAAAAGAACTTTAAGAAATTGGTTTCGTTTTGGTCTTGGTTAAATTAAGCCTAAGCCATTACCAAGGCTAGGAAGTTCGTACTGCCCGCCGTTCCCTTTGCAGGTTGCGACCGACCCTCTCCCGGCATCCAAATAAGTCATAGATAAGAAACGCGCAGTGGAGAGGCATTGAAACCGGTTGCCAAGAGAAAAAAATGACTTATGAGACATTCATAAATGCACATTGTGGCAAAGCTCAAGCAATTATAATTCGGGTTGTAACATTTCCTGGTCGAATATAAAATAATATCCAAATAATAAAATTAATTTCTTTAATATCTGAAGACGTTTACTAGAAAGAAATGCCAAAGCAGGAATTTTACTACATATTTACTAATCTGTGGCCGTATTACTAAAAACAATATACCTCTGAAGCCTTTCAAATGAAAACTTCATGCTATGTCCCCTAAAACAAGATTTGTTTGATTGATAATCCGTTGCAAATTCGTTAATGATTTCAGCTAATTTAGTTTCTCGATCTGGCTTCTCTTTTTTCCATGTTTGCTGAAGTATCCCACTGAAATGTAAATACTGAAGTAAATAAAGACATGAATAAGTGCATTTCTACAAAACATACAATGGTTGTACAACAAATTTAGTTGCTCATCTTTGAAGCACAACAAAGATATTTGGATGTCTTCCTTCCTACCAACGTGCTCTGTGTGATGCAGTTACACCTGTTTTGTAGTAATGAGTTGCATTCTACGATGAACCTTGCCCTTGCTAGTAGCGCTGCGTGGTATAGCCATGCCTGGCCGCTCTTACACTGCTCAAGGAAATCGGTACGAACTTCTTAGCTCTGTGTCATGTAGTTACACCTGTTTTGTAGTAATGAGTTGCATTCTACGATGAACCTTGCCCTTGCTAGTAGCGCTGCGTGGTATAGCCATGTCTGGCCGCTCTTACACTGCTCAAGGAAATCGGTACGAACTTCTTAGCTCTGTGTCATGTAGTTACACCTGTTTTGTAGTAATGAGTTGCATTCTACGATGAACCTTGCCCTTGCTAGTAGCGCTGCGTGGTATAGCCATGCCTGGCCGCTCTTACACTGCTCAAGGAAATCGGTACGAACTTCCTAGCTCTGTGTCATGTAGTTACACCTGTTTTGTAGTAATGAGTTGCATTCTACGATGAACCTTGCCCTTGCTAGTAGCGCTGCGTGGTATAGCCATGCCTGGCCGCTCTTAAACTGCTCAAGGAAATCGGTACGAACTTCCTAGCTCTGTGTCATAGAGTTACACCTGTTTTGTAGTAATGAGTTGTACTCTACGACGAACCTTGCCCTTGCTAGTAGCGCTGTGTGGTATAGCCATGCCTGGCCGCACTTACACTGCTCAAGGGAATCGGTACGAACTTCCTAGCTCTGTGACATGCAGTTACACCCGTTTTGTAGTAATGAGTTGTACTCTACGATGAACCTTGCCCTTGCTAGTAGATTGTGTGGTATAGCCATGCCTGGCCGCTCTTACACTGCTCAAGGAAATCGGTACGAACTTCCTAGCTCTGTGACATGCAGTTACACCTGTTTTGTAGTAATGAGTTGTACTCTACGATGAACCTTGCCCTTGCTAGTAGTGCTGCGTTGTATAGCCATGCCTGGCCGCTCTTACACTGCTCAAGGGAATCGGTACGAACTTCCTAGCTCTGTGACATGCAGTTACACCTGTTTTGTAGTAATGAGTTGTACTCTACGATGAACCTTGCCCTTGCTAGTAGCGCTGCGTGGTATAGCCATGCCTGGCCGCTCTTACACTGCTCAAGGGAATCGGTACGAACTTCCTAGCTCTGTGACATGCAGTTACACCTGTTTTGTAGTAATGAGTTGTACTCTACGATGAACCTTGCCCTTGCTAGTAGTGCTGCGTTGTATAGCCATGCCTGGCCGCTCTTACACTGCTCAAGGGAATCGGTACGAACTTCCTAGCTCTGTGACATGCAGTTACACCTGTTTTGTAGTAATGAGTTGTACTCTACGATGAACCTTGCCCTTGCTAGTAGCTCTGCGTGGTATAGCCATGCCTGGCCGCTCTTACACTGCTCAAGGGAATCGGTACGAACTTCCTAGCTCTGTACACCTGTTTTGTAGTAATAAGTTGCATTCTACGACGAACCTTGCCCTTGCTAGTAGCGCTGTGTGGTATAGCCATGCCTGGCCGCTCTTACACTGCTCAAGGAAATCGGTACGAACTTCCTAGCTCTGTGTCATGCAGTTACACCTGTTTTGTAGTAATGAGTTGTACTCTACGACGAACCTTGCCCTTGCTAGTAGCGCTGTGTGGTATAGCCATGCCTGGCCGCTCTTACACTGCTCAAGGAAATCGGTACGAACTTCTTAGCTCTGCATTACATTCATTTGTAGAAGCTATTAACTTACACTTGATGTTATTGGCTTTGTTTTGGATCAAGAGTCCAAATTATAAAACAGACTTATTCAGTTGTCAGCTTCTGCAATACTGTACTTTTTATTTATTATCTTCATAGAAAGCATCTTGATCAAATTCATATAGTCTTGCAACATGCCTGTAAGGGCAACTGCATATTAAGTGTACCCATTTACATTTGTTGTGTTTTTGTTATATGTATTGAAAAGGATTATAATGCCTACTTCTTACTGAAAACGCTTAGGAAAATAATTGTTAAATAGGTATGATTATTTTTTCCCTTAGTTGATATGGAGAAGACATATTTCACGCAGGTACAGTTCATTAATAGGTTAAAATGGGTGCAGAAGCTTATACTCCAAGCATTAATTTTTAAAATTACGATATGTGGGACATTTTGAAAATCGCTTATAATTTAGACATAAACTATTAATTCCTCAGAAACTATTGTAACTAGAAAGTTGAAACTTGGTACTATTTCATTCTTGATCGATCACAAAAATAAATGGTATAAATTTGAAACAAATCTAACAAAAGCTTCAGATATTTCAATTTTCACCCTTAAGCGCCCCCCCCCAAACCCATGTTTTTGATTTTTGACATAGTTAATTACTTCACACCTTTTTGCATATTATGGTTTTTAATGGTGGATTTTGTGCGTTTTAATTATACGACAATATCTGTTATTTTAACTTGCTGTGGAGCCGTTTATGAAATTTGGAATGTAGAACTATTTCGCCTAGGGAAACGCAAAATAGTATGTGTTTAGGGAATTTGTTGCAGCATATGTTGCGATGATTGTAATTTTGTTATAGTAAGCCATTTTACTAAAATTGTGTGTTTCTAAGCGTTTACTTAGCAAATTTTAAGTGCCTATTTTGCCCATTTTTAGTGTCTTTTTGCCTGCCTGTTTCACACATTTTTAGTGCCTATAAATCCGCTCCCTAGTGATAAATCAGTAATTCATCCATTATTTGTGGAACACTTCTCAAATTTGCATTAAAAACAGATCGTGCAATATCGCCTCAATATGAGGATAGATTGAGGAAATGTTATTCCCATCTTAAGTGATGTTCAAAGGTGTAATGGCTAGGCTTTAAACAAATATGTCTTAGGTTTTTAAAGTTAAGAAACAGGACATTTTAAACTTAATACCAGAAGGAATTTTGGCAGACGCAAAATTTAATGGTGGTTGGCAGGAAATGCTGGTTAACACAACACCCAATCAAATGCTTGTTGATGTTAACTTGACAGGTACAGTAATACACCCTATAAAGTGTTTTCTTCACCCTGTCGCGCTTCACTGCTAGTGGGCGACGTTCAGGCGCCATTATACTAACGTTTGTTTAAACAAGATGCGTTACCAAGCGAATGGTTCAGGTTGGTAATGTCTGTGTCCGCATACGGGAAGTCCCGGGTTCAAATCCCGGAACCGACCAGGTTTTTTTTTTCCGTATTTTCATTCAGTCTTCAAGATAATTGGATAAACACCACGGTATCCAAAGCTCCTCCCTGAGTTTGAAATAATAGAAAAAAATAAAATTACAGGGTGCACTGCCATTTCTCCATATATGATGAGACTGGACTGAACTCTAATGCCATCCGCTCGCTATATATAGGAGCAGATACAGTTGCCTAGAACGAAGGCCTGTGGATACGTGCCGGTCTTGTATAGAAGCAGAGCTACAGGCCTCTGTGAACAGGTAACGAACTGAGATGAATGGCACCTAGAAGGTTCACTGACACTACACGCAGGCCACGAGGTATTCTTTGACAGATGTGGTTAAAGTGACGTTAAATAAATTGGGGGGGGGGCGGAGAAGTTACATTTATCCTATACTATCTCTTATGGTTTTTCATGTGCCTAAAGTTACGGTTATACAGTCTTATTTAAAGGAAATTGGAAATACATATTTTATTCCTGATACTTAATCGAAAACAACAGTTTCTTCAAGTAATACAGTAGACAATCATTGCATATATAGAGAATAACCGTACTTATTTTCAAGTATGGAGTGAGATACTGTTTTCTCAATGAGAGCTACTTTTACATGACTTAATATTGAAGATAAATTGATATGATTGTACATGTATTTTATTTGTATTTTGCAGTGTGTCGCAGCAGTTGAACAACCTACAGCGGGTTTCTCAGGCCTGGCAACAGTTTGAGGTGCATTTGTCGGAACTACAGTGCGCTCTCCGTGGCGACCACAACACGTTGCGCATGCTCGACTCCGCGCTGCAAGGTGGTAACGTGTCGCAAGACGTTGCCACATCTGTCCGCGATGTTGCCAAGGTCCTATCAGAGAAACCAGAATCAGACAGCGACGAAACTGTTCACACTCAGGTAAGTTGGAATGTTTTTCAGTGTGAAGAAATGATTAATTTCCAACAATTAACTAAAATAAAAGGAGTTTAATGATGAAGCCTGGGACTCAAGTACTTCTCGAATATGAGAGCTCCTATTGGTGTACCGGGGAAGTATACCAATCAAATGGAGAATTTAATGTCATGAGGACGAGTTGGCCATGGTAGCTCAAAGGACGGAAACCAGGAGATCCGTGGTTCAAGTACAGGATATAACACAACTACAAACAAAGACAAAACACTATCAAAATTCGCATTACTTCAGTAAATTAAATGCCTTCTCAGAAGATGGCGTGAGTATAGAAAATTGTGTCAAACAAACGTAACTACTTAACTTGTTTATCAAGCTTTGCTTCTTAAGCCGACGTATTTCCATTTTTAAGGCCGGTTTCCAAGAGGAGCTGAACTTAAATCCAGCATCACGATTAAGGGTGCTCCTCTCGAAAGAAATGGCCAAAGCCTCCTTAACTCTCCGCTCCCAGTAATAATTTAATAATTTAATTTACTGAAAACGTCTTTTGTTCAGTAATGCTAATTTTGATAGTGTTTTGTCTTTGTTTATAGTTGTTACATCCAGTGTTTCATTTGTGGTTATAACATTTTATAAATGTCGTGATGATGGGAGAGATGCACACTCCCGAAACGTTGACATCTAATCATCTTTTCACCTGGCTGGCTGCCCGAGAAGAAAGTGAGCGTATTCGTCGCCAGGAAAGCTTCAGATCTTATTTTGATCGCAAGAATTGTCGACACGGAGAATCTGGCCATAGCTACATTGCCTCTCCAAGGTTTTAGAATTGTAATGTTTTAAAAATTCACATAGGTGTTGTTTCACGGACGATCAATTAAACAAGAGAACGTCATTGAAAATTTAGGCGAGTCATAATCTCAAAGAAGGAAAGCGGGTTTCGCAGTTGGATGCCCACATATCTCATATATGAAGGAAGGCGTCATATCCCCAGTGGAATGTGATGTCTTGAATATTTGAATTGTGCGTGCCCCGAACAATATTAGGCCCGTAGTAGTCGTGTAGGGAGAGCTTGATGTATTGGTCTGCCTGCCTGCCATCTCCTTGCTGCTAATGTCTTCCCTACCTGTTGACAACCACCAGCCCTGCAACTTTTACACCATAACTTGGTGCAGTTTTTTCATTACTATATGTTTAGAACTAAAAGTATTTCTTTCCTTCTGGAAATCTAGGATTTATCTTCGTCTTTATTAAATAGTGATTTATTAGCAGTTTCGGTTATAGGTCTGCGTAAGTTTTATTTGCCGACCAAGCCCCAGTCTCAGGTGCGTAATCATCTCCATATAATATTGTGTGATACAGCTGGGAATTGGAAAATTTGCAAGGGTTTTTGAGGGTGAGGGACGGAGAGGTGTAGCATATTTGTAATTGACCTCCCGCTCCCCAAACCTTACCATATCTGTTGCACCGTATCCCAATTTTCTCCGCTGTTATATAGTATGACGAGCCCAAATTTGTAAGCACAATCAAATGGTGAAATAAGCAAGCAAATAAGCACAAAAAATAAAACAAGCCCCAAAATAAGCAAATAAAAATAAAGATTCAATCATAAACGTATTGTTAGAATTTTTACCTTACTCAAGCTTGTTCCAGCACACGAGAGAGTTAGCTTGAGATTTTCTTGAGGGATGCTCCTATGTTTTTAATGAAGAATTTTTATACTGTGAAAAGGATCAACGTCACATGCCGTTACTGGAACATGTGAAAAGCACCACAGTCCTGTATGAATGAATTTCTCTTCGATATACGTTTCTGTACCAGAAAGTTTTTTGAAGAAATTTTAGTGTTTCGTAACCAGAGTTTTTCGTTAATACCTGAGTTTCTCAAAGGCAGTTTTCACAATACCGTGAGTCTGAAGACAACGTTACTGAAATTTCATCTTATCAAAGAAAGTGAATGTTCCAAGCTACTATTTCGAGCTTCTAACTGTGTTATAATAGCAGGTATTTTAGAGAAGCGCTTCTGGATGTACTCTATCTTATCTTGGACGACAATATTAGCGAAACATTCTTGTGCTGAGGCGACGTTGCTTGCATCTTCTGCGTCTACGGTGTACAGCATTGTTTTATTTCATTGAAATGTTCTGCGTAGAATGACACAGCATTTAACCAAGAACCCGATCGAGTTAAAACTGACTTGAGGAGGTAAAGACACACTTGGAAGGACTTCATGAAATTTTTGAACTCTAATCGGCGACAGTAATTTGTAATTTATTTCTCATCTTTCCTTTTACAACATCAAATGGAAATACAAAATCAAGATTATTGTTATATAATCCATACTGGAAAACGCCGTATATTCCTAAATCCTGAAGATCCTATCCATTAAATAATAATTTGGTCCCCATACACCTAACCCTAGGTTTTTGTGTATTTGAGACCCTCTACTCCTTTTGCCATTTCACGTATTATACTCTACATTTTTTCTTAATTGTTCTTAGCCATCTCTCAAGTTTCCCTAAATAATTCCCTGCATTTCTCCTGTTCTTTTCCCCTATTACTGACTAAATTTTTTCTAATTACTACTTCACTCCCCAAATTGTTCCATTTATGTAGCCAGGCCTGCTCTCTCCATATCTTTGTTTCACTACAATATAATATACAAAGCGACAGTAAAGCGGTCCGGGTTCGATCCCACCCATGGGGTGCGGATTTTAAGTTCCGGGTATAGGACCGGTGCTCACTGAGCATCGTGAGGAAACTGAGGGGCTTACGACAAGTAAGCGGTCCTGGTTACGAAAACCAACGTTCAGACTGGGGGATGCCGAGATGCTGACCACATCTCCTCCCCGTATCGGTTGGATGATCGCCCACCTCTACCTTGCGCAAGTGGGCGAAAGGCCGGATGTCGGGTTGGTAGGCCTTGGCGCCAGGGTTTATTTATTATTTTAATCGGTGACAGTACAAACCTTTGTTAACGATAGAGACAAGAAGTTCCACGTTTTTATATCGACTCCTAACTCTTTCTACGACATGATGTAAATAGTCTGAAGATAAAACGATGGCTAGGAGTGAAAATTCACTTTTAAATTAATATGATTTGGATAAAATAAGCTATTTTAATTTAAAAAGCATAAAATACGCAAGCAAAGGCCGTATTTCAGCAAAAATAGCATTTATAAGCATTTTGCTTAGAAATCCGGGCTCTAATTATGACAGTTACTCTACATGGATAGTTTCATACTAACACGGAAATATACAACCTGTAGCAGGATTGCTCCGTTGTTGTTGGTTTCGATGCCCCAAAGTTGCGGCAACATATATAGCAAGATTCGTGCTGGTATCTCGTTTCCCGTCGTTGGTCTTACTTCGTCGATCTTACCTTCGTCCAAAATATTATGACTTGATGAAGATGTTCCCCGAAGTTATCAGGAAAATCCTTAATTATGCCTCGGCTAGCTTTTAATATTCTTCTGTTATATTCTTACTTACCAGCAATGAAAACTCTAGTTACAAGGGTGGTAACGAGTGAAGAAATCATTAAGATTTTTAATTTGAAATTCTATTAGAAATCAATCTTTTGTTTATTTCTTTTAACACCAAATCTATTACAATTCTTATCACAAAACTTTATACTGTGATCGGAATCAATCTAATACTTCAAATAGAACTAACACTTAAATATTTTCGAGCAATTTAAAAAGTGTAGGATCTCTTCGGCGTTCCAGAAAGAAAGACGAATTTTCTTTCGGTTTCTACACCAAGATTATTTAATCCTTCGTTACTATCGCTATCCATGTATTACTTTTACTACTACCGATTTACTACTACGTCACTACATTACGTGTTACAAATATTACAATGGCCAATCACAGAATTTTGGGCCTATAAAAGGAAATGAGACTAAATGGGAGGAATTAAGAATTAGGCGTAAAAAACATAGGTTGGTAGCATTATTCAAAGCTAATGCTGGTGTAAAGGCATAGGTGGACGTTAGTGTAAGGTTAGATAATCCGGATTATTATGGACGAAACGATCATAGGTATAAAATTAAGGGTAGAAGATACAGAACCGACGTAGGAAAATTTTCTTTTGTTAATAGAACCATTGAAGAATGGAATGAATTGCCTGTAGCAGTCTTTCAGGGCTGTCCCTTGACGCTGAAGAAATTTAGAAAAAATCTAGATGGTTTATAGTTTAACTTTTAAATTATAATGGTATATAATATGTAAATAGAGAAGTAATTAGATATGTTTTAAGTGACTAAAGTAAAATAATATCATGTTTGTATTGTTTATTGTGTTATTGTTGTAAATCTAATATTTGTAATTTGATCTGTATTCTTAACTCTGCCACCGGGTAGTACCCAATTGCAGTCAATAAATACATACATACAATTACATATATTTTTACACAATTTTGTTATTCTTTTATAAATTTATAAAATTTTCAAACCCGTTTTAAATATAAATAAAAACAACTGTTACTAACCTAACATAAAATTTACCTAAAATACTGGAAAGTGTTTATATGACAGAAAATTGAGGGCAGTCGAATTCCAGCTGTGACTTTCCCAACATGGTTAACATTCTAGAAGTGAGTAATGTGGTTTCCAACGTAATTCGCGTAACCAATGACCAACCGCGCCATCTTTATCCCCTTTCTGCAGTGTTTGTCACTATAGCCTTCACGGAAACCCTAAAGGACTAAGCCAGAGCGGCAGACGAGAACAAACGGGCATGTCTATGAACATGAAGATTTTGCTGCGTAAACTCCCGACTAGACAAACCGCGGGGAACGACTACAAAAATAACTAGTTTTTGAGTTGGTTTCTCTGTTTGGTTTAAATAGAAGCAATATTTCTTGCACGGCCCATTGCTTGGTAGAGCGACAGGTGAAATGAGAGGCTGGTGCAATCGGAAGTGGAACTGGCACCCACCGCCTTTACTTTATATGCAAATGAGCGAGATTCTCGAACTTGTACTGCAGCACACCACCTCGCAGACTCGCGTCATCATTTGAAATAAGATAAAGCAAAATTCAGGAGATTAAGTGTTCAGCTTAACCATTATAATACTACACAATAAAGGGCGCTGGGGCAGCGCAGTGGCTTCGTTCGCGGCTCCCGTGCAAAGGGTCCCAAGTTAGATTCCCGGTTCTGGGATCAACCCTATCTACGCCTTCACCTCTGTCTAGCGCATGTGAAGTGCCCCATATGCTCAACGTTCGGAATCCACGGTACGAACTGTAGGTCCTCTCGCCTCACCGTCATCCTCACTATTACCCTATCATTGGAGGTAATGGGCCCGCCCTCGGGGTGCCTCCACCTGAGAAATGAGTCCTGTCATCACGTGGTAATGGGGCGAGGTTACCCCGAAGGCCAAGGTGCCACGTGGGGAGTGTTGGTATCCAATCCAATATTACACAATAATATTAATTCTGTAGCACATATATTGACAAGAAATTAGCGTCGTAACACGTGGTGGGTTAAGAGTTGCTATGATATAATGGTCCAGATGTAGCAGCTGCTGCTGAAGAATTCCTATCCTGATAAAAATCAGTTATGTGAAAAACAACTATATGACGGTTAGAATCCGCAACCGTAGCTTGGAAAGCCAGTGCTAAAGTTTAATTCTGCAATGTTTAAGAATGTATTCTTTTGATAATTACTAGTTTTTTTTTAAATCAGTGCTTCGCGGATTAAAACCCTACATGGAGGGTAGAAAATAATGTTAAAGAAAAATGCTCCACCTGCAGCCGTGAATCGAACCCGAAGCTTCCACGTGAGAGCTCCATTCGCTGATATTCGATCGCGGAGAGTCCAAATTGAGTTTTATTTACCTATGCTTTTTCTGCCATTTTTAGGCCTTTTCTTTCGGCTTCTTTCTATTCCAGTTACAATTTATACAAAATAATGTAGCAATTGCCCGCCTCGGTAGCGTAGATGGTAGCGTGTCTGTCTGACGTTCAAGAGGTCCCAAGTTGAATCTCGGTTAGGGTGAGTTACCTGGATAAGTATTTTTCCGGGATTTTCCCTTATCCTAAAAAAAGACCAATGTCGGGTAATTCTTTAAGTTCCATGGACCCTGGGCCCATTTTGAGCATCATTTCACCCATTCCATTCATCGTCCGATATGACTATTAAAAAAAGTTGAATGAGGTAAATTAAAAAAAATGTAGCAATTGAAAAAAAAATGACCAAAAGAGGCATTATATTCATAAAGCTTTCCGTACCAAACAACGGATCTTAAACTGATAATTGGCAAAGAGTGGAACTATTCGGCATGAAATATACACAACAAAACCAATATTTGAAATGTTGTAGCTCAGTGATTCAAGATATCTTTTAAATGAATTACGACGTTGCAGTTTACAAGGGACTTTAACCTCGAACGCTCGGAACCGCAGGAAAGCATGCTTAATATAACAATCGACCATAAACAAATCAGTGCTCTGTGTCTTTACGTGCAAAATCTGCATTCCATCCAAATGACATGTTAATGCAACCAATGTAATGATATATACCATAGGAGGGGAAATCACACAATTCAGTGACGTCAGTGTGTCGTCACATGTTCAATCAACAGTGCCAAAAACCCTCTGTTTGAAGTACGTACAATATACTGCATACTTGGTCGGGTTTTTTTAGTCCTCAAGGGGAGGTGTGGAATTTCATGAAGTGGTTAAAACAAAGTGGAAGAGAACAATCTGCACATCTCATTAAAGCCACATTGTCACATTCAAAATGACTTTCGAATACATGCAGTCCAGTATCAAGACGAATGTTGGGTAGCTCTACGCTCCATGGACCCTGGACGCATTTGAGCATCATTTCGCCCATTTCATTCACCGTCCGAAAGTCCAGTATCAAAAGCCACATTAATATGCAATTGAGTTACTTATACCGCCTCATTAGTTTGCATTGGAATTCATTCCATTATTGTAATAGTCATAAATGTTTTCTAACACTCTCTTCCTATACACGGGTCTCGACATCCCGGGTGGACAGAATTCGCACTCGCTTTGCCTTGACTGTTCCTGTTGCTTTGTAGATGAACAGCCATCTTCAGGTTTATGTTTTTTTTTTTCTGTGCCATCCCCATTATAATTCTGAATTGTGTGATATATCCGTCAACTCCATATTTTCGAACCCGATGTTATCTGCGTAACTTTGTCCCTAATTCGTAGGATTAATTCTCTTCGTGATATCACTGTGCACAGTAACCCGCATGCGATCCCTCCAAAACAGCAGCTATACCGTTCATGCAGCTCGAGCACTGGTTTAGTGCATCAACATGCTACCGTCTGCGGCGCTAGCAGATAAATGTGGGAAATGATACAGACCACCGTTTTAATGATCGCTTGTTATTCTGAGCACGTTTTCTTGTGATTCACTGCTGTCCAGGTTAAAGATATCCCTTATCGAGTATGTCTGTTGCTGGCAGCACAGTTTAAACATGAACCAGACAGGAAAATGAAAAGTTCCAAACCTGAAGCAGTGTTTTTATACTTTTTATGTCTCTTATTTTAGACCTAAAGATCGTTTAAGATTACACAAATGCTTAAATGAGATGAGCGTCTGAAACAGCTTAGATAAATGATACTCAAACTCAGGGGAAGTCTACAGTGAAATTAATTGTCTTTATTGAGATTCGCCGAACTCTGTCTACCGTCAAGGCCGTAGCATTCCTAAACACATAGCTAATACTGTTGGTTATTGCCTTAAGGGTGTTTGTTGCATTGCGTCGTTTGTAATTGATTCGTTTTAAATAACACTCCTATTCATAATATTAGTTTTAGGAAAATGTAATTGCAAGACTAAAAGGCAAATATTGTCAGCAACATATAATTGTTACTTAACCTATGACGGCATTTGTGGTCCAACGGTGGGTTTCTAAATACAGTTATTGCATGTCCAATTTTTGTGCCTTTTGAGGTTGTTTTCCTGGTTGAAAAATGATATTGTGACTTTGTGGGTTCTTAGAATTAAGTCTCGTTTAACACACCCAAACGCTGACCTAAAGGTCGTCGCCCCCACGTCCACCCTACTCGCACACTGCAACTGTCCATTAAGAAATAGGCTAGCAAACCTCCTTGTCGCTTATTTATACTTGAGCCATTGTTTCTTGAAAGTTGCCGAAGTTTCACTGCCTTTCACGACGCAGCGAGAAATTCCGTCGCTTTCCCTCTCGGCAAGCGTTCAGCGCGCGGACGTGGCTTGGAGAACTTTCTATCTCTTTCCCCCTTCTCTCTCGCTCTCTCTCTCTCTCTCTCTCTCTCTCTCTCTCTCTCTCTCTCTCTCTCTCTCTCTCTGCGTTCGCCTATGCAGGAGTCGGCAGCAGCAAAACAATGCCTGGCGAAATATCTAGTCTTCTTTGACTTGAAAAATATTGCTAAGTATAGACTGGGTAACACAAATAATTGAGTCGCGATAGGCTTGATAAAGTAATTGCAAGAGGGTATTGTAAAAGCACAAACTAAAATTGCTGTTTCAAAGTAAGCAAGCAGTGAACACGGAAAATCTACATATTTCAAAGCCGTGTTAGTTGGAGCAGTTAAAGGCAATGTGTAAATATTGCTCCCAAATTTGACAAGGTGCAGCAAATATACTTCAAAGAACTAAAAGTCAAAATACATAATCTGTTTCTAACGTTGAATTGACAAAATGGAGGGACAGAAAATCTGGAGGATATGATCCTTCCCAGTATTGATCTAGTGACCCGGGGGGAAAAGCCAAGTATCACGAATATTAGCCACGAAATCAAACCAAGGACTGCCCGAATGTGGGCCCATCCCGCTACATTTTGATGTAGGAACCCGCAGAGGATGGGGGTGGCAAGTTGGAGTTCCGACAAGTGATTTATTTACCAGCATGTAAAATCCTTTACAGGGATGTCGTAAAATGATAACATTTAGAATCCCTTACTACTCTGTCACAGGATGTTTCGATTACATCCATCATCCATTCCCAATGGTGCAGTTTCAGAAGACCAACCAATCAAGCTTTTTCCCGTACCTTTGCAATAGAATCGATCTGTTCCGCTTCGTTAATTCATAGGAGAGAGAGAAAGCACAGGGAATAGGGACAAGAAGTAATCCGTTTTGTTGCATTTACCGAATTTTAAACATCTTATGCTGAAATCTCTCTTGTAGGTAATGTCATAATGGTTCATTTACTTGAAACAAAGTGTTCCTAATATAATGTACCGTACTTGTTTGGGCGACTTAGTTGCTTAGGCACTGGCCTATTGCTTCTAAGACCGCAGATTCAAATTCCACCCAGACCGTTGACTTAAGTGTGCTTAAAAGCGACAGCCCCATATCAATATATTCGCTGGCAGCAAGAATACTTCTGCAGAACGAAATTAGCCTCAGCGTCGGCATTAATATGATCCTACCAAGCTACAGCGTTCTTTAACAATTTGTTTGTGATTAGTGATTTTATAATAGGGTGCACAGAGTACAGAAATAACGGAGATACGCGTACTTAAGTAAAGTGAGGTATGTCTAGTAACAAAGGAAAGCAATAGAGAACGTATAAATAGTGAATTGCGACATAAGTGTAGTAAGTGCATCGTTTGTAGAGTGAAGAGGAATGTGGTGATTTTCCCCAGTGCACGTAATGTTGCATAATTATGTAGTATGTTTTCGGCGATAGTAAACAATAGACAGTTCTTAAGCAAAAATAAACTTGCTAGCATCTGTTGAACATGGTGGTTCAAGTAGCAAGGTCACTACTGTTGACTAATTGGCGATCGATTATCCAGGCCGTTTGTTACCTTAAAAATAAATAGCATGATGCTAATGTTTTGATTTACAAGTAAATTGGGGGATAAAGCCTGAAAAGGGAGGAGGACTGAGGTGACAGCCCTGTCGTCCTGCATGTTCTGGAGATAATATGCTAACTCCTTGTGCCCACCCAAGGATGATGGATTTTGTTTCGTTGTACAAATCCTAACCGCGAATTCCTTTGCAAGGGAAGTAAAGCCTTCCCTTATAGGTTTAACACTTAAGCGATATTTCATGCTGACTAGAGAGTGGGAGGGTGAGAACCGTGAAAGTTAGAGCTTATATAAATTAAATAGTTAAATTTTCAGCTCTGTCCTTTCATCACACTCGAGAGCTCTGGAGCTCGAATCTCTAATGGCCAAGTTACTTGATAACGTTTCTTCCGAGGCTTCCCTTTTCCTTTGAAGACGAACGTAGGCCCCATTTTACCCATTTCATTCATTAATTCATTAATTCTCCTTTTAATATGGTCTATTAAGTTTAAGGACATTAAATTAGAAGAAAAAAGGTTACAGATCCTAATTCATACTGCAGTATTCCTCAGATTGTTTAAAACAATGCAGCTTCATTGTTTGCTGTTAAAACATTTACATCTATACGGAAGAAGAGTCAGACTGAAAAATTCAATGCCATAGGCGGGATTTGAACCACGGATCTTCTGGTTGCCGTGTAGCCGCTCTGAACCTTGAGCTACTATGATGGCCAATGTGCCAACATGACATGTTTTTCCCGTAAACCACTAGGAGTTCTCATAAACACATGAGACAACTACCTTAATGGCGACTTACTATGCTGTAAGTACTTTATGTCCCGGGCTTTATAGTTCGGACCACTATTAGGTACAATTAATGGAAATGAATTGTTCTTTCACACTAGCCGTGTGTAGGCTAAAGTATGGAAGGATAGTCAGTTCAAGGGTTAGAGCGGCTGGAGGGCAACCAGAAGATCCGTGGCTCAAATCCCGGCTATGGCATTGAATTTTTCAGTCTGACTCTATACTTCCGTACTTCTTTAGCCTACACACGGCCTGTGTGAAAGAACAATTAATTTCCATTTACATCTATTGTCTGAGCGCCAGGTTCTAGTCTGAGATCTATCGTACTTGTACTAATGTTCTACCCATTGTCATAGCTAATATATCACAGTTTCACCAGGAATTACTCTTATGCCCACCATAAAAAGGCTAGAGGGGAATGAAGGGCAGGGGAGCTTGTACTGTTTATCTGCTCCGGTAGCGGATCTGTTTACTAGGAAATGAGTGTATGAAAGTACATGAGTCACCCATGCTGCCAGATCTAATGTACGTTATACATTCCTCTGGCTTACCTTCTTGTCCTGGGCAAACAGTACTAACTCGTGCAAACACTCGGCAAGTGGTGGCAAATAGATTTGGCATCTTCAGTATTAGTGTAGAGAACACAATATTTTAAGTTAACTATCTAGTTTACTACCATGTACAAACGAACCACTGAACCTCGGAAGCTGGACGTAAAAACATATTCGAAATGTGTCCTTGTGTTACAGTCACAATGTACCTGCGAGAGGTGTTTGTAACACCATTCTATGAAATGTGCTACAAAATCATGTTTGCAAAACAAGATCTTTATTGTGACAGTTCCATATGCAAATAAAAAAAAACCCTAAAGATGTAGGTTTTTATGTTCGCTTGTCCTCATTCATGCGTGACTTTAATCCCATCGATATGGCCATATATGATGGGCAAATTATTGTGCTTGATACTAAAGCAGATTAGTAGATTTTTGAAAATAAGTAGATAAGGTAGATGACTAAAAGAAGGATAATGCATGTAGTAATGGCAAAAGTCGTTTTGTTGTAAGATAGCAGCAACGATTCATGTTTCTCTTCCTCCTCCAATGAAAACGGGTATGAATGCCGAACAGCGTCCATACTGCCTACGCATCTGCGTCTAACAGTTCTGATGTTACCTTACGACTCAAACCCATAGCACATTAACTCTGTTTTTGTTTTTTTATAGGTTGGCGACACGAGTAGCGTGATCCGGAACACAGAAGGTTCCTTATCCGACAGCGGAATATCGGACTCGGGGTCTGAACAGGAGCTGAGTGAGAGAGAGAAACGTCTAGCAGCATTGCGCCGTTTGGCGCGACATCTTGAGGCCGTCCTGGCGCCCGGAAGCGCCGCTCTAGTCAATATGGCCAAGGTAAGCTGATACGAGTTGTTAACCATTGTTGCATTGGTTGGTCGTTTGTTTGTCCGCCTTAGCTAACATTTCGTTTGATCGTTCCCTTCAGAGAATCGAGCAGACGGAAAATGAACTTCGAGGGCTACAGCAGGCATGTCGAGATCTGATTCTACGCACCGCAGTCTGTGTAGAGGCACGGCAGACCCAAACCGTGGCGTTACCTACCCCTGGATCAGGCCAGTTGCGGCGTACTTCAACTTCAAGGTAAGACGTTAGGCATTTGTTATGTAGGCCTTTGCTGATACTTTACTTGGTAATTCCTTTCGTTAATCAGCTTGTTTAATTTAGTTGATTTAGTAATTGAATATCTTTTATTTCCAAAATATAGATCAGTGCTACACCACATTAGTGCTTCGTCAAATTTCATATGACTTTTTTAAAACCCATTTGCTAGATTATGAGGAGGATGAGATTTTACACCAAGACATCAACTGCCCCTCTCCCCGAAGTAGATACTAGTTGACTATTGTGAAGCTAGTACAAACAAACAAGACATAACTTTACATGTTTGGAAGTTTTTCTGTTGACTGATTATAAAAGGCATTAACATAATTTCTGAATTTTCCCAGTAAGCATTCTAACCCATTATGGACCCGCCTCGATAGTGTAGATGGTAGCGTGTCTGCCTCAAGTTCAAGAGGCCCCGAGTTCGAATCTTGGATAGGGTGAGTTACCTGGATAAGGTTTTTTCCGGGGTTTTCCCTTATCCTGAAAGATGAATGTCGGGCAACTGCTACCTCCTTGGACCCCAGACATATTTGAGCATCATTTCACCCATTTCATTCATTGTCTGATATGAGTTAACGTTGGAGGACGTGAATTAAAAAAAAAAAAAAAAAAAATACCATTATGGGATATTCCATCTTGAATGGTCCAAAATAGAGGCAAAATCAAACTTAAATGTTTTAACTAAAATTAAACGTTTTGTATTCGAAGACATGTCTGATATATTGGTTTAAGCAAATTCATTCAATTTATAACATTTAAGTTTTGTAAGTAGAATTGTTCACATTCAGTATTCATTTCTTAATTTCCTAACCCCAGCCTTTTATTTAAATCCATCTTATTTTATATCCTATTACTTGAGTTCTATATTGATGTGTAAATATGTTCCTTCTAGTTTTATTTAAGTGAAAAAAGTTGATGTTTTGCACTAAAATCACATTGTAAGATTCCACAATTGAATTATATTCAGGCATGTATGTATTGCACTGGTATCTGGCGGGAATTTATTTGAAATAATTAAAGAAGTCATATTAAAAGTGGTGGACAAATATGTAGTCTGGGTCTCCTCAGGACTTGGGAGAGCCGAGAGCCCTGGGTCCTTATGACAGTGAGAATGCTTGCTATGTATTATCTCCCTTCCAGATTCTATTACTATAGCAAGAATATTGATTTAGTACCACATGACTTGTCACCTAATATTTAATTCTGGACTACTTAAAGTAGTCTTAAAATTGTAATATCTATACAAATTAGTAAACTAGATTTGAGTTTGAGTATCTATGCAGTGTGATATTGAAGAAATCAGGTGACATGATTTGGGGTTTAGTACATACTTATCATAAGTTGGAAATGCTGATCATCTAAAACATTTCATATATTATATGTAAAAACACAGCTTTGTTTTAGTGGAGGTAAGTAGGGTTACAAACCAATTTTGAATTTAAATATTTATTGTGATTTTGAGTGAGTGAGTGTGTGGTGTTTTAGGGCCCGTCGACAACAAGGTCATTTGGGCCCGTATTGTGATTTTTCCTGGGATTTTTATTTGCATTTATCTTTATTTGTAGTCTTTGCCATGATTATTTGTTCAATTTTACCTTTTGCATTTTGAATGATTAGTCTTATAAGGGCGCTGATGAGCTACATTTGAATACCCTTGAAGTATACTTCATCACTGACATTCAACTCTTCACCATTTTGTTCTGTCATTTCATATTAGCCCATGGAAAATGTTAGTAAACATCAGGTTAACATAATTGCTTTTTGTTAGTCGCTGTGGGCAAACGATCATATTGACAATTAGAAACCATTTGTTGCGAATATTTATGATGAACAAAAGGAAACAGAAAATAATAAAATATTCTTGTACATTAGCTACGAAAATACACTGAAAGAATTTTGTGACTATTACTTATTGTATCTTTTAATAAGAAATATATCTGTTATTAATAATGATCATAATCATCGTTACAGAAAACTTGTGTTTTCTGCATTGAAGGGAGATTAGTACATTGTCAGATCTTGACACATATTGGTCTTTTGGCTTTTTAGAAACAAGAGTTAATAGAGGTGTGACTACTGAAAGTGTTCTCCCATATTTATCTAATTAAGCTTGTTTTTTTCTTATATTTTTTCTTCGCCTTACAGCATAGTGAGAAAGGAAGAACATATATTTTCCTTGAATCTCTAATAGCTTTGCATTTGCACTCGTTTTAAGAGGAAGAATAGTATAACGAATGCTTGAAAAGCAAATGTTATTGTTAATCCATATTTAAATCAAAATAGTGTAATTTCCGAACAGATGTCATTGGTTTATTAAATTTGTTCAAAGGGGTAGAGTGTGCAGCATTTATATTATTTACATAAAAGTTTGAGTATAATTTTGGTATAGCTCTCTAAAGCAGGTTCTTGTTTGACTGTTAACATGCTGACAATGGTACAGTGAAGTCACCATGAAAATCTTTAGCAGCATAATAAACAAAATCCAAATGTGCTGGCCAGCCAATTCAAATTTTGCATAGTTTTACTTAAAATATTTGATCACAAAACAAGAAATATAAGCTAATATTGCTTTCTATCTTTATCATAAAAATTCACAGGATTTTTCAGGAACCCTTCATAAAAATGAAACATTTTGCAACACGGAAATAAAAATGAGAGTTAAAAATGAAATTATATCACTTGTTTCTCCTCGGGATTTTCACACCTGTGTTCAGTCACAGGCGTATTTAGAAACGAGCCTCAGAATAATCACAGGCCAGAGGTTCCTAGGATTCAGGCGACTGTGAGAAGTGACTGACAGTGTGTTACATGCTACTCGTCCAGTCCGCCACTGAGACGCGGAGATGGACAGCGCGGTAATAACGTTTCCCAGCGGTACGTACTTTATCGAACATTAAGGCGACCTGCAGGTGAAACGAACGACCTCTGCACTAATGGAGATCAGCTAGTCCGAGCCAGCTACGGTAATTATTTCAAAGCCACGGCTTAGGATCGGATTATAATGCTCATTTCCGAGCCCCTCATTTCAACAGGTGTCAATAGGGGCGCATTATGTACGCTATGTTAACAAGAAATCACATTGCTGTGTGTACTCACTATCGTTTATTTTGATATTTCTTTTGTCTACTTCATAATAAGTGAGATAAACTCTTACCGAAGTAGTTCACCGTGCATTTTGTTTTGGGTACAGATGGAATAGAGGAAACGGGATCGATGTTTAAAAACCGGACCTTTAATACTTACGTAGCGCAGAAAGAACTGAATAGCAACAATACTTAAAATGACTATATTCAATAACGGATATTTCGTAAATTGAAAGAGTAGAGCCAGACTGAAAAATTCAATGCCATAGCCGGGATTTGAACCACGGATCTTCTAGTTTCCGTCCAGCCGCTCTAACCATTTCAGCTACTATGGCCAACATGCCATTAAATTCTCCAACTGAATCGTATTTTTCCCGGTAAACTACTAGGAGTTCTTATAAACACATGAGACAACTACCTTAATGGTGACTTACTATGCTGTAAGTACTTTAAGGCCCGGGCTTTATAGTTCGGACCACTTTTAGGTACAATTAATGGAAATTTATTGTTCTTTCACACTAGCTTGAATTTTTCAGTCTGACTCTACTCTTTCATAGTGCGTCCTATACACGGCTAGTGTGAAAGAACAATTAATTTCCATTAATTGTACCTAATAGTGGTCCGAACTATAAAGCCCGGGTCTTAAAGTACTTACAGCATAGTAAGTCGCCATTAAGGTAGTTGTCTCATGTGTTTATGAGAACTCCTAGTGGTTTACCGGGAGAAATACGACTCAGTTGGAGAATTTAATGGCATGTTGGCCATAGTAGCTGAAATGGTTAGAGCGGCTGGACGGAAACCAGGAGATCCGTGGTTCAAATCCCGGCTATGGCATTGAATTTTTCAGTCTGGCTCTACTTTCATAGTGCGTCCTACACACGGCTAGTGTGAAAGAACAGTTAGTTTCCATTTCGTAAATTGTCAACACTACAAAAAGTTATTTGAAAGAAATTGTCTGTTTTAAAGCCGTCTACATTTTGTATTGTGATTTTGTCTACTATTACTTATGTTAAACAAATTATATGGAATTCTTTCAGAATGAAGGGGACTTATCTTCGCAATACACACACGCTTTCTAAAATTCCTTTTTATTATTACTTATTTAGTGGCTACAAATATGTATTTGCTGCGAAATCCCGACTATTAATTTTTGGATGCAATACAATACCTACTTCCTCTTAGTATTATGAGTAGGGGGCAGAGAAAGTAGAAACAGAAAGCCAACATAAATATACAACTACTTAGTTAAATGAGAGCAATTCAATTAATCATCGCCACGATTGATTAGTCAATTGAACATCGTCCTTGTGTAAGTTCCTGGCATGATTTTCATTCGTAACTGCTTATATTTAAATAAAAACCTCTTTTTGGATTCTAAAATGCTAATATCGATTGTAGAACAAAACGTTTGTTTTGAACTGGCCGTTGTGGTTTTTAAACAGACGCCCAAAGCTAATTTGAGCAAGCGCTGCCAAAGTCACGGTAATCTTAGAAATTACGTTCTTTATTTTGGAATTAAAAATGTACAGTGTTATAATTATGAGTTTTTATTTTATTGTTGATATTGACACTGACTTAAATCTTTCACTATTATATCTGTTATAAGTGCACAAGAGATCATTTATGGATTTTACTCGATGTCTACAGCCATTTAAATAGGCGATATAGACAGATTAGGAACTGATATTACGACACATGATGCAAAAACTATTCTTGCTATAAAATATTTCTAAATATCAACAATTTTGGTTTTAACATTCGTTATATATCTTTTTATTTGTATTCGAAATTCTTGTATTTCACCTCACAAATTGTGAAGACTACTTGTATGAGAAGAGTAAAAGCAAGAATGTTACATCGTTGAAAACATGATTTTTCCCTATTACTCTTTGAAGATTTCTCCTTTTCTTCAAATATCACTGGACAAAAACCGTGGAATTGTTAATGAGGGAAAAGGAGGGAGAAGCGCGATAGTAAGTTCTAATATTAATAAATTTGGAAATAATTATTTCTTCCATAGTAGCCATGTGTAGGCTAAGGTTTGGATGAGTAGAACCGGACTGAAAAATTCAATGGCATAGCCGGGATTTGAACCACGGATCTCCCGGTCTCCGTCCGGTTGCTCTAAACCACTGAGCTACCATGGCCAACATGACATTACATTCTCCAACTGACTCGTATGAATACATTTGTTTCAACATTAGTGGTAAAAGAAAAGTAGCTAATTAAACTTAGAAATATACTCAGAGCGACTGTTCAACAAGTCGAATGTACCTGCAAGCCTTCAATGAACACAAGAGAAAACGGAAGTAACATTTCAAAAGTGAATTACTTTTCAAACATTCAGCAATTTGAAACTTACAAGAAGAAAGATATGGAAAATGACCTACATATATGGTTTTATGATACTTCAGTGCGTATAATGTAGGGGAAGTACTGTATTCTACTCGAAGTTCGGAGCTCAGATTTCACCGCGTCCTTTTATCTGTGAATCTGTGAACACAAACGAAAAGTCGCCTATATCGGAGTTATCTTCCGAGATGTGACAGAGAATTTTCAAGAAAGTATCCCCTCGACAAACTCTTTATACATATTAACAGTTTCTCAAAATTATTAGTTTTCTCAGAAAAGCCTTTCAGGTATAGGTGTTTTAATTAAAATATCTATGTTTAAAGTATTTTAATGACAATGTGTATATTGAATAACCTCTTAAACCTCTTCATTCTAAATTGGTAGAGCTTACAATTATGTCAAACGTTTTTAAATTATTAATTTCTTAGATATTCCTTGTTATTGGTTTACATTCGAAAACTTCTGTACTTTTCCTAAATGGTGACTCATTCGGTTGTCTTCATTTTCCCTTTCGTCTCTGTTGGTAAGGAGAATGAAATGTCATAACCGTCGCATAGTGCCTATTGCTCAAAGTCTACTATAATCCATTCTCGTTGTATTTGTACTGAATTATGTAATAAAATCATTTCTCCAAATGTTTTATCTCATAAAGCTGAAACAGATACGAATATCTTTTGTAAGAGAATAGGTGTTGAAAAATAGAGGTAGTCACGTGAATTTAAAACATGCTTTTCCCAAATGCTCGCATGCGGAAGTTCTTTCTTCAATATTTTTTCTTTGGAAGGAGCGTTGAGGGTACTCTTTTAGTTTCGATCAAGCCTTGATATGGGATTTTGGGTACAGTATTTCCTTTAAACGTCGCCGGTTGTGTCCACTGCGCAAGTTCACAAACAGACAGCTTGTTTCTCAAACTGAATAGTTCTAGCATCTATCGAACCTTGAACTGCATGTTTTTCTGAAGCTAACGTTTGTTTGAGGCTATCACTCTAAACTGGCCAATTTCATCTAGTTTATTTTCTATTAAATATTATTTAGAATGTTTATTGAACAACGAACCCGACGCTTTAACCATAATACAAAGGTAATTTTGTCAAGAATGGAGTTGAGTGACATGGTCGGTCGCCACCGGAGGTGCAGGAGCACAGAAACCAGGCTGAGAGGAGCATGGGGTCACGTCACGTTGGGAGTATGCTTATGGACCCATTAGATTCATTAATTCTCTCATTACCATGCAAATAAAAAGCACAGCGGCATGCCTCTCAAACCGAGCGACCGGTCATTATGACTGATGATCGCGTCTACACAGTTACGACCCTTCTATTACTCACCTGTCTACCTCTCTCTCCCTCTCTTTCGGAGCTAGCCTATTGCATTGGCTCTTGAAATTTCGGAAATATCGAGGAATTAGCGCTGCTATTCAGTAACGTGTTTCTCTGCACACCGTTTCTCGGAATTAAAATATTTTTTTTTAATGGAATTTGTCACCGGACCATTTTCTGTACTACCTACTTACAGTATGTAGTTGAAATATAGTGAGGTTTCATCCTTCTAAGTCCCATGAACCACAAAATAATTATAAAATCATGTTTAGATGCGCACGCGTGTATGTGAAGGGCGCAACTCAAAATCAGCTGCTTCTAACTATGTGATACGAAGATTTTCTCACAATCTCCATTTCGAAACTACCTGTAAGTGGAAAAATGTTCGTTATTTTTTATTTGCTCAAAAATGTTCCGATTTTGGTATTAGTCGGTGTTAAGGCGTCGACAGTAGGATGCTGCTTTTTTTCCCTCTTTTGGACTTGTATGGCATACATATACTAGAAAGTAGACATTTGAATTTGAGTGAGCGAGTAAAGCCGTATTTGTTGTTCAGAAGATAATCAGTAAGTTTGAAACCTGGGAATATCTGGTCTTATCAATTGTAAGGTAACATAAGTAATGCTTTTGAATATAGAGCCTGAATCCGCTTGAATTTTTTGAGTTTCTGGTGGAACTATGCTGGATTTTAATAAAAGTAATCAAAATCGTAATCTAGTTTAATTTATTTAATAGTGCTTAACTATGAAGCCCCGGACTTAGAAATAAAGGGTGGCGCACGAAATCTCATTCATTGAAAATTGTTGATATCACTTTTAATAACCAAAGCATGGCAATATTATCATTTTCACATTAATCATCAGAATGTGTATGCTCGGTGAGCGTGCAGTACATGTTCAGTATGTCCACCTTGTTGACGTACCACCTGTTCGAGACGAACTGTGACGTTACCGACCACTACGACACGTGTCTTATGTTATTCCCTGATAGCCGCTCGCATTTGTATTAGAGTGCATGTTTTTTTTTTTTTTTAAGTTTTAATTTTACGTCCTCCAACATCAAGTCATATCGGACGATGAATGAAATGGGTGAAATGCTACTCAAATGAGTCCGAGGTCCATAGAGCTTAGAGTTACCCGACATTCGTCTTTAAGGATAAGGGAAACCCCCGGAAAAAAACCTTATCCAGATAACTCACCCTGACCGGTAGACTGTCTCCTTCAAATATCCCTATAAGAAATGACCACAGGGATAATAACAATTCAGGCTGTGTGGCAGCCATATTGAACTGCCCTGTAAACTCAGGATATCGATGGGACATCACACGGAGCCCGAAATATTGGTGCAGGAAATCCAGTGTAACATTTTCTGTATGTGGATGTGCTCCATCTTGTATAAACCATTGAGTCTCCATTGGTAACTCTGTTGCATAAAGTTGCGGAAGAAAATTGTTATGCAACATGTCAAGTAGCGCTCACTGTTAACTGTGCCGTTGTAAAAGTTTGACCCAATGATTCCATGGCTGGATATGGCACCCGTAATTTTCAATCTCGTGTACAACACCAGGAGGTTCTCGTGCCCAAAATCCGATATTGTGCCTCTTGACGTTACCGTTCAAATGAACGTAAACCTTATCGGAATACCATCACGGCATCATCATTTGCAAGAGCCGAAGTCGCAAACTGTATTCGCCGTACCTTGTCATTTTCCGTCAGTTTGTGCAACACTGTCATTTTGTATGGGAATAATTTCAAGTCAGCATGAAGTATTCTTAGATGTGCATTTCGGCCGAAGCTCGTCTCGTGGATTTCCTGGGACTTCATGTCAAAGCCACTCTCACAGCCTCAATATTCTCTGAAGTACTGATTGTGTTGACACTTTTGCTTTAAAATATGGCCGTCAGTTTCAAATTGTGTGGTTAGTCTATATACTGTCTGTCTGCAGGGGACCCACCTCGTTCGAAAACGTTGTTGCGTCTCTGCTACGCTCTTCGTTTCCGCGTAAAACACAGTTTTCACTTTTTGTTCTAGCGTCAGCCGGCCTTTGTCCGCCATTTTATATCACGCATGCGCGATATTGACTACGGCTAATCGTCACAACATTCCAGCGTAGTCAACCCGCAATTAACATGTTTATTACACAATTTCAATGTATGACATTTCGTGCGCCCCCTGTACTTATATTTGTAAGTGGTGTGTGGAATATGTTACCTCAAAATGAATTTGAGAAATGCTTTGCACTTTACAGAAGGATAAAGTGTCAGTAGTAGAGAATACTGCATTATCTTCCCTAATTGTACCGCTATCGTGGTGTTAGGGGACTTTTAAGGCCGGTCCTGAGGAACCCAAGCTTTGGATACTAGAGAGAACCAGGATAAGTGATTAACCCAATGCCTTATGTGAAGGTGAAGGGAGTGGATGATATATATGAATGGTGGAGCAGTTGGTGGAATGCTGACGGAGGACCCGGAGAGAACGCATCCCAGCGCCATGTTGTCCACAACGGTCGCCTGGGATCGAACCCGGGCTGCCTTGGTGAGAGCCAAACGGTCCTACCACTCAGCGATGCCGTGGTATACTATATTATGTTGAAGGCATTTGAAGAGCAGTGTTAAGACAACTCTGGTATTGGTTCTAGGTGTAAGGCAGAGGTACAAATATTGACTTCCTGCCTCTATCAGAAGGTTTGGATAATATCCAAATGTTAAACATTATTAGTATATTCATTTTTCTTTAAGATACTCAACGAAAAAGAAAGCCGAACAAACATAAATCGAAGTGCCCGCCTCGGTAGTGCGGTGGTAGCGTGTCTGCCTCACCTTCAATAGGTCCCGAGTTCGAATCTTGGTCAGGGCGAGAGGCTCATTTGAGCATCAATTCACCCATTCTATTCATCTCTGATATGACTTAACGTTGAAGGACGTAAATTACAAAGTGAATTAAATAAATAAACTAAATTGAAACGCTTGCTGGACCCAGAAGAGAGGGGAAATTCCTTGCGTTGTATTCCAATAAGGTTTTCTGTTCATTCTTAGAGATAAACGTTAATTACACATACAGCAGATATGTGCTATAGTCAGATGTTTTAGAATTGTCATGCTCCCTGCCTCTAGCATAACCCTTTATAAAATTAAAACCAGTAACAAAGAATATCTCTGAAATTGTTAATTGTACAATTTATACGACATAATTAGAGCACTTCGTATTTTTTATATCTAGTAATATTGTACGAAGTTTTTCTCTATTATAATTGCAGTTGTACAAGAATGAGTCAAATAGAGAGGACTTAATTGAAAATTCAACTTGTACATTATTGTCACCCGAACGTCGGAACTCCCGATAGAACCGGCCGGCAGTAGGGCCAGACGGGAAGCGTTGAGACCACGCATACCCATTTGTCTCGTGTCACTAACTGAAGGGATGATTAGGAGAGCGGCACGAGCCCTGTACCGTCTCTTTCCCCTCCCACCAGACGTCTGCGCGCCGCGAACCTTCGAAACGGTGATCTTCCCTCTATAAGGCCTGCAGTTGGCGGGTCAGTTCAGTTCTTGGCGAGCAGCCGTGAGGAGCGCCGAGTGAGTGAACGGACCGGAAGACTGTGTACGTGCATCGGAGGAGTTGTACGTAATTGCGAGTGCAGAGTGGACCTGTGACAGACAAACTGGTGAATTGTAATTGTGTGCGCTACGTAATTCTGTGTAATCGGCAAGTGTTCCAACTGTAATTCGGTGGAAATAAAGAGCATTTTGAGTTTGTGCAATTGGGCTTTTAATTTCACGAACCCACAAAGTCACATATTTTTGGATGATTAGTTAGACTGAAGAATTGAATGCCATAGCTGGGATTTGAACCACGGATCTCCCGCTCTCCGTCCGGTTGCTCTAAACCACTGAGCTACTATGGCCAACATGCCGACATGACATTAAATTCTCCAACTGACTCGTGTTTCCCAGTAGACCATTAGAGGTTCTCATATGCAATTAGACACGCGCCTTTTGTAGCGACGTACTATGCCGTAAGTACTTAAGTCCCAGGATTCATAGTTAAACCGCTATGTTATTATTTTAAGTGAGTTGATGGAAATAAATCATTTCACCACACTAGCCCTGAGTAGACTGATGTTTGAATGAATAGAGCCATAAATGTCATGTCGGCATGTTGGTCATAGTAGCTCAGTGGTTTAGAGCAACCGGACGGTAGGCTGGAGATCCGTGGTCCAAATCCTGGATATGGCAGTGAATTGTTCAGTCTGGCTCTATTGATCCAAACCTTAGCCTACACACTTACATTTTTAATAAAAAGATCATAATGATGTTTTAATCAAACTCTTAAGAGAGATATTTGAGACAATGAAAATGAACACCACGTTTTGGATGACAGATTAAAATTGGGCAGTTCTTGCAGTTCGTCGTGTCGCATCCTGGGAAGCTGCTAAACCTGAATACTAAGTTTGTTTTTAAAACCACCTTTTAGCTATGCTGCTTACACACACACGCACACACACATACACTCGCAAATACTATGTTCTAGGTTTTCTCGGGAAACAAGCCAGGTGAAAGGACGATTAGAAATCGTCTTATATTTGTATTATATCCAGTAATTCATTTGTGGTTATAACATTTCTTAAAATATCCTGATGATGGGAGAGATGTACGCTCCCGAAACGTCGATTTCAAATCGTCTTTTCACCTGGCTTGCTTCCCGAGAAGACCTAGAACATATTCGTCCCCTGGAAAGCTTCAGGTCTTGTTCTGTTTGTCTCTAATGTGTATTTACCTACAATAGGGTGGAATAGAGTACTTCTGCTTACAATATGTAAGAGAATGTAAAAATTGCTTTAATTTTTTATTTTTTAAAAAAATAGTATATATATATATTCCTTATTTAACCGTATTTTTATTGTTTCCGTTTATTTTCCTATGTTTTCTGTAGTTTCACACATACACACTATACACATAAACACCCATACCCAAGGCGGGACTCGAACCCGCGACCCTCTACCGGTGGAATGCTAGAGCCTCATAGAAGGATAGAATGGAAATGTCGCTAGCCATGTCAAGGTCGGAAATAGTCTGAATACATCCTAGAGTAATTTTAGGGGAATACCTCGCACATAGACTAGGAGGAAGGGATGTGTGAAGAAACCACTGGTGACGCATCGAACTAGCATCAGCGATACCGTCATCCAGTAGCACGCCTGTAGATGAGCAACTATCGGGGATTGAACGTCGGACCCCCGCGGAGCCGTCTTGTTCGGTTAAATTAGAAAAGAAAACCTGACTTTTGTTAATTTACCAATAGTGACGCAAAGCTGCAAACTTCAAGAAGGTACGAAATGGTGTTACTTCAACTCGGTCTGATACCTACCGTTGCCATCAAAAGCCTGAGTGCAGTGAAGATAGCTTGAATTTTTTTCAGTGAAGTTTAAAGGGGTTGGTGGTAACTAAATCAGGTGATTCCCATGCGTCGCGGCGCCCGTCATTACGGACTACTTTGGGGAGAGGAAGAGCGGGGGTGCAAGTTACATGCCGTCGGGATGGAGGGGGGAATCTCCTAAACGTAACCGCGGCAGGAGGCAATAATGCTGATTGATTATTGTCCTTTTAACTTTAATGTGAAACTGATTTTTTCACACCTTGTGGCACTCTGTCGTATGACCTTGAAATCAGAAACGTTCATGATCAGTTCAGGGAGGGTATATAGCATGCCTGAACCCGGGATTACAACTAAGGAAAGAGTGACAGTTTTACAACTAAAATCATATAACATTCTCTATTCACTCTAGTACAAACTATTCCTACAAAGCCCATTCTTGTATTTATTTCATTATAACATTAACATTTGAAGAAATTGTTTTATTATTTATTTTTTGGTACATACAATTGAGATTAGAATACAGCGGCTAGCCCGTCTCGGTAGTGTGTCTGCCTTACGTTCAAGAGGTCCCGAGTTCTTATCTCGGTTAGGGTGAGTTACCTGGCTAAGGTTTTTTCAGGGGTTTTCCCTTATCCTGATAGACGAATGTTGGGTAACTCTAAGCTCCATGCACCCCAGACTCATTTGAGCATTTATTTCATTCATTATCAGATATGACTTAACATTGGAGGACATAAATTTAAAAAAAAAAAAACACAGGCCTTAGTGATGTGAATCTTTCGTCACTATGTGATACCCTTGAAATGTCATTCGCTTTGCATGAATGAGGCAGAGGGGTAAAAATAACAGACTTGCCATTTGAGAAAAATATAACTATTAAGTAAGAGAGTGTTCAAGATATCCATTTCATTTATCATAACATGTCTTGTACCCAAAAAGGCATCACTTGCAATCAGAATTTCTTTTAATGAGAGTTTTATAGGTGTCTCGGGTTCCTAACATATGATCTTATACAGAGAGGCAATTAGTGGGTCATCACCAGACACCGGAGCCCATACACCTTTAAAGTGATATGAAGTTTACGAGTGTCGCAGTATATAACTGTTGACGTCAGTCCCAGCGACAACACGCAGGGATAGTCCAGTTCCCAACGTGTAGCTTTAGTTTCATTACAACTACTGCTTCCCACGCAGGTAGATCTGCCTTTCAGGGAATGCAAGGTGTTTGACATATTATGTTTATAGCATTACTTTCACAACAATAACTGGACAAATTCATTTTATAAATCAAAAGTTTTGCATATTATCAACAACCATTAAACAACTTGAAGAATGTACTTTCAAGCTATCTAAAAGCAGTCGAGGAGGTGTCTGCAAAAATTAATATAGAGAATGCACCAGCTACCAAACGAACAAAAACTGAACTGTCCAGTATTCATTACAAAAGTACTGGATTTTCAGTCCTGCGTAATGTAAGAAATAAACTAAGTCTCGGACAAACACATGAAAATGATTTGTACTACTCATATGCACCATTAACGTCATGTGACATTGAATGAACTTTCTTCCAATATTTTTATATTGTTTCAGTGAGATGCACAGAAAATTCACATTCGATAATTTACGAATGTACGTGATTGTTCACTGTAATTCCCGCATCAAAAGTAATGAGAAGGATGGCATGTTGTAACATAGCTTACTCTTTGTAACCGTACCAGACTATATGCGCTTCAGTATATTTGTTGATACAGGCGTTTGTTGATGTCGTACCTGATTTTTGTATAGTACCTGTGCGCGTACTTTGATTGCTAAGGTGTACAGGATCCGATGTCTGGTCATCATATAGCAATTGAAAATCTGGTGCAACAGAGCAGAATAATCATGTGATAATTACTAACAGTTTGTATGATGCAGAAAAACTTTTAAGCCGGGCCCTTCAACCCTCCAAGTTTACAGTTAATTTGAAAGTTTATTTTATGATTCATTGCAATATTATCTAGGTTTTGAGTTTACATTAGGTTTTTGCTTGATTTTCATTATCAGTATATTAAATCTAATGCTGATAAATACTCCTATTATTGTGTATTCTGACTGTGGCATGTTTTATAGCCGTAGGAAGAAGAGCCAGAGCAAATCAGAACCTTGCTCATTCCTGGCAGTTACACCTGGTGATCCAGAAGATGATCCAGAGCCCGGCAAGAGTCGACCATGGTTGTGGAGAGTTATGAGGGCAGCATTACCCTTCCAGATGGCATTGGTGGCTTTATTCTGTGTAGCCTGCCTTCTTGAGCCACATTGTTGTGATGCTATGAACAGTCTGAACCTGTCATTGTCACCGCAACTACGATATGTGAGAGGACCTCCACCGATCTGAATGTGTTGAGTATTTTCTTTGTGCAGAAATACACTGGACAAGGTAACATGGTACAGCATAAGAGTAGCATTCAGTGTTGACTTCTGCAAGCCTTGGAGAACGTTCAGAAACCCTACCTGAAGTTTCCTACCCACGGGAGTGAACCCCGATTTATGACATGTACCTGTTGAATTTTCTAATTCTATCTGAATTTACGAAATGGTGCTAAAGCAATGAATCGACAGAATGACATGGTAGCTTTATTCGTAAACATATTTTCTATTTCTGAAGTTATTTATATAATGAACAAAGGAAGATTAAAAGTGGTTTGAATGAAGTAAAGAATAATATAGTACAAATATGTATTTATGTTCTGGATGGACAATTTTTTGTATTAATCTTTTGTCGAATTGTTTTCAGATTCTTTGCTCTTTGATGCTCACATACAACCAATGCTACAAACTGCTAAGATAGGACCATCTTTTTAAAATAATTTTTATATTCAGTTTCCATTTAAAGCTATTATTCTTTTTGTGTGGTAAGCATATATTTGTATTCTGTGAGACTGCGTAAATAAATGATTAAAATAGAACTTAAACCTTTTAGGATGCCAATTATAGTAACACTGAAAAAGCCGTAAAAAGTTCCTTTAAAGCAGTGAGTGGCTGAATTTTTATTTTTTCATTTCTTTTTTCTTTCTTTCTTTTATAAGAATTAATAAAAGAAAACTGTCTACCCATTAGAAAATCAGACATCGCTTACATATTAGATATACTTACATAATGCTTGTAGCCGTATTTACACTTCTTAGCACTGAAACATGCTGAAAAGTTTTCACACAATATGGAATAACTTCCAAGCATGCAAAAGTGATGTTGCACGTATTTAGGAAATCTGTTAATAGTGATCATTAATTGACTACATATTAGGCAAACTGGTAACAGAATGGGTAGTTAGTACCAAATGTATCACTTAGAACAAAGCATCACATTGAAGAAATTCCGTTGCAATTTGAACTTCACGAAAGTGGTTTTACTGTGAACATCAAAGAGCAGATTTACTTGTTATTATTATAAAGAAGAATGTTTTTAATTTAGCCTTATTATTGTGAGAAACAGTTTTGTAGAATTTTAAAAGGTTTACGAGTTTTTATAAAATATTCGCGTGAGCTGTGTTGTGGCTAGAGAAATTATTTATTCATATGCGTAAGTTTGTTGTAATTGGTTTTCCTAATGACGTCCCTTTGTTTAAATTTGTTTAGTTTGATTTATTTAGTTACTTGGAATATGTGGCAATTTGTTTAATCGGTGTATAATTTAATGTTACCAACCATTTAAAGCTAATTATTATCTAAACAAGTTATGGGTCATTCCATGGTTATTTATATTACAAAATGCCAACAGTCTATAAAACTTAGATTTATTTGCTAAATATGTGGTTCAACAATTTCATTGCCACAGGGCATCACTGTTTTATTGATGAAACCTAACAACATAGGTTAGCAGAGGGGGAGTGAGGGACAAGGCAATTGTACAATGAAAACAATACTGCATTTGCAGCCTCAACCTCGCTAGTAAATGCAACTGGGATTGCACTTCTGATGCCCATTCATTTGTTCCTTTACTGTTTAGTTCCTCTTCCCATTGCATGCATTTTCATCGTGGCCAACTAGAGTAAAGTGTTAACGAGTATCAACGTAACTTTGTGCTAAGTCATTAAAATGGCCTGTTATTGCAGTGACTGTGAAACATTTGAACTTCCCGTTTACTCGCAGATTAACGGAAATAAAATTCTAGAAAACCATTTTGTATTATAATGTCTCCCTTTATGTGGAATGACCCATATAAGGCATCTAGACTGGAGAGATTGCTCAATGATGATCAATAGTGCAATTTATACTGCCTTCATGTATAGCAGAATTCTCAAATTGCTGAGAAAAACATAAGGTTGTCATTGTTCTAGATTAACGGACAAATACAATATTAAGTACTGTATAGCAGATCACATGACGTGTATACAGTGACGAATATTGTAAAACACCTAATATCAAGAAATTGCAGAGCACATAGACTTCTATAAGACACCCCTGTATACAATACAAGAACAGCATTGTTTTGTTGTATAGAGGGTAAGGAGTCATTACTGTCAAAGACATGATATAACGATCAAAGACAAACCATATTTCTCTTAGAGATAAGAGGTTTACAGTAACATAGTACGAAAATGATTGAAATATGCTACCGTGGTTTGCGATAGCATTCAAAGGAAGCCTCGTTCCTGATGAATAAATGGAAAGTAGGAGATTCCTGTCCCTCAAATAGAGGGATGAGAGTTCCTGTTGCTCCAGGATTGGATACAGATAAAATGAACTATTATCTGCACTGTTGTACAGTGCTTTTGTTTAAGAGCACTGGCCGAGATAGGCAGTGTTTCATCAGTTCAAAATGAACATATTACTGAAGTTGACATAATATAATCTCTTTATTTATTGGATGTTGCTGTTGAAAGATTCACTGCGGAGTAAGTAGATAGCTTTCTGTTACTCGAAAGTCTGTCCGATTCAGCTCCCAATAAGAAGGGTGTAGTTTAGAACATCACCTACTTTGACATGATTGTGCACTCAGCGTGCATGAGTAAAACAGCTGACTGTGTTAGTTAATGGAGCCCAACCCATTACTGCACATTCAACATCTATTCATTACTGTGTCGTTTAACTTATTAGTCGTGTGAAAGAAAAATGGCAGTGAATTCCAAATTTGCTTGTTACTCCATTAGAAAAAAACGGCCCAAATGAAAACATTCTAGTGATTTAAGTTGGGGAAACCGGTAAATACTATTATTACAAAAAATGTTAAGGCATTGCATCATTTTAAATTATTTCTCCACAGCTTTTTAAAATAAGTTAGTAGATTTATTCAGTTTGTTTTTAACACTTCAGGAAATATACATATAAATTAATGAGGATAATGTTAAATGTGTTCAACATAATGAACGAGACAGCATCTATGGTCTGGAGATCAGCATAATAACCTGCAAAAACACTGTTAACCTTGGCAATTATCTTACTATTTCAAACATGTTGTCACAAGGTCTACCCGAAAGTCTGAAGAGCCTCTGTCAAGCCGGGAGCGATGGAAAACTCTGGGGGGTCTTTCCTTGGGGCAATAACTTGAGTCTAAAATGCCCCCCCCCCCCCATCGACAACGCCAAGATGGGTGGAAGTGGATACACCATTTACGTGCAGCAACCCCGCAGGGAAGACTACCGAATAACCTCGGTGGGGCTGCCTGGTGATCTAGCACACCTTCTACTAGCTCTGCAGGCTAGTACCTGGGACTTTTTAGGCAACCCTCTGCCCCCTCCAGGCGGCCGAAGCCTGGCCAGAGGTACCCGATCTCCTGTGGGTAACGGGAACACACTGTCCCCTCAAATCCAACCCGATCCGAACAACTCCCATTCAGGGAGTGGCTCGAATGTTCAGTCCGAGGTTCCTCTGGTAATGTCAGAGGTACCACAAGTGCTAAGGGTCCGCAGCGCTTGCACCACAGCAGCTGAAAGGGATTGATCCCCCTCCCCTACAGGAACTATTTCAAACACCCATTAACACCCATTATGGGTAAAAACTATTTGTTGTCGATTTATTGACACTTGTCACTTACTTTTTTATATTATCGAGAAACTAGTTTCAAAGGCCATGGCCTCCATTTTCAACCTCTCTTACAATTAATTTTGACATCACTGTTACTAAATTCATCCAAACACACATTCCCATTATGGGATTTTTTTCAGCCAAGAAATTTCTATGCATGTATCTTATTAGAGGATTTATATCCTTTTATTATTTTAATTTTTCTATGTTTTTGGGTAAATATTAAATTGGTTCTTTTAAAATGATATTGAGTTATATTTTAATTAACTTTTGGCTTAAAAGGTTAAAAGAGACGCATAAATGGAACAAAAATGAGTGTTCCAATGGGTAAGGACTATGATACAATGAAGCACAAATTAATTACTCTAAGCTCCATTTATGGCTAGCATTTACCTAGAACACATTTCGTTAGGACCTTCCTAATCATCAGCTGTTGTCGACTCAAATGTTTTGTGCTTTTGATGTCCAGGTGTAATTTTCCATTTTTAGTTTGTAATTTAATAACTAGAATTGAAACATCAACTACATTATATGCATCTTCCGGGATTGTAGGCCGTGGTCCAGTTGTTTTAACATCCGACACCACTGAAAACTGCATCTGGCATCATCAGGGTCAATGTCAGATGTTATAGCAACTGGACCACGACCTACAAGCCTGGAAGATGCATATAATGTAGTTGACGATGCCGGCGGTGAAAGCCTCAGCACTTACGAGAATTGAAACATATTTATGTAGTAACTCTCTCTCTCTCTCTCTCTCTCTCTCTCTCATCCTTTTTTCTTTCTTCCAGAAAAAAGCAATGCCTGAACATTATGATTTGGAGGTAGGGGTTATTTTACAGAATGGGATTGTACTTAATGTTTCTGAACACTGCCAACTTTGTACGTCTTCTCATTGCCGGGTTAAAGTTGCAAACAAACTTGGAATTCATTTTTATGTAGAAAGTGTGAATGTGCAAGTGTTTAAGCCACTAATCAACACTATTTTACATTATACCAAACTTATTTTTCTATTCATAATCATTGTTGTTGTCACTAACATTTACGTGATGCAATGTTCTGCATGTTAGCTTGGTCATTATTATCTGTGTTTTGCAACGTCAAGCGGTAGCAGTCTAACCCTTGATTTGATGCAACTCATAGATAATGGGAAGAATGGCTAGTTAGTTACCTTTATATAAGTGATAGTGGTTTGTGCCTAAATAGTTCTAAGATAACTGGATTAAAGTACTAATTGGCTAGATTTTCATGTCATTTGATCTCACAGTGAAGTGTTAAAACTAACTGCTGTGGAAAAGTTCCCCACGTTCTATTAGAAAATCTAAAAGAGAAAGAGATTGTATAATAATAAATATATTTTAAAAGTCCTGTAGAGAGAAAGGGAATTGATTCTCATAATTTATATGAAAATGTCACAAAAAGCAGTAAAATAAATTTTCTTGTTGAGACACCGAGGGTAACAAAAACTATTTTTGCACCATTGTTTATAGTGAGAAAGGATTTCAACTTACGTTGCTAACCGTAACATTTTAGACTATTGTGCTCAGAGATCTGAAATAAAACACAGATTCAGTTACAAAGCTTTATATGGAATTAGTGCATACTTTATAATGAATTGGAGAGCTAAAAACATTACTGACATTTTGTGTGAGGGAACTTCTATTATTTGCTATTTATTGTTTTCTATTAAAGTCAATTTGAAATCCAGATTTACCTAGACTGCTGTTAGAAACACAACCAAGTGAGAAATGTGTGAAAATTATCACAAAGGCACTGCAAATGCAAATATTTGGAGAAGCAGATTCTCCATTATTAATAGATATAGAAATATTTTATAATAGGATTAAGTGTTTATTCGGTAGGTAGAAGTGACTTGCAGCGTATTCTACAGCACTTGCATATATATTATATGCATTATCACATTCTGGATGTTCATCACATGTCGTATTTCATGTCTTCTATTTTATTGATTTCTAAATTACTAGGAATGTTTATAGGTTGTGGATGAAAATCATTACTGGGCGTAAAGCAGTACTGAAATATGCATGTGATGATAACATTGCAGGAAATCTATTTTTATTATATTTGATAATTATTTTAAAATCAAATACCCATATGCTCATTACATGTATTCCTATTTTGGTGTTAATTGGCACAATAAGATATTTTGCATTACTTATCATAAAGCAAACTGTACCTGTTTTTTGTACGGTTATTCATTTGACTTATTCCAAAATGAAAAAAGACTTAAGTTTTTATCAAATCTGTTTGAAGTCTTAAATAGGAAAAATTGCATATGCAAGAGATGATGTAAGCACAACCAAATACATGACTGAAATCAAAGAAAATAATGACGGTTTGGAAAATATCGGTATATATTAATTTATGAAACAGTTTCTGCAAAGAACTGTTATGTTTGGATGGAAAAAAAAAGACTGTTTTTCGAGAGAGTAAATAGACTGATTTATAATTTCACTGCAATTGAATTGCACCGGAATTGCAAACTTTACGCATTTTTGCTCGGACAATATTCATGAGGTAATGGTAACATTGGTTTATCTGTATTGGATGTGCTTGCAACACTAGCAATATCTGTCATTTTAAAATTTAATCCTCATTTGTTTTGGTCCAGATTGTTCCAGTATCTTTTAAATTTGCACATTTTACTATTTCGTAATGGGCAGAGTGTAACATTATAGGAGTGAATAAAAACTAAGAAATATGCCTTGGTTTTCTTAAATATGTGTGACAAGTTACCTAGCTCCCCTATCCTTGCTGAAACTCCTCTATATCCCCCATAATAAAAATAACAAATGGTAATGCTGCTAAGACCTGCAGAATCCTGAATGTACCCAGTCCAAGCAAGTACAGTATGAAAATGGCAGGTTAGAGATGTGAGTGATAATCTGGGTTCAGAGTAGGCTCATAAAATTTTTACTTGCCTCAGGCCTTAGTTTTATTTGCATAACATGTTTTGATTAAATTATTAACAGTACAAGTCCATGTTATTAAAATACAGGAGGAGTTGGTCATGGTAGCTCAATGGGTAAGAGCACCTGGACAGCACCTGGAGAGATCCATGGTTCATATCCCAACTGTGGCATTGAATTTTTCATGTTGACTCTATACAAGGAGGCGGTTGGAAAATGGGCAAAGGGTTAAGGCAAGCATTATTAATTCATCGCAATTATCGAATGGTCTGCTGTTTTCTGGAAACAATGATTGGGAGGTATGAATAGTGGCAATGTTGTGTAGTGGAGTACAGTAGAGTTGTGTGATGGTTATCGCGACAGTTGAACTGTACCGCAGTGATTTCTTTTCTTTGTTTACATGCAGCAAAGCATCGAGTCAACCTGAAGATTGCTGTTTGTCAATGTCACGTCTTTTTGCTGCTGCAAGGTTTGTACAAAGCTTCTGTTTACTGCAATAAAGAGTTTTAAATTTCTACAAACAATACAGACTTTTGATTCTACCAACCCACAGAGTTACAATATGTAACATGTGACAGATGCTGTAGCCTCCATTCTGTATCTGCTCTAGGCTGAACTTCAAGGAGTTGCATGTTGCAAAACAATGCACCATGTGATTTCCTTTTGTTGACTAGCATCCATTTTCACTTTCTTTATTGTCATTTATGTATTGTTGAGAGGCAGTGAGCAGAGAAACATTTTCATGCAGAGATTTGACACAAATTCTTTCTGTATGTTGAATATGGAAGTATATAACATTTTTAGTAGACTGTTCCAAAACTGTTGAACATACCCCTTTGAATTCCATTTATGAATAATGTATCCACAATGGTTCTGTGGTAAAACACTAAGTCATAGTACCCTTATATTTCTTTTTAGACAAAAAGTGAGTCACCTCATTATTATAATTATTTTAATTAGAAAATACACTATTACAGATAATAAAAGTTGATTATTTTCTGTGTAATTTGCATCTGCTTATTTAGGTATATTTGTGGCGTATAAAGTACTATGGCAGAAACATCAGATATGTTATAAACATACTGCTCTGTATTTTAATCACAAAATGTTGAAAACTGTTAGGAATAGCCATTAGCTTTAAGCATTACACACTTAAGTGCTTAACTATGCAAGTGGTTTGCTATTTTGTACAGTATTAACCAGCTGTTAACCATGCTCATACAACATAGGTTTGCAGCTCCTGTACTTAAAATGCACTGCTCCAAGCATCATGTTGTTTAAAAGGCATTGTAGGTTGCAAATTTCAGCAAAATATTACTTATTCTAGACCAAAATGTTATGCATAGTTATGGCATCTGTTTAATTGCCATATTTACATTGCAAATGTTAGGGACATGAATGCTACAATTTTACAGAAAAAATATGGACAAATACCTCTACATTACAATTCACTGTAATTAAATAATTTGTCACATCAAACACTATTGCAGATAATGAAAGTTGGTTGCTTTTTTCAGTTCATCCTACATTGTTCTTTTTTAATTAGCATTAGTAATTTTAATTGTTCTTTCACACTAGCCAGTGTAGGAGGCAATTTTGTACTCAAATGTCATGCTGGCACGTTGGCTATTGTAGCTCAATGGTTAAGAGCAGCTAGAAGGAGACCAGAAGATCCTGTGGTTCAAATCCCGGCTGTGGCATTGAATTTTTCAGAGTGACTCTACCTTTTCATAGTGCATCCTACTCTTGGCTAATGTGAAAGAACAATTTCCATTAATTGTACCTAAGAGTGGTCCGAACTATAAAGTCCAGACCTTTAAAAACTTAAAGCATAGCAAGTCATTATTAAGGTAGCTGTCTAATGTGTTTATGGGAACCACTAGTGGTTTACCGGGAAACACACGAGTCATTTGGATAATTTGTCATGCTAGCACATTGGCCATAGTAGCTCAGTGGTTAAGAGCGGCTGGATGGAGACCAGAAGATCCATGGTTCATATCCAGCAATGGGATTGAATTTTTCATCTGACTCTACTCTTTCATTAGTGATTTTATTTGTACTCCTATAAAAATTTGCAAGTTACAAATCATGGCTTTATCGTAAATGATTCGATGCTGTTATAAAAGCAAGACAAATTTGGAACTCTTGACAATTTAAGAGCAGCCCCATGTTTCATTCGTAATTATGGGGATCTAATGGAAATTAGAGGAAACTGATACTGTTGCTGATAAGAAGTCTTTAAGGCAAAGGGTAACCGATGATGATGCCACTATTGCTGGATGCTTCATGTATGTAATAAAGTAAATAAAAATGATAATTATGGAGTAAAGTATTGCAGAAACATAGGGGCAACTTCTGATGAGTAAAACCACAGTTTAGAGAATTCTAAGAAAACTTGTTAGTCAGAAACCAATACTTGCAGTCGAAGCAAGTGACAAGTGGGATAGATATGCGTATGAGTTTACTTTATTTGGTTAGCGAAGTTTCAGATTGATTGTTTGGGCAATGTTCTGGACAGTTGAAGCATTCTTCTCTTTTAATGTTGGAATTAACATGCACAATTGCAAAATTTGATAATTTGGTCAAATAATTTAAGCTCTTCAAGTTTTAAAAGCTACTGAATAGTGTGGCTTCAATTCACGATTTATCATAAACCCTTATTTCTTTGAAGAAGGAAACAGTGGAATAAGACAGACGTACTGAAAATGGTGGGATCTACTATGGCATGCTACCAAACTTTGTCATTTTTAGACTGAGGAATCACAATGTCAAAAACTTATGTTCATGCAAAATGGTACTTCACCTCATACCTAAACTCCTGCAATACAATTGTACCCAGGTCTTTGGGTTCTTTCCAAAAAGTGGCAGTTCAGATCTGCACATCTGATTGTGACTTACTTTTGGTTGTGGGGTTTTTCTGACACATTCAACAAATGAAAGATGCTATCTTGCAAGACATTACTGATATATTCCAAGACATCTTCAAAATGCTGTGCTAGGAGTTGCAGAAAGAGTGATGTCGTTGAATGAGAGAATGGCGTATGTCTTTCCAAAGTTTTATAAAGTCTCAGTTTTGCCCAATATGTGACTTGTTATTCTCAAATATATTTTTAATGATTTAAAGTTTGAAGTGACTTTTGAAAGACCGTATAATACAGCCTGGAAGAATGAAGGCTGTGAGGCATGAAAGCTTACAATTACTTTTAGTACTACGGCTTTCATTTCTAACGAGTATTGTACAGAATTTCAAATGCACAGTCTTAACTGTAAAAATCTCTTGTAGATAGTTGAACTGGAGAACAACTTGATACAATTTTTTTACTGCAAGTTGGTCTAACTGTTCAGTGTGGCAGCTACTTTGTTTAAAAGTCAGGTGCTTTGTTCTCAGTTTTAATTATGAAAGTATTTCTAATACTAATCCAGATAATTCCAAAAACACAAAAGTCAAGAAAATATGTTTTGCAAAACTTGTGCTGACATGCATTCAATGAAGAAAAGCAGATTTCTAAAAATTGCAGTTAATACTTCATCTATATCAACCCTCAGCCAGGAGTGAAAGTATAAATGAAGTGTCTTATTGTAAGTAAAGCTTTGACAGAGCTGCTTATTGGGGTTAATTTATTTTGCAGTTGGCATTCAGAAATTATGGAGTATTCTCCACATTTGAATTTACCACATAGAACCAGACAGACAATTTATAGCAGCAGTAGAGCAGTCTGTTCAAAAATAAGATCAAGACTGAATGGCATCCATTGTCTCCCACAAGTATGTAAGCTGGTGTTCAAAATGGCTGTTCCAAAAAATAAGTTATTTCTTGTTTATTTAAATGTTGCCACTCATTAAATGGCCCATGTATAATTAATAAAATCAATAAGTTGGATGAGTTACATGAACACCAATAAAACAGTTACAGTGTAACTAATATTCATAGTATACACATGAAGCTGAAGTGGGAAGGCACTCGCCAGTAAACTAGTTCGTACATTAGGGACCAAGCTACACACTTCATACATTATAATTTAGGAGTAGTTTTAAGTTACTTCGATGGAAGCCAAGAGGGACCAATAGTTAAGCAATAATTCACATCAAATGTTGATACGTCCTGGGTAGCTAGGGCTCACCCACTAGGAGAGAATGAACAGTAATTACACCTGTTAAGTTAAAAAAATTAGTTGCACTATTCACTTGTATGCTGCCATACAATGTAGACAACCTAGTGCGAAGTATACTCAAGATACTCAATAGAATACACTTAAGTATAAATAAGTGGGCATTTGAAGAATTACCAGTTATTACAAATCAATGCTAGGAACTTGACCCATATAATGTCAAATTTGCATTTTGGATTGCATTGGATGGGGAGGAAGGGAGGGAGGAGACAGGACGGCCGTCCCAAGGAGCCACGGCAGTGCAGAGGGCAGGGTCCATACAGTTTACCAGTTGGAAAGTCCCTGGCAGGCCAGTACAACCAGCAGCTTATCCGACTGCGGTCCGGAAACGGCCCTACCAGACTGAGCTCTGAGACCGTCCTAACGGAGGAGGAAGTAGTTTACCTCAGAGCATATCATCCTGCCATGCAGCGCCGAGACAACCGCCGATACTTCTATCCTGTAAGAGATCACCAGAGTAGTGATAATATAAAATGATAATGGAAATGAAATGGAGGGACAGTAAATTCGAGGGATATAACTAACCTATCCAGCATTCGCCTGGTGGCCCGGGAAAACACGTGAAAAAGCCCATGGGTGAGTTAGTTCGGCCACAGACAAAGCCTTTTTGAGCCATCCCGCTCGGTAAATTTGCACCTTAGACCTTCCTTAAACTACGGTCTATGTACATATTATACTTAAAATATGTGTAGTCTTACAGGCCACTTACAATCCATAGCCACTGTTTTAAAATATACGCAAAGTAAGTGTGTTATCTCGTAACTCAATTGCACCAATAGAAACCGTAGTACGTTAACCATTATACAGGCATGGAAATAAGTACTCATACAACACTGTAATTAAAATTGATCACTGGTATTTGCATATTAATGACTTCATATCTACCCCATTAAACAAACTGTATAATAGTAACAAAGATTTGAGTATTAGATCAACATGCCTCAAGGAAATAAATGATGCTTGCTTTCTGGCGGAATTTGACAGTGAAAAAGGGGATTTATACAGCACCTGAAATGTAAACCAGTGAAACCTTGCAGCAAGCAGCGCCTTTAGTGGTAAGCTGCAACTCTTCAGTGTTGGTACTGGTAAGTACCGAATGACGTAAAACGAAAAATGGGCTTCAGAAGTAAAGAAACAATTATAAAGTAAGATATCTCAAAATATCACATGTTGCTGATATTGGAAGAAGCCGGGCAACAGTACAATCCATAACAACGCGTTATAGAAAAATAAATTCTCTCATTAATAGTGAAAGAAGAGGTCGACATAGAAGCTAACGAAAAGAGAACAGAACATGTTAATAAGGATGATCAAAAAAGATCATCCTCTGCAGGTTAGAGATCAGTTCGGAACATAAATCACACCAAGAGCTGTTCGCTATGTTGCAAGTAGTACAAGCTATGGAGCTAGAGAAAAACCATACATAACAAGAAGAACAAGAACTTGAGACTTAAATTTCCCCGAGAGCACAAGTTCTCAAAGAAAATGCATTTCATAGATTAAATAAATTTAACGTATTTGTAAATGATGGTAGAATTTTGCTAGTTTGAACCCAAGATCCTTTAAGCCACAGTGAAGCATGGTGGGGGAGGAATTATGGTTTGGGGATGTATGGCTACATTTCGTGTTGGAGAACTTGTTTTTATTTTAGAAAATAGCGTGGGTAGCATTCAATATCTCAATATTCTAAAGAAAAATCTGCAACAAGTGCTGATAAGTTGAGTTTAGGCACATATTATTGCTGTCGACAAGATAATAACCCTAGGCATACAACAGAAATTGCTCTTATGTGGTTACCATACCATACTCCTTACGTTCTGAAGTTCCCAGCACAAAATTCAGATCTTAATCCAATTAACTACAGTTGAAAGAATGGTCTGGAGACACGAAATACGAAGTAAGGCAGCATTGAAACAATAACTACAACAAGAAAGGCAAATATTACCGCAGAGACTACAACAAAGCTGATTCATTCCTTGTCAAAGAGTTGAACAGAAGTAATAGGAGTGGCTACAAAGTATTAATGATATATATACTACCTTTTCTTTGAGTGCATGGATACTTTTTTCTCCACTGTGAGAAGACAACTGCTACAAAATTTTTATTTACTTTTTGTTGTAGAGTAATTTAGCTGTTCAGGAGGAAACTTCATACAGTTTGCTATAAAACAATTGGTGTAGATGTCAACTTTAGTTCAAATAAATAACTTTTTTTTACATAAACAGCGGTGTATGAATATTTTTTTTCCATGACCGTAGGAACTCAAACCAAATATAACATAAGGGATAATAAATATGGAAGAAATAAAGTTCCAGTAACTTGAGCTGGTCAAATAAGGGACAAATATAACACGTTTTCAATTATAGCCGTGGAACTTCCAGGACAACGCTTCTTTACATTGGCCGGCCTTCGTACCCGTGGTCGATAGTGTGTAATATGTAGCGTTCGCATCGTAGAGGGTCAGAGATTCGAGTCCCGCTTTGGGCATGGGTGTTTCTATAGTTTATGTATGTAAAAAGTACAGAAAAAAAAACAATAATCAAACGAAAACTAAAAAAAAAATGCTAAAATAAGGAAAATAAAAATAAATATATAATGGTTCAAAAAAATTAGAAATGGGGTTATTTGAAAATTGGGAACCTCAACAGTGCTGATGTTCATAGTTCTCGCTGTTGGACCATGGATAAAAGGCCACGGACTTGTAATATTTAAAAAATCTCAAATTAAAGGCTGCGAATCAATAACCAATTTAATTGGGATTTTCGATATATGTTCAGTCAAAAAAATTTGTTAAAATCGCACGATACACCTTACTCATAATTTTACAAACTATATTGCAGAAGCTTGACAATATATCTACTTCTCGTTAATCCAGATAAACTTTTGAGGAAATCGAATGAAGTGGGGTGTGTAAAAGCGGCTCTTTTTATGCGCCCTTGACATTTGATAGCGCTTCCACGATATCGCGAGAAATTGAATAGTGACAGAATTTTGAAAAGTCAAACTAATAATAACGGTTACTTGAAGGCACAAAGAAATGGAAATAACTACTTTGCTTTAAAGAAATATGATTTTATGCAATGTACTCCTTTCGATTTATAGAACATTCCTTCCGAATAAGGAGAATTTCTCAAGCTAATCCTAGGAAATACAAAACATAGCTTTTGTTTGCCTTAGTAAGATTTTCAGTATGTGCTGTTTTAGGCATTTTTAAGAAAGGAGCTGAAAATACGTTTCATATAAAAGGATGTGTGATTTTGGGGATTTTCTTAAAAATTTCATAATGCACTTTTGGAACTCGTATACTGAACTTAAATAACAAAAATAATTAAATATGCTACTTTTTGTATTTGAATTATACTATTTACAGGCACACAGATGGATATTTTTTTTCTTAAGTTGCTTTTTTTTTATCCAAAAGGCCTCAAAATAATGTACTATTGGTGAAATTTCGTGCCATAAAAATTGTGCCATACATCCTCGATCTACTAAGTAAGGGCTAGAAAAAGCAAAATGGTAAGAGGAATTCTCAAATGAATATCCGAACACAAAATCCACTAAAAACAATTCATTAATAATTACAGTGCTAAATGATATGAGGAAGCTCTAATGTTGGATAAAACCATTATCGTTCAGAGAAGAGAAGATCAAATTGAGTGGGCAGCCCAGGTTTTGTTGATGATTATCGAGTTAAAAAGTTAAGAGCCAGACTGAAATAATTCAATACCATAGTTGGGAGTTGAACCACGGATCTTCTGGGCTACTAAGACCAGCGTGACAGCATGATATTATATTCTCCGGAGCTCACTGGTTAAGAACGGCTGGACGGAGACCAGAAGATCTATGGTTGAACTCCCGGCTATGGCATTGAATTCTTCAATCTGACGTCATCGCTTCATAGAGCGTCCTACACATGGCTAGTGTGAAACAACAATTAATTTCCATTATCGAGTTGTATGGCACCTACTTTCTCTGTGTACCCCCCTCGTATGGGTTCCTGGGTCGAATGCCCTTGGAGTAACCAGGATGGGTGACCAGTCCAATATCAGACTGAGGAAGGAGATATGGAACGAGGACAAAATGGATGAAAGAAAAGGTGACAATGGAGTATCTAGTGGAATGAATGGCGCTAAAATCCGGCAAATCCTCTCGTCCTCTACAAACTCAAATCATGCTCAATGTTCCAGAGGCTGTAAATGAGATTATGTTTTCTCTAGTCGTGAACCGACATGAAGCGTGAAATATTACAATTTGGGAAGTATACCAAACGTCATAGGTTGTGTTACTGGCAATATGAATGATTTTTGTAGTTCGCCACGGCGTGGACTGACCTCTTTCTTCAGCCTTATCACTCCTTATCACGAGTGTAGCTAAATCAAGATTTTCATACAGCTTGTGATTTATAAGTTCCTTGAGTGATGTGAAGTTAGCGGCGAAAATAAACAAAGAGACGAGACAGTATCTCCTCTGTGACTTCCGGTGAGCAGCGCGTCTCCGCATTTATGAATAGGTAGCCCGGCATATCAACGTGCCGACCAGCTGCATCGCTTTGCATCTTTTCTGTGCATCCGCTTTTTGGGAGTCTGCCAGATGCCACGGTACTTCCTTTAAATCATGTGCCGAAATATGAGCTCTGTTTTACGTCGGGCCATTTAAACTCTTTGTTTCTTGAGAGAGCTCTAAGTATACTCCAGTGTGAAGCGACATTTAACACTTTTTTTTGTTCTATTTATATGCCGCCTTTAACTCCAATGGTCATATCGGCGGCCGTTATTCTTTGGAACATATCGAAGGTGTTAACTCGTATTCGTTGGGTTTTAATCATTAGATCACACTCACATTCGCAGCCTCATTCATACTTCCAGACGCTGGGGAAGATGAGGAATTATCTTGGTCGGAGTAAAATCCCCACTCCCATCGCAGGGAATCGAACCCGGGACCCCTAGCACGGCAGGCAGGTGCTCTACCGACTGAGCTACGGGGCCAGCCTTTAACACTATTATACCTGTACAGAAAAGCCATTAATAATTGCGAAGCTTTGTGTGATCACCAGCTCGAGGCCCAACTTCATACTAAAACACAATCTGCTGTGTTAGAGTTATACAACGGAAGGAAACACTTCCTACACTGCCCGCCTCCGTAGCGCAGATGGTAGTGTGTCTGCCTGACGTTCAAGAGGTCCAGAGTTGAAATCTCAGTCAGGGTGCGTTACCTGGATAAGGTGTTTTCCGAAGGTTTCCCTTATCCTTAACGACGAATGCTAAGCTCTATGGACCCTGGGCTCATTGCAGCATCATTTCATTTATCGTCCGATATGGCTTTACGTTGGAGGACGTAAAATAAAATAAAAAAGTATCCACACTTAGACCTACTACATAGGTTCATTGAAGCTACCATCCCCAGGAGGAAGGGGTGAAGTAAAGCAATCTCCGGAGACTACTGCTAGACAGTTGTCTTTTCGTGATGGCTTGCAGACCCCGTTCCATACACGGGCGAATTACAGATTTCCTAAGCTGCATTATTGCTTCTTTACGGCTTGTTTCTTCGGTACTTTCAATACATTTAAAGTATTCATTGTTTAAACCAACAATGAGCAATATGGCACAAATGTGACCATTGGTCATCTACTTTTAGATTCTGAGTAATAAGCGCAAAGCTGATCCAGGCTGTCAACTCCACCTTCAGCATTGTGTAGTAATTTATCTTGCCTGACTTTTCATTTTCTTTGCTTACTTCTTGATTTGTAGATAGTAACACAACTCGAACTACATGTGAACAAAGTGTCATGTTATCATTATGATCAAGAAGTACTGCACCTGCTTGACGTTTCCGATTAGACTTAAATTTCGGAGGCAACTACGGCTTATTCATTTTTAGGGTACCCAGACAATTTTCTGTTAGCTTTTCACATAATTCCACGTACAGAAACAAATTATCTACCACAACATTCTTATTTGAGCCTTGGATGGGCTTACTAAGTTTCAATACGTCATAAGGGAAACAGACAATGCATCATTTCGTTATTGCTTTTCTGTGTATACAAATTACACAAAAAATAAGTGCGAGAATCACGCTTGCACATTATTTTTATGCTGTATGTTCCTGGTTTTTAAGATAAGAAACATTTCGAAGTTACATCGTTCACAAAATAGAACCAAAATTTCGCCAGTGGTAACGTTTTCACCTGTTGCACTGTAAGACTTGCAGTTAGAAACAAATAAATTCCATATTTCAGTTGTGACAGCTAGTTTATCAGTTTTCTGTCTGCTCTGGTAGGATTATTATCAAATTGGAGACAAAATAGGATAAACAAACATGACACACTCAAGATTGCACTAAATATGTGCCTGCCACCATCCTATGTAAATAATGCCACATGTGCTCATGTCCTGCCTTCATGTATCCTGATAAGTATAGCCTTTACTTCAAATAAATCTAAATCTTTCGTGTATGATAGACGTGGCACTTTGAATCTCTCTCTCTCTCTCTCTCTCTCTCTCTCTCTCTCTCTCTCTCTCTCTCTCTCTCTCTCTCTCTCTCTCTCTCTCTCTCTCTCTTTCTCCCTGCTCTTATTTTGTCGTTTGTATGTAACAAAATAATATTCGTCATGCAATCAGAAACAAATAACTTCCAATCTTATTATTCCTTGCAGAATCTTTCAATCTTGGTAGATGGACCAATTCGATCTTGGATGCTAGTTAACACGTTACTGACCATTTATCACAACTGTAATAGTTTGTTGGTTTGGGGTTCTTATCTTCGTTGTCTCCAATAAATTTATCCCTTTAGTCTCTGAATCATGCTCACTGACGATGAATTGATGATCTCCAGCATCACCTTCATCGTCTGAATTGAAAAAGTATGAATTATCGACAATGTTCTGCATATTAGCCTCTGTTAGAGGTCTGCTAGGAGGATTTCGCAAAGTTATTGGGCTGAAATATTTAGTAACCAATAACAACTATAAGCGATTTCCAAGTCAAGATAACTTTTGAAAGATTAACTTACCTAGCAGCAGAAAAAGTCATACAGTCATCTTATCCAAAACTTGTGATACTTCACGTTTGAGCACCAATACTGCAACGGCCATACTAAGATTACACAAAGCCTTAACTAATCTGGCGTTTAACTCGTGAAATACAGTGCGATCCATATAAACCTGAACCATTTCAATAGCCCATATCTTATGAACACACGAACAACTTTGGAAGAATATAATACACAATTGGGAGATTACATTACACTATTTACATCTCAGAGAAAATGTTGGAAGTGTCCTCCACCAGCATCTGTACAAGTTTGCACTCGTCTCACCATATTCTCTGAAGTTTTACGGAGAGTATCCTCGCCTGTTACTTATTTCGGTTCGAATGGATTCCTTGAGAACATCAATTGTCCGTGGCCTATACTTGTACACTAATTTTTAGATACCCCCACAAGAAAAAGATCCGCTGAGGTTAGGTCAGGGGATCTGGGGGACCACAGAACTTTTGAGACTATTCTATTATCAAAGAAACTGGTTATAAGTTCCATGGTTTCATTAGATGTATGGCACGTTGCTCCATCTTGCTGGAAATAACCTTCTCTCAATTCGATATCATCCAGCTGCTCCACAAATGTCTTAAAGATACCCATATAAACTTCAGTGTCTACAGTCGTATCAAAGAAAATGGGACCAACGATCCTGGAAGCTGACACCACGCACCATGATCATGCAGGGGGTTTCGTGGATCAGTTGGGGGTTTACAGCAGCTCAATATCTGGTGTTTGGTGTGTTTATGTAGCGTGACAGATGAAACCATGCCTCATCTGTAAACCACATTATGGACGTGTAATAAGAGTACCCTGAAACCATCGGCAGTAACTGATTCGTTTATCATAATCTGCTTGTTTCAGTTGTTACACCATATGCACTCTGTAAGGTCGCAGCTCTTTGACATGTTCCATATGAATACCCTAATTCCTGGCTCAATCGACACAACGATTTGTTTGGAGAATTCAATAGCCTTCTGCGAACATCTGTAACAAATGCCGGTCTATGTTTTCCACTCTCACTAATGAGTATACCAGTTGTCTCCAGCTTTTTTACGAGCGATAAACATCGGAACATCGCGTACATTAAATTAACTTCGAAATTCCCATTGTGTTGTTACCAAGGAATTTGTCTTCCAATATGTTTTCAAAATGCGAACTTGCTCTCGTAGGGAGTAGTGCAGGTGCTGTTATGACTGCACATTTGACTGTAAACTGTCAACAAATGTCAGTGTTGACAATTCTCCCAGAGCCACTGAAATCATTAAAACAAATTTCTACGTTCTACGAGCTTTCAAAGGGAAGTTATGACCTATTGAAATGGTTCAGGTTTATATGGATCGCACTGTATTAGAAAACAAAAGTGTGAAGGTCTTTCACAGATTCCACTAGCACGTTATGGATTAATTCAATTAAGTATTATTATTTCGGGCAAATCCTTTAATAGCTGCCTAACACATCACCAGATCCGTATTTTTATGAACCTTTTTACTGTTCTCATGTTGGGAGTATTTTGACAATAATAAAAATGCATCCTGTATAAAGTAATAAGGAGATGGTTATATCCTTAACAGTTAACCATTTAACATTTTTCTTAAGAATGTTGACACCTTTATTGTTGCCAAATGTGAGAAGTTAAGATACCTTTGAAATATGTAACACAATCCTAAAAATCCTTTTGCCACGTAGCGCTACTTCACCACTTTGAATTTGAAGAGAACATTAGTTTGACAAAGAGCATCGTAAAAGACGCTATTCATGAGTTTCGCAGACTCATGACTCATTTGTCATTTTAATAGCACTTCTGGCAATTAGCATTCTGTATAGGCTCAAAGCTGCATTGTTAGGCTTTTGAAATATTTACATAATTCCTTTGGTTGCAGTGTGGCATTATTGTGGATTAAGCACGGTACTCATTCGTGCTGACATCTCAGTCATTACCTTAATATTTGTCACTTTTATGGAACTCTTATCTGCTTCCTCTACCCCTTACTTAAGGGAGAGGAGGTCTTTATTCAACCAAACGTTTTTGGAAGCTTCATTAAAGGGCTTTGCAATAACTGCATGTTTTCTACAGTATATTTTTTCGCCATTGTACCAAATACATAACAGTTTGCCGTAAGTTTGTGATTGTTCACAGATACGATATAGTGTCAAAAGTTCATAAGTATGAGGCGTGTCCGTAAAAAAAGGTCTCCAATTTTATTTAATACAGAAACATGTTTATTGTCAATGGATGTTACATTGATGGGAAGGGGGAACTTACAGCTATTTTTCAGCGTAATCACCATTGCGATCGATGCACGTTTGCATGCGCTGTGGCAGTTTTTGTATACCCTTGTCATAGCACTCTTCCGCCAAGTTGCGTAGGTAGCGCTCAACCTCGTTTTTCAAATCATCGTCGGTCTGGAAATGTGTTCCACCCAGGTGTGACTTCAACTCAGAAAACAGATGATAATCACTAGGTGATAAGTCTAGAACTGTAGGGGGGATGGGTAAGGATGTCCCATCCGAACCGGGCCAGGAGATCTTCGGTGAGTATTTTGGGGACCAACCTCGCACACATTGCGATAATGTAAATGTTCGGTCAAAATGTGGTCAATCGTAGTCTAGGCCGCGCCGTGGCTCAGTGCTTAGACAGCTTGGCTCTCACCAAGGCGGCCCGGATTCGATCCCAGGCGACCGCAAAGTGAGATTTGTGGTGGACAACACGGCGCTGGGGCGGGTTTTCTCCGGGATCTCCGGTTTCCCCCGCCATCTCATTCCACCGGTGCTCCATCTTCATCTCATGTATCATCAGTGTCATCGCCTGCGGTGCCGTATGTAGTAAAAGCGGGCGTTAAACACTACACATTTCATTTCAATCGTAGTCTTACTGGCTTCAGAGATAAGTTCGCACAGCTCGCGAACTGCCACAGGTCGATCTTCAAGCATTTCTTGCTCCACTTTTGCAATTGTTTCGGCTGAAACCGAAGGCTGACCAGAACGCTGTTTGTCATGGACGCCTGTACGTCCGTCTTTGAACTCTCTGACCCGCTTTCGCACGTTTTTGACGTCCATACACTGTGGCCCATAGACTTCGCATAACTGACGATGGATTTCAGTGGGGGTAGTGCCCTTGGCACTCAAAAAATGGTTCACTGCACGCAACTCGCGGAAGTGATAGGAAGCTCCATCGCAAACGGCTGCCCAGCCAAGACTAATTCGTTATTGTGGGAATTTGAAGGAGTGAAACCAAGCTACACGCCAGTGTTGCCGGATCTCGCGTAATAACATTCCTCACGGCTCCAAGCCTTGGATACCTTATTTTACAAATACACCTCGTACTTTCGTATTTTCATTTTCCAGAACTGAAAATTACGTTTTCAAGATTTTTTAAAATGCAACAAGTGAGGCATTCACTCTAAATGCGAATATTAAATAAAAAGCCAACACAAATGCGGAAAGTGTAGCAATTTTTAAATTCATTTTCATTTGGTTTTCCTTTCTTTACTACGTACTTAACAGTAATTTGAGGAATTATTATATACCTCATCCAAAAGTGAAGAACCCGAAAATCGTAACTAAGTACGTGTATCGGAAGGTGTATCTAGAAATTAATCAGTTTAAACTTAACGTTAAGGTTTTCATTTGCACTGAAATTAATTATCGTGCGATTCGATTTAATAAAAAACCTATAAAAATAAAAAATATTCATAATTTACATATCTAAGCCAAGGACTTAATTTTGTTTTTGCAAACTCCATTTTCTATCTGGGTCAGAGCCTGTCAAAAGATTTGATCGGATTGGCGGTGGTTTAGTATAATCGTCATCCGTCCTGCCGTGGCCCCGAAACAGTCACGAGGGCGGTTCGGAGATCGAAGGTCGCCTTCCCAGAACTGGATAGCATTGGGATTTCATTACAGAGGGCATTCTGTACGTAGGCCACCATGCTGGGCCCATTGTTCCTATGCCCCCAAGTGGGGCACTCCCGGGAGGAAGGATGAGGTGAAGGAGACAGAGGGTGGGCGACCCAAGGAGCCACGATAGTACAGAGGGCAGGGTGCCTACAGTTTAAGGTCAGGACAAGGAACTCGCTCCCCTACTGCGGGACGACAACGAGCCCAGCAGCCGAGACCTAATGGTCCCAAACAGGCGATCCGAGCCCCAAAGGTCCCTGGCTATCGGTCACGAAATGTCCCAGCAGAGGAGCGGAGACTGGCAACCGACCTACCGGAGGAGGAAGTAGTTTTCCTCAGAGCGTATCATCCCGCCATGCACCGCCGAGACTCCCGCCTACCCTGAAAGAGACCATCAGATGAGAGATGATATGAAATGTTAACGGAGATGAAATGGAGAGCAAGAAATTCATGAGATGTAATTAACCTACCCAGCATTCGTCTAGCGATCCGGGAAACCCTCGAAAGAACTCATGGATCAGATAGGTCAGCCACGGGAATCGAATCCGGACCTCCAGGTGAAACCGCCTGATCCGTCCCGCTCGGTGTCAGGAGAAGAGGAGTGCATCCGAGAGAATCTCCAGTTAGGGGGGTCACCTGATGTAGATGAAAATGTAAATGACATGACATGTTGGTGCAGTGTGATTATAGAGCAGTGGTGATTTTGTTTGTTTTATTCTGTACCATATTGGTTACATAAACCTGGTGCCTCTACATTGGGTGGGGCTTATAGGCAAATATTTACATAGATTTACAATTTTTTTGGATAAGGATTTGTCGTCTTTTTTTTTTTCAGATTGAAACCTAAAGAAGTATTTTAAGAAAAACGTCTGCTGTGTGTCAGTATGTACATGTTTCTGTGAACAGCATGTCAAAAACGAAAAGTGATCAAATAACCAAATTGGTTATTTAAGTACAGCATTTTTCTAGGATGCGAAATGAAAGTTCATTGTACAGTTTTCGAATGTTCCACTTACTAGAGGTAGAGAAGTTCCAACACTGGGTCTGTGAGCAGCTTAAAACCTCTGGGTTAGAGGTTCTTGGAATGTAAATATTCCGATGGTGGTAGAGATAAATAACTGCTGCATTAAATTAGAACGAACGGCCTTTGCAACCGAGTGATATATTTGCACTTTAAATATTATTACGTTAAAAGTAGGTGTTTAACAGGAGGAATTACGTACAGCTTGTACGACTAATCCCTAACCTATTCATGGACAACTCTGCAGAACATTTACTACCGGAACTTGTTTACTTTGTGTTCAAAATGTCTGAGAGGTCTTTTTTCCTTGGTGGAGAAGTGACATATAAAATATGGCACATTATCTGCTATCAAAAGGAGGAGGAGTCTAAAAGAAAATAAAAGAAGCCTAAATCTCATAATTAATTGCCCATAAAAATGCATGTAGTGCTATTAGAAACAGGTGACGTCATACTGACCACGAGAAGCTCGGAACAGCAATGTATGGGTCAGTGGCGGTTGTAGCTCCAACACATCGACTGTACTTTAGTTCAGAGCTCAACTTTTGCTTAGTTTTTCTCTTCTTACTTTCTGTAGTATACACAAGTAGGGAAACCGCTGAATTCAACTAAAAAATACGATATCGAATTTGAAAGGAAATGCATTCTTTGTAATCCTCTACACATAATGATGATGATGATGATGATGATGATGAGGATGATAGTTGGCGCTATAGGCCATGTAGGCCCTTGGCCTCCCTAACCACCCTCTTCCATTCTACTCGGTCCTCTGCTTTTCTTCTCCAGCCGTTAACCCCTGACTTTCTCAAGTCATCTTCTACATCATCTACCCATCTTTTCCTGGGTCTTCCTCTTCTTCTTCTGCTATCCCGCTTTCCAATGAATATCTTCTTAACTACACTGGTTTCCTGCATACATTCCAAGTCGCCCTTACCAAATCTTGTTTCCGTCTCATTAGCCGTTTTCTTCGCCAATTTGTCTCCAGAGTATCCGAGTTAGTCCGAGGCTGTATTAAGGTATCCGTAACGTCCCCTGGTACTGGGTGGTCCAGTTATACCCTCGAGCACCGGGTGATCACTTTAGTCGCCTTTTACTATAGGCATGGTCTACCTTTGGGCTATTCTTTACACCCGGCCACCACATGGGTGAATAATAGTAATAATAATGATAAAAGCGATAATAATTAATGATGATGATATATTTATGTTACTTTCGTTGCGCAGGTGCTGAACACACGGCTGAGCTAGTGGGAGATACCGATTTGGATATGACTTGAGTTACAGTGTTTACTGTGTAGTCCACAGTGATTTATGTACAAGTGATACTTGTTTTCTTCAATTATTGTTGATCTTTGTTTTAGAATTGCAGTTTTTGCACCTCTCTGACACATGATTTTCGGGGTAACCTCTCTAGTCGGCCCCTTACGTCAACAATTGCCTTTTCCAGTCACCAGAGATGGAGTTGTTTCTCAGTCCCAGTATTGTAATTTGTTGTTGTTCTATTTATACATTGTCTTTAATTACAATGGTGATATCGGCGACCATTCTCCTTTTGGAATCTATTGGCGATGGTGTTAACTCGTAAACGTTGGCTTGCAGGTACTGAAGGTTTTTGATCATTAGGTCACACACACATTCATACTTCCCGACTCTGGCAAAGATGGAGAATCATCTTGGTTGGAGAAAAATACTCATTCCCAGCCAGGGATAAAACTCGGGACCCCTCGCACGACAGGCAGGTGCTCCACCGACTGATCTACTGAGAGGATTGCGAACGTCAAATATTCTCTGGCATGTTCTTCACGTAGCTGTAGTCGAATCAAATATTGCTTCACAGGGAAGTCCTGCACTCCATTTTCAGTGAGTTGAACAAAATGTTGCAAACAACTGCCATCTGTAAGACAAAAGACAAAATAAACATGTGAGCATCTCGTTACATGGAATTGAGATCTCCTGCTTGATTTGTCCGTTACCAGGACTTTTATAGCCACTTCTATTTCCAGAAATGTGCAGTTCTACATAAATAAGTCTGTAGGGAAGTTATTTGATTCATTCAATACAATGTATGGTGTTTGAAATAAAACCAGGGTGACGGTATACATCTAACATACCTATAGCTAGAGAGGTAGGAGACTGTGGCTTCCGGCAGTAACCGAAGTGTAAGTTTGGCGAGTCAGTGATAAGGAAGGCGCTTGTGCAATGTTTCTCACGTGGAGTTGGGTGATCGGCCGATCGGCGCCCCAAGGCAAATCCGCGGCACAGCCTACGACCTTGGCCGAAACTTCCCAAGTGATTTACATATTATTACTGGTGTTTTTACTTTCTCTACTACATATAGTAATGAAGGAAAGTATTGTAATTGATGTCAAGATTTCAGCACAAAAATACATGTTTTGGGAATGACTGACTTTTTTAAAAGTGTATGTATACATGTACAGCATAACTCAAAAACAAAAGTTAAGTTATATAATAAACCTGGCATTTAAGTTCTCCGTGGTCTAGCTTCTGATTCCCGAGGTAGCGGGCACAAACGCGGTGGAGGATAATGGATATTCGCGGACGTAAAAATCCTTAGCTTGGTATCTTTTGGAAGACAAGTAAAGTCGGTGGTCCCGTGTCGTAGTTTTACGGCAAGTAAAAAAATCTTAAACCTGATGAAGCGCAGTATAGTAATTTCATGCCCAGCTCCCGCTCCAGATTACTCTTTACATGGAACAAAGTATCGAAAAATGCGATTTTCTAAAAATCGTTTTGAAGAATATATCAAAAAACAAAATTTTTAAGTCATTTTCATGACAAATGAAATATATATCTTGAGTTTTATACGAATCGCCTCTAAAACCCCTATTTTGAATAACTGGTGAGTGGTAACAGAAGAAAATCTAGCTACAACAAAGGTTAGGGTATACAACTTATGTGAAATACAATTTTTGTTTGTGAAAATAAACATTTTTAAGATACTCTTTAGTTTTAATTTACAAATTCTTCTCAAATAAAATGTCGTTCTTTGTCCTGGCTATACAAATAGAATGATAAACTGCCAAAGTTATCACATAGAGACCAACTATTTAAAGATTTGACTATCGCATATGTCTACTGTAGGTATTTCCTTATTCTCATTTTAAAGATAAGGAAATATCTAATAAAACCATTATGTTTATCATGAAATAGAGAAATAAACGTTTTCTAGGAATATTGGTACAAAAGTGAGTAGAAGAAGTCATTAGTTCACACTTGACGACTTTTCTTTATTTTATACTGGTAAATGGTAGAAACATTAGAGAAAATGATTATTCTTTGCAAATGCTATGTAATGGCATAATCGTGCAGGAATACTACAATTTCTAAGTAGATGTCGTACAGGCAGACAATCCACGGGTTCGATTCTCAATAACATAAACGCTGTGGCGAAGGCGGAACCTAAGAACGGGACTGCCAGAGTTTACCGCCCACTTACAGTAGCCAATACGGGGAGTTTATATGGCCAGACAGAAATTTGGCTCATAGGGTATGATCGCTACCTATCGCAACTCCTCACTTTCCTCCTGATGCTGAGCGGACTCTGGGATTAAATCCGCACGCCTCTGGGAAATGGAACAGAGAGCTACGTTCTGCCAACAGCGGCATGTCACAGAATATCCTGGATAAGGAGTATAGGCCAAACCGACATGCGCTTACTGAGGGGAACTTAACATGGTAGTACATATAGAGCCATCTCTAAAGAATCTTGTCAGAATGGGTGGCTCATTTGGCCTACTGATAGCGAGGTTGCAGATTCAAACCCTGGCCAGCCTCATGTGGGTACAGTACACGCAAGATAAGTTGAGCGCTGGATTTACGGTGTGGTGTGGGCAGAGGGGAAGAAGTGAGAGCTAATGCTCTTTTGTTTCTGCAGTGTGGTCAACCTTGAAAAACACAGTTCAGCAAAACAGCGTGTAAGATAAGCGAAGATATCACAAGTAACGTTGCATCCTCTGAAAACATTCCTTAGTTTTGCCTGCGCCAGCTTAATTGCATTCAGATCACAGTTATACGGAGATGTCCCCTTTCGAGAGCCATAACATCCACAAATGTTCATACAGATATAAATCATTTTCAAGTAAATGCTGATGTACATCACCACCACCACACTCGTAACAAGCATAAACTGGCAATTCGAGTGCACCAAACGAGCCTTTATGAAGGAAGCTTTAACTACAAAGGGATAATGTTATATAATAAACTTCCAAATTCATTTAAACAAGCTGCATCATTAAAACACTTTAAGAATAAGGTTGAGAAATTTTTGCATGCACACTGTTTTTATACAGTTAATGCATTTTTAGAACCATAACCATGTAAATGACGACTGGGAGCATAGTACATTCACAAACCTGTAATATTTATATTATGACATTTCTTGTAGTACATTAGTCCATGCAAATACCAATGAAACCATAGAAGAGCTGCTTACTGTGTATATTGTATGTAATCAATTTGACTTTATGTATTTATACATTTTAACGTGTCTCACAACATGTATATGTTGCCAAGGACGAACTAAAATTCTAATTCTAACATACGATTGTTGTAAACTGGTTAGCTAATTAACCTTGAAATTTATCAAAACCTGATAAAGCTTAGCGTATTAGCCACTAGATGTCAATGTATAGCGCGTTTCAAATTTCAAAGTTGTCATCTATGTTTACGGAGTTAAACGAAACTTACCGAATGAGGACTTGGAACCCGATCGCTCTTCTTATCACGCGTATATAGTGGATTTACTGATGTGAATCCTGACAGTTGATAGCGTCGTTAGACAAACAGAATAATTTTTACAAAATCCAAAATATTTTTTCTGAAAGCTTGTATAGGAAAGAGCTATTTGGATGAACTTAGAGTGGTGGACTGCCGATCATTTAAACCTAACGCTAAAGAAGGTAACAGTACAATAAGAACAATAACACTCAGGGTTAGGCTAACAGGCCGCCCCCTAACTACATTAAGTTAGAACTCCAATAATACTCTCTGAGAAATTATGTTAATATTGAAGATGTAAGACAGACATCAAGCACTAGAATCACTCGAATCAGAGGTATCACTTAGAAGCAGGTCCTGTGGTAGTCTCCTCTTCAAGCGTGAGGGCTGGCGCGTGCGGACGCCGATGTTATAATGCACAGCTCCTGGAACTTCTTGCAGCGTGGAAAAGAAACGACGAGCGATCCTGCGAATGTAGTCGTGAAGAGGTAACAGTCCTAGTTCGTGATGGAGCTGCTGATTACGGATGAACCATGGAGCGTTGGTAGCGATGCGCATGAAGCGATTCTGTATGACCTGTAGACGACGCAGATGACATGTGTGCGCGGCCCCCCACACTTGGCAGGCATATGTAATAAGCGGACGAACGAGTGATTTGTAGAGTAACAATGAAGACTGTAGGCCGAGGCTGGAACGGCGATGCGACAGAGGTGAGAGTTTTGACAGTCGCCCGGAGGCCAGTGATATAAGACGATCAATATGTGCACGCCAGGTCAGTCGAGAGTCCAGAAGCACTCCAAGGTATTTAACAGGAGTTGTAGTGGGGAGCCAAGGGACATTGTTCCTGTAGAGACACAACGGAGTAAGTGGAGTATATCGGCGAAGAGTGGAGATTTTAGCTTCGATTTTCTGAGGGTTCAAAGAGATCCGCCAAGTGCTGAACCAATGAGTTAGGCGACCTAAAGGGAGCTGTACTACTTGTTGTGCGTGCTGGAGATTAACATGAGAATAATATAGTACTGTGTCATCAGCGTAAAGAGCTAAAGAAGTCGGAGCTAAGTCAGGAATATCAGAAATGTATATATTAAATGGAGTCGGAGCCAAGATAGGACCCTGTGGGACACCTGCGATAATATTACGTGGGGATGAAAGCAAGATATTTCTGTTACAACAAAATTGTTAGTCATTTTCGAGAAGGTAAAAATTTTCAAAATGATATTTCATGTAACCCATAGTCTGTGGTGGGGATCATTAATTGAAAATCACCAAGCTTGGTATTTAAAAGAATTTTCTTTTTTTGAATTATGCTATTCACAGATACACAAAAGCATACGTATACATTTTTATAAGAATATTTATGGGAGATAAAGGCTCCTCAAAACGTGAATTCGGTATCGAATGCTTGACGGGTAGAAAAGGTAAAAATCAGGTCATCCTAGTAATTTCATCCCATTATGTTTACAACTTTTTCGTTTTTTTATATATAGGCCCTGGAAATCCGTCTTGGTATCTACTTACTTGTTATAGCCAATGTCCTTTGGGAATTATATCAAGATATAATTAAAGTTTGAGGTGGGTATTGGAGTCAGGGCGGCACGCCACTGACAGGGGTGCTACAGTGTCGGCGGGAGATCAGTGACCTTCCTCGGAGGTTAGGCTAGATCCATTACAGCGTGTGGGAAAAATTTATCTTCGACAACAACAACAGTGGAAAATGTCGCATGCTTGCTGTAGCTGTGTTCAACTAAATGTGTTTCTAATCGCATTCTGTTGCCTTCTTCAAGGCCACACTGGAGTTTTCCACAATATTCTAGCCAAAATGAAGAAATAAATTACATCATTAGAACGAGATGTGCTTTGTGCTCTCCAAATTTGACAAGGAGTATCATGGAGTGACATGTTCGAACATTGTGTTTGTTATTAAAATGTATTTTCAATGTTCTTACTGCAATTAGGAGTTTCATTGATAGAATGTACTAATACTCTTAAATATGAATAAAGCAATTCATTTAGTTGCATCTATTTTTACTTTCTCTGTTACTTAGGTAAGGTGGACGGACAGAGATGGGGGTGAGGCGAGAGGGCCCCAAGATATATCGAGTGGCGATGCTTTAGGTACGCCCTCTACAGCACGAGGAGACAAAAGTTTACAGACAGCACATTCTCTATCATGCACCTGCTAAAGCTGAACACAACTATCGGATGAAAAGTGAAGTGAAATGAGAATGGAGGTGAAATGAAGGGGAGAGAAATTTCGGGGGATGAAGCATTCGCCGAGGAAACCACTCATAGGCCAGGAAGGTCACGGAATGGCCACGGAATCGAATCCACGACCTCCAGAATGTGGACCACAGACACTATTCCCTAAGTCACCCTGCCCGGTTATATCATGTAAGGAATATGTGCGATCCATATAAATCTGAACCATTTCAATAGGCCATAACTCTTGAACTAATAACAGGACACACGTACAACTTTGGGAGAATATAATACACAATTGGGAGATTACATTACACTATTTTGACTTTGTGGGTTCATAGAATTAAAAGTCCAATTTGCCGAAATTCAAAATGTTCTTTATTTTCATGAGATACAGTCTTTTCAATCCTTACGTAACAGAATTACGTCACATAGACATTCACAGTTTACCAAGGTCGATGACCACAACAGCGTTCTGATTACGTCTGTTTACTACATTAGCTCAACACTTTACAGCTCTTTACTTCTGTTACCACTACTGCTCTGTTTACCACTCCTCTGGCGTGTCACAATCTCTTATATATTGAAATTTTCTAGACTTTTAAAACAAACGAGAAATCGAATAATCTCTATTGATCAAGAAGTCACTAGAAATTTCCATTTACCTCACTTATCTGTGTCGGTAAGTCTTTTATCTCCGCTATCCATATTTGTCGGCTCTTTGTGTACACAAGCCGCGCTATCGTAGATAACGGGTTCGCGACACTATTTACATGTCAGAGAAAATGTTGGAAGTGTCCTCCACCAGCATCTATACATGTTTGCACTCGTCTCACCATATTCTCTGAAGTTTTATGGAGAGTATCCTCGCCAGTGTTACTTATTTCGGTTCGAATGGATTCCTTGAGAACATCAATTGTCCGTGGTCTATTCTTGTACACTCTATTTTCTAGATACCCTCAAAAGAAAAAATCCGGTGAGGTTTGGTCATGGGATCTGGTGGGCCAGACATTTTGAGATTATTCGATCATCAAAGAAACTGGTTACAAGTTCCATGGTGTCATTAGATGTATGTCACGTTGCTCCATCTTGTTGGAACTAACCTTCTCTCAATTCGATATAATCTCCATAAAACTTCAGAGAATATGGTGAGACGAGTACAAACATGTATAGATGCTGGTGGAGGACACTTCCAACATTTTCTCTGAGATGTAAATAGTATAATGTAATCTCCCAATTGTGTATTATATTCTCCCAAAGTTGCACGTGTGTCCAATTATTGGTCCAAAAGTTATGGCCTATTGAAATGGTTCAGGTTTATATGGATCGCACTGTCTTTGTGGAGATTTAGACGTTTTAAAGCTTTGTGAAAAAAATTCGTCGTGTGTATATATGTAAGTGAACTGTATACATAAAGAACGAAAAACCGGTTAAATAAATTTAGTTCCTCTCGCCCCAAGATACTCTTTGTCCTGTAAAAGTTTCATTATTTTCGATTTTGTTAAAACTGGCTGTAACAATTTGTTTCAAATACAAGTTCTTTACAAAGTATAAGCTTTTTAAGGCTATTTTGTGGAACCTATAGGTACTAGGTAGACAATGTTATAGGCACAAAGAAAGAAGATGAAATAATAGATTATAAGAATAATTTGTAGATAAATGAGCAGAAAAGGCTACTCACACAAAATGCAACATGTCAGAGTTCTGTTAAATAAAATCCATAAAGTCTGAAATGATTGGCATACCCAATGAATGATCAAAATGTCCTCAAAAGAACACGAAGTCAAATCTTATTGGAAAGCTGGTGCTGAGCTAGTCAGCTTAAAACGTATTCTTAGAGAGAATTGTAAACCTTGAACACTGCGATTGTATATTATTGCTAACACCCACAGGGAGGAAAGAACGATGTGAAAGAACTACAAGAGGCCACAGAGACAAGGAAGATGAGCCGTCTGTTGGAGCCGCCAGAAAGGGCGAACAAGAGAGCTGGTAGTCCTCTGGTGTCCACGGAAGGTTCTTTACATTGTGCCACGGGGGAGATTCAATACATAAGCCACAGAGACACTGCCTTCTATTTTGTGGGGGCTGCTTGTTTGGGAGCCCTCTTCCTCCTGCAGTGCCCTTCGAACGTAAGGCGGTGGTGCTGAAGTCCCACATTACCTCACCTTAAGCTTCCCATACGTAACCCAGGACGTAACAGCACAAAGTGGGCCTGAGCCTGCCTGCCAGCCCTACTGCCGACCTCACGCCCACATACGCAAAGCATAGCTGGGTGATCATCCAAAATATACGAGAAGGAGATATGGCATCACGGCACCCCCAGCCGGAAATTTGTCTTTCTAGGCCAAAGTTCGCTACCTACCGCAGTTCCTTAATTTCCTCGCAATGCGAGGGGGTACCGTTCCTATACCGGGGCTTAAAATCCGAACCTCTGGGGATGTGCTACGGCACAGGAACATTGTTATTACGGAAGTAGCTATTTTAAACTAACTGTAAAGTATTTATACTTCGGCATTTAACAGAAGCTATAGTTCAATAGTGACAGTTCCTGGTCCGAGATTCAGAACCTCAAAAAATTGGCAATTACCCTCAAATAGCTCAGTAAATGTATATCAACATAAGTGTAGTCTATTTACACACCTCTACTCATAAGATTCAGTAATGGCAGAGAGCTGATTCAACAACGTCGGATGTACAAAAGACTGTCGATCTTGTAACCATTGCGTTTTCCTTAGGTTGTGTTGAACTTCTCCATTTATCATAATCAAGTCGAAATATCGTTCATTTATGAAAGCTGTCTTGATTACTTGCCATGCTGCACAGGTAGTAACTGAACCACGTGTCACAAACAGGTTATGTTACCACGTGCTGTCATAACACAAGGGTCTACAATTTGACGTAGGTCATGAAACAACATTGAACGTACTAGAAACTCCTGTGGAGATTACGATATATGCAAATCACAAATGCTAAGTGCTGACAGAACAAGGATACCAAGAAATAAAGAGAAATCAAATTGCAAATGTGCACATAGCGTTACATTTTACACGCGTTTATATTCTCGTGTTTATTATACATTTTAAGTAGGAATTTTACAGTACAGTTTTTGGGGATCCTGTCAGTGTTGTACCTGATAAATTCATGATATGTTAATTCAAACATTATTGAACCTATCAATCTAACATTTTACGACATTAGATGCATTCCGCTGATATAACTTTGTGTAATATATTTATCAAGGAAGATAGGATTATCTCCCCAAACATACAACTGAATGAAATTTATAAGTATCTACTACTTACTCTACCACGTACAGAATTGCATTCCAACCAGACATGTAGGGCAGAATGTCAAAAACCAGTTAATGTGTAAATACAGATAATATATTACAATATTATATTACACAAAATATTAGGTAGTAGATAACAAGAAGTATATATTCAAGCATGTAATATTACATATGTAATTAGGCATTCTGCTAATTGAAAATAAAGAGAAATAAAGATACATACATTTATACATATACATTACACTTATATGCAGGGTGTTTCGAAACAACTCCGAACGAATGTATAGAAGTAGTTGCTCAGATTCTTTGTGACTAATATAGATAATTTTTACCACCAATAGAGTCACATAAAAGCGCTTCAGAATGAATGTGGATTAGGCAGTTACAGGAACAACGTCGCGTGCCTCACGGTATCGAAGTTCGCAGGTTGGTGACACACCGTGTCACCTGATGTAACTGTTTGTAAACATACCGACATACTCCACGGGAGCTTGCTACTATTAAGAATTTCTTTGGCTTATGAAACCCCATTTAGTTATTTTTTATGGGTAGTTTAACGTGTTACAACTTTCCGTTATAACAGTCAATGGCGGCAAATAAGCGGGTGGACATATGCAACTTATACCTTTTAGAGGGAAGTTAATGTTAGTGAGAATGAGGATGGAAGCATTAAATGATAAAAAGAACAGAGAAGTATATAAAAAATTTGTAGATAAAGTTAAGCGAAACTAAATGTCTTATACAATCTGACAAGCATTTTATCTCACTGTGTTTAATAATACTAAATAAAACATTATTTGTAACTTAAAAGGAAGTTGTTGATTATACAGTAACTGGTTGAAAGTACTGTACAATTAAGATCATAGCAGAATGAGCAACCTTCAACTGTCCGGGTCATTATTCGACTTTTCCTTTGTCCCATTACCTGAAAGCGGGGCTAGGCTCACTGATAACGAGCAAGCAGTAATGCTTTGGTTTACGTGGTCGGTGCGTCCCAATAAAAATTTTTGAGGTTCGCACACCAGGGTTCTTGCGCTGTCTAATCACAAAATAATGTAATATTTAATGATGTATAAAATTATACCTAAGAGAATTTTGAAACTGCGACACCAAAATTCGGACCAGTTAAGTTACAAACTACGAAACAGCTATATTTGTTCAGTGTCGTTTTGAAACAACCTGTATACATACATAAATACAGGATGATTAAAAAAATAGTTGCACTTTCAATCCACTATATTGCCTACGCTATAGGCCCGCGTCATTTGTAAGCGTAATGGCGGCTATATAAGATTTTCTGCGTTCTCGAGTTGGGTAAAGGCTGCTTTCATTTCGGAGTACATTTAACATTGGAACCTTTAACGAGGAAGAGCAAATTGAAGAAACAACCTCTGTGTCTTAAGGTAAAATCCCAAACCAACTGCGTGTATTGGAGGAGAACGTGGAGGGCATTCAAGCGAGCTTTGCGCGTTAACCCAATGAAATCAACACGTAGAGCCAGTACCGCAAACAACTGCCGTATATTGGGGCGTAGGTTAGTATACAAACCTCACCATCTACAACTGGCATCGTGCACAGTAAAGCGTGCAAAGTTTTGTCATTCTATGTTCCGAAACATGGAAGATGAATAGTTTCTTCCTCATGTGATTTTTAGTAAAGAAGCTACTACGACTGTAAATGAGAAAGTTAACAGACACAATGTTCGGATATGGGGGCTACAAAATCTCCATGTAACACTGGTACATGTGCGGGACAGTCCCAATATTAATCGCCTTATATATTTTCTTGACGAAAATACCGTTATTGGAGGAATGTATCTTAATAGACTGCAAAACTAACTTGTTCCTCAAATGTATGAACGTTCAGGAGATTTACATTTTCAGGCAGGACGGAGCTCCCCCCCCCCCGCCCCATTGGCACGGGGAACGTTCGATGTTTCCGAATTAATGTATACTTCAACAATGGATAGGTCGCATGGTACCAAGGAGGAATTGGCATTTTCGTTCTGGCCAATGAGATCTGATCTCGCACCCTTTTGTTCCAAATTAGATATTTAATTAAACAAGAATTATGAAGATAAATAGTTTATATATAAGCAATTGATATTTTAAAGGGATATTTCAAACAGTTTGTGCAGACATAATGAGACTGGTAATCGCAAGCATAGCAAACAGGTCGAAGTAGGTCACGCTGTGAATGGTCTCCGAACGTAATCAAAACATAGAATCATCAAAGTCCCTAGGCTTTACACAGCTGGCGACAATACTATACTTTACCGTCCTAAGAAGCACACTTTCCTGTAATCAATTTCCTGAACAAAAAATTACAAATCAAAACCTACTGGTAAGCTACTCTTGTGCATATAACTTGTTTGAATGTAATATGGCGTAACACACCTGCGAAAGTGTCACTGTAGGCTGTCACCTTGTGCACGTGGGCGCGAAGTAATACAAAAGGTGTGTTTCTTAAGACGAATGTAGTATAGATACTGTATAATCCGGGCTTTGTGGGCTACTGCGCTCCGTCTTCTTCTTCTTGTTCTTCTTCTCCTCCTCCTTCTTCTTCCCAGACGTTTCGTCTGCCACTGCGGCAGACATCTTAAGTGGCAATACCAAAGTCGAAGTACTCTGGTGTAGGTCTGTCTGTTGAGACAGTGATCTAGAGAGATCTCCACAGAGTACTTCGACCTCGCTATTGCCACTGAAGATGTGTGCCGCAGTCGCAGACCAAACGTCTGGGAAGAAGAACGAGCCCAGTTGATCACGGCCCACAAGCCCAGTTTATGCTGCATGTAGTACAACATAGCTTCTTTCACTCTTCTTCATCTGAAGGGTTTTGGTTTCCACATATCCCTTAACCAAATATCAAGTACATTAGACATGCTGTTGGCATAAACTAGAATACTGTAAAATGAAAGGAATATCTTCTCGTCCAGTACCGGGATAATATGCATTTGTTTTTTATTTACATGTGAGAAACATGTACGATAACGTTTAAGCAATGTAACTTTTGACCCAATAATAGAACACACGTGCAACTTTGGGAGAATATAATACACAATTGGGAGATTACATTACTCTATTTACATCTCAGAGAAAATGTTGGAAATGTCCTCCACCAGCATCTATACATGTTTGCACTCGTCTCACCATATTCTCTGAAGTTTTACGGAGAGTATCCTCGCCAATGTTACTTATTTCGGTTCGAATAGATTCCTTGAGAACATCAATTGTCCTTGGCCTATTATTGTACTTATAGTTTTAGGTAAAAACTTCGCTGAGGTTATGTCAGGAGATCTGGGGGCCACAGACCTTTTGAGATTATTCGATTGTCAAAATCTATGGTGTCATTAGATGTATGGCACGTTGCTCCATCTTGCTGGAAATAACCTTCTCTCAATTCGATATCAGCCAGCTGCTCCACAAATGTCTTGAAACTACTCATATAAACTTCAGTGTCTACAGTTATATCAAAGAAAATGGGACCAATGAGCCATAGATGCTGGTGGAGGACACTTGCAACATTTTCTCTGAGATGTAAATAATGTAATGTAATCTCCCGATTGTGTATTATATTCTCCCAAATTTGCATGTGTGTCCTATTATTAGTTCAAAGGTTATGGCATATCGAAATGGTTGAGGTTTATATGGATCGCACTGTAGAGGGTATTTAAGGTAATGTTGAACGAGTGAATAAAGCATTCGTACAGTCTCAGTTTAGATTAGAAACTGTGTCATTTAAAGATTCAGTTTCAATTATTAGGAGTTAATAGAAAAGTTTGCTTACCTGAGACACATCACTGTGAAAGTGAAAGTTGAAACTGTTTACATGGTACTTTCCAATGGTGTTTTGAAAGTTAAAGTTACACCCTCGCTACTAGGGGGCAGGAAAATCTGTAACGTTGCCAAATGTCTGTTTTATGGTCCCGAAGAATCTAATATATCTACGCAGAAAATAACCGTAGAAAAATATGGAAGTTATAAATGAGTTTCAAGCAGTGGGATATGAAACTGATTTAAATTAATGTAATAACTTCTCTTCCACCAGTATATGTGTGTCCGTAGAGCAAAGTGACAAGCTGGTGTGTTGATGCATACAATATAACGTTCAAAAACTATAAATAAATGTGTAAGTAGTTGTGTCTAATGCTGACAATATTTCGTAGTGGCTGACGACAGAACCAAAAGCACATGTGTAAAACACCAATAAAGTTCCTGTTATCTCTACAGAAGACGGGTAAAACAAGGTGTTCCTCTCTGCCTCAGCAAATGCAACAACACAAATCTCGATTTCGTTGTTAACTATGATTTGCTTTAACAGATCATAAACAAGCCAGTAGGAAATTAACGAAACAACCAATCTGTTTTTGTTCCCTCGAGGAGAAAAAAAAGTACGTGGCTTAAAAAATAAAAGAGCAAGCTAATCGTTTAACTTCCAGTAAGATACTAACGTAATATTTCAGGCTATTGGCTTAAAAGGGGAAAAGAAATGCAAAAAATAAATAGCTGGCCCATTAGCACCTCGCTGCCTCTACTGACAGTGTAGCTGGGAACAGGTTCTGAAGTAAAGGATTAATGAACTACGCCACTACGTCGACACGAACTAGTAGAATGTTGGAATCGATGAACAAAATTGTTGAAAAGTGGTCAAAAATCAAAACTATTGCTTTAGTATTTATAACGAGCCATTAAGATTCTAATTTCATTATCTTATTTATCTGTCTGATGTATAAAACTCCATTTTTATCTTTCCCTACTGCGTGCTTACAAGTTTTGTATTGTTCCAAAATATAGATGCAATTGTTTCTGATAAACGATGCTTTAAAATTACTAAATTTGCAAGAGAAAGCTATAAAGTTTACATTAGAAACTGAAATTAATGGATTGCTTCCTTTTCTAGATCTAAAGATAATAACAAATAATAATAAATTAAACTTTGGTATTTATAGGAAGTCTACTCATATTGATAATTACATAAAACAGAAAAGTTTTAACCCTTTTTCACATAAATTTGCTGTTTTCAATAGTTTCATTTATAAATAAATATACCCCTGAATAAAGATGAATTTAATAAAGAATATAACAGAGTATTAATACTGCTTTAATTAATGGCTTTAATAAAGACTTTATAAATAAAAAAATGAAAAATTCAAATATAAAAAAACCGTTAATGATATTTCTCCCCTCAGAAAAATAAGGGACAATTATAATTTTAAGAGATTTACTTACCATCCTTGGGTTAAGAATGTGGTATAACTTTAGTTCCTCAAAATAAATATATAATAAAAATGTATTGCATTTCTCTAAAAAAGATAAAATTCCTAGTAATAAACAATCTGGTATTTATCAGTTTAATTGTTTCGATTGTGATAACGTTTATATTGGAAATACAAAACGTAATTTAGAAACCAGAACGAAAGAACATTTTCGTAACATTAAGTATAAACAGACCGATAAATCGGCCGTAGCAGATCATTTTTGGTTATTTGGTCATTAAATCTCTCTCTCTCTCTCTCTCTCTCTCTCTCTCTCTCTCTCTCTCTCTCTCTCTCTCTCTCTCTCTCTCTCTCTCTCTCTCTCTCTCTCTCTCTCTCTCTCTCTCTCTCTCTCTCTCTCTCTCTCTCTCTCTGTGGTGTGTGTATGTATGTGTGTGTGTGTGTGTGTGTGTGTGTGTGTGTGTGTGTGTGTGTGTGTGTGTGTGTGTGTGTGAAGAGCATATCTCATAATCGAAAAGTCGTTTAAATACAAACTTGGTACTCTCACGCTGGTGGAACGGTTACCATGGCTTTATCTTTGTTATCAGAAACCTCTCAGATAATGCACTGATTACTCTTGTAAGAGTGAGAGCGGTACTGACGGCCCTCCAGGTCGTGTGTTCACTCCATGTGGAGTAATCAGTGCGTTATATGAGAGGTATCTATTACCAAAGATAAATCCATGGTAACCGTTCAAACAGCGCGACCATACTAAATTATTGTTATTGCTAACTAATATAGCAATTCGTTTTCTTTAAGAGATAGGTAAAAATGTTACACTTACATGGTTTTCTCAACTCACTTATAAAAACTATTCTTAAAAGCTCACATTCTTCTACATATTTCATGTAGGATGGAGATAGAAACACATCATACTTTTTACTATACGTTCGGACAGCGAAAATAGAAATAAATAAATGTAAAATTAAAAAACAGAAGACAGTCTCAAAGGCTGGTTTATATATGTATATCTGTGATAAACCTTGGGTTGACACGGCAGCACGGCAAATAAGCTGCATGTTACAAACACGTAAATCTACTGCTTCCGAGGTTATCAGACGAAGTACCTAGGTACACGGAATCGTTTTCATTTCACAAAAATAAATTACTGAATTCCATTTCTGCTTTCCGAATAAAAAACGTTCTAGCTACATCAGCGACTGGGATACACTCAATTTAGTAATAATATCAGTTTAAAAAGAAACAAAAATAGTTGGAAAGGGTTCTAAACTTACGATTTCAGTCAAGAAATATCTCGCTTTTAGGTTGTGTGGCTCGCAAGCGGGAGGTCTCGGTTCAATTCCGAGCAATCGCCTGCTTGGAGGGTTCTTCTTTTTCCACGACGTTTCTGTCCACCATTTTCTATATCCATTCGTTTCTTCGTCATTATCTGTTTCAAGGCTGAAGAAGGGCCAGGCGAAAATGTTGAGCGTGTTGTGGTTGGGCGCTGGAAATGGTGGCTCATCCTTACGTGCTGCAGTGCTGCAGCACGCTCTTTTCTGTTTTATACATGATACTGTAGAAATTTTAAAATACTATGTAAATAACATTGCATTATTGTAAGTATAAGAAATCGAATACGACCAATAATGAACTCTTGATGCATGGAAAACACCTGTGTAACTAATGGAACGCATCCGTGACGTCAGCGTGCTGCGAGCCAGCAAGCTCGGTAATCAGTTATTGCGCATGCGTACAACCTTCCCTCTTGCATCCCTGATGTCCTAAGTTCCCTCAATGCGTGCTGCATCTGGTTGTTGCGCGGAGATTATTCGCTGCATGATGAAGCAGGGCCACCAACACTCATAGTTATAGCTGTAGAACTTGAATATCCATTGAAAATCATTTAAAAATCTATCATTGCTTTATATTTTAGGTCTAGAAACTAATTCAGCTCTTGCGTAAACAGATCCAATACCTAATGGTTATTGAATCGGAGTGTACATTGTTTGCGATGCACCTATCATGTTGTCACGATACTCCATTCCCGGAACAATAACAAGAATCCCCCATAACAAGTGCATGTGGTTCGCACGCTCGCATTGTATCCATTGTGTAACGTTGTTTAATGGCCGATATCAGTTTCTTTATTTTGTTTGTGAGTGTTAAACATGTCATAAATTCATGTTATTCGATGTATGAGTAACGTACACTTTAACCAATAAATAATGAACACCGTTAATAAACTTATGAAACTCCCGTTTTGAAGGCGAGCATTAAGAAGTAAGGGTTGATATAAAATATTAGGGCAACCAATACGCGATCTAAAAATTAAGCAAAACGTGAAAAGAAGAACAAATGCTGTTTATACCATGAAAAAACATCGGCGCATGGACTTCATTTTTTTTTTTTCGAAACTAGGGAGTTGCATGGACATTTTTCCCGCAGCACGCTCTTATTTTTCGGCTCGAGGCGCCACTGGTTTTACAAACACATTCACACCCTACGTTCAATACAGTGATTGTTGACCGGCAAACACGTTTTGATTTGTTATTGACACAGTTCAACTTTATTTTATTTCGTCTTAAACCTAACGTATAGAAACTTCTATGGCTGATTATTACTGCTTTAGTTTTAATGAGAAAAAGTAAAATTTTCCTAAATCTTGGGACTCATTAATTTGACAAATTAATAATATATTTGTAAATTGAATTTAGGCCGCGCCGTGGCTGAGTGGATAGACCTGTGGATTCTCACCAAGGCGACGGCAAAGTGAGATTTGTAGTGGACAACACGGCGCTGGAGCAGGTTTTCTCCGGGATCTCCGGTTTCTCCGCCATCATTCCAACAGTGCTCCATCTTCATTTCATGCATCATCAGTGTCATCGCCTGCAGTGTCGTATGTAGTAAAAGCGGGGGTTAAACACTGCACTTTTTCATTTCACATATCTCTTTTTTCTAAAAATGCGTTCTTTTTGGATTCATTGAGTCTCAAAAAATATATTTCACGTGAAATCTCGATATCGAATTTTTGGGTAGAGTATAATACTTAACGCAGTGAAGAAAGTAAACATGTAAATACGACCACTTCTGCTTACAACCACAAAGAATTGTGTAAATGTGTAATGAGAGTTTATCTCTATTAATTTAGAAGATGAATAAGCTTCTGTAACAATAATTTTAGAAGAGTGAGTATAAAATGCCATAAGAATGCAATAAATCACATTCCAGTGTACTTCGTGTTAACCAGATAAGGCCGCGCCGTAGCTCAGTGGTTAGACCGCTTGGCTCTCACCAAGGCGGCCCAGGTTCGATCCCAGGCGACCGCAAATTGAGATTTGTGGTGGACAACACGGCGCTGGGGCGGGTTTTCTCCGGGACTTCCGGTTTCCCCCGCCATCTCATTCCACCGGTGCTCCATCTTCATCTCATGTATCATCAGTATCACCGCCTGCGGTGCCGTATGTAGTAAAAGCGGGCGTTAAACACTACACTAGATAGCGTCTGCATTCATTATACCTATACGTAGCAGGTATAGATGTATTATTTTATCTTGACAGGAATCCTGTGCGGTAGGGATGAGTAGCAACTGTGGTGGGGATAGTGCACCTACCGCCACAATGCGTCACACGCTTAAGATTACGAGAGGAGGGGGCGGTGCAAAAGGTGTCTAAAAACAAATTTCATTCTCGAAGCCAGTTTTGCAGCTGTTATAAACTAAGTTGTAATTCTTACTATGGTAGTAATCTCCACGCTTTTGTTGGATCTTAAATAATGCATAGGCATTTGGAACAAAACCTTGTTCTCTTCCAGCAGGCATGATAAACAACTGTCGGCTTTTCAATATCGCTGCAGAGTCCCTGTAACGTATTTCACTCCAGGCATATGGTCCAGTATGTGCTGTATTTATATAAGTTTCAGCCATATAAACTATATAAACTTCACTTCGATATCTCCGAATATTTCGTAAATACTTAAGCTTTTTGCACGTATGGTGCGATGTTCGATTAAAATTTGTCTGTCACGCTTAGTGTCTTTTTTTTTCCTTTTTTCAAATAATCCTAGCTTCAAAAGAACTCTTCTTAATGTTCAGACACTGCCTTGGAAGTCAGTAGAATTTTTAGCTTCATAAGCACTTTCTTCAAAGTTGGTCTTTGTTTTTCTGTGCTTTAAAAATTATTCATAGTTCGCCTAACTACTTCTGAATTAAAACATCCAAATTAGATTTTGTGCATGTTCTTAATCTTTGTTTACTGGGCATAGAGAAGGACGTTGTTGCACTAGCACCAATGGCTTTTATTTCCTTAATAGCTCTCCTAAACTGCTTTCAGACACAACTGTTGCCTCAGATACCCTTCCCCAGGTTTTTATAGCTGACCCACACCATTTTTTCTTTTTTATAAATCTATGGATATTGGTTATTACTTCTCGTGTTTTTAAATGTAGCACTTTATTTCCTAATGTGCTGCTAGGAGGCGTTATTTATAAATGCTCTCTTGGATCCAGGAGAAAAGCACATTTTGAGCTTTGCACGTGTTTAGTTGCTCGCAACTGGTACGCAACTGACCTGCCCTCCTCTCCAGTTGCAACAGTTCTGAGGTGGACTCGTCCAGATACCACTGCGCATCGCTCTGCACTTTTCAAGATAAAAAAAAAAAAAAAAAAAAAAAAAAAAAAAACATCTGTACTACCAGGAGACTGAAGCGAGAGACTACGGATGACGTCACACTCATTGGGTCGGGAAGGAAATAGTTCCGGGGTTAGTATTTTGTTCGTACGTTACAGTCTACCATTGTGGAGAAGTGTTTTGTTTATGGTTTCGGCGATGAGATTTTGAAATTAAAATTAGCGTTGGCCTTCAACGTATTCACATTTCAGGTAATATCCATAGAGTATTTAATGTCTTTAAATAAACGTTGTAGCACTTTGTAACAAGGTAACTCAGGTGAACAGACTTAATGAATAGTTAAAGGAAAGGAAATACTAACTTACTTAGACAAAGATTAATGAGAATTCCGTAAAATTCGGCCTACTCTTGAACAATGAAGCTAAAAGTAAGAAAAGGACGTATCGTTTTAAATTTTGAATTGGATTTGTGAGACAATAGAGTGCTATATATAAATGTTGTGTATTTCAGATCACTACTGATCTGGTGAGATATAAAATACTATATAAATAAATAGAGATTTCAGTACTTGAATTGAGAATAATTTAAAAAGTTCTATTACGAGAAATACTTCGAAATCATATTTATGAACTATACTTCATTCTCAATATTTTTAAATTTAATAATGTTTATTTATTTATGGATACAGAAAAATAATTGCTGCAGCTAAGATATACATAGAACTTATAGAATCGTTCTTTTCACAGTTCAAGGGGCCATTTAGACTGTCATTCCCTGCTTTGTTTACATGTAGCTAGCTTCGTTGTAACTTGATCGATAAAAAACAGCATGTCCTTACATGCCACCTCTTTAAATTTCTTGCTCTGTGCATTGCACTGCAAGAACAGTTACTTTATTTTTAAAACAGGTGAACAAGGCATTAAAAATTAGTAAACCATATGTTGAAAATGCTTGACGTCACACAAAAAAATTGTTGTAATAAATTGTGACTTATGATCTGTAGGTACCTTTTTTGTCTATTTCCCTACCCCTTATACAAAAGTAAACAAAATTGTTTCCGAATGAAGAGGATTTCATAAAGCTCTTCATAAAATTGAAGGTATGCATTTTGTGTCGTATGATTTTTTTAAGAAAATTAAAAATGTCAAAAGCAGTAGTTCATATTCGGGGTTCTTCAGCATTTTCATGACTTTTCTTTGGAATATGGTGTGTATCCAATTTTCCATCTTTGAATTATACTATTTTCGCGCACACATCACATTTCCTAAAACTTCTGATTTGGATCCAGGAATGTAAATTTATATTGAGGAATTAATCCTTAAAGAATTCATCCTTTTAAATAAATTACTTCGGTAAATGGGTGTTTTTAATTAATTAGAGCCAACTGAAAAATTCAATGCCATGGCTGGGATTTGAACCACGGATCTTCTGGTTTCCATCCAGCCACTCTAACTCCTTGAGCTACCATGCATATCCAACATAATGACGTAACATTAAACTCTCCAATCGACTCATTATATTTTACCGGTAAACCACCTTAAAGTTCTGATATTCGAGATACACATTTGTGGCGACTTACCAGGATTTTTATCGCTGAATATTTTAATGCAAATTTATATTGAGGAATTAATCCTTTCAAATACATTACTCCGACATAAATCCTGTTAGTTAAGTCGCCACAAATGTGTATCTCCAATATGAGAACTCTTAAGTGGTTTACCGGTAAAATATAATGGGTCGATTGGAAAGTTTAATGTCACGTCGGCATGTTGACCACGTATGGTAGCTCAAGGAGTTAGAGTGACTGGACGGAAACCAGGAGATCCGTGATTCAAATCCCGGCCGTGGCATTGAGTTTTTGAGTTGGCTCTAATTAATTTGGATACAGGATTTTAAAATATGTATTTCCAGTCAAACGGCAGTAGAGAATGTACAGATAAAATACACGTTTTAAATTTTCTGGAAGTAACATTCGACGTTGTTTATTCGAAATTATTTATTTAGCTTTTGGTTTAACTGCTAAACGTTGGAGATAAACAATTACTGCCTAAATATACAAATCTCTTTGAAACACGCAGTTAATATAACTATAGCATTAACCATTTCCAAGGCATTTATCGTTTGATAAGTTGTCATTCGCTTGTTTCTCGTTGTCATGTCTTGAGGTGGAAATAGAAGTTCATACTGGCATCGAGCAGCGACATCTCTGTTGTGTATGTACAAGTCTGAGTGGCTCAGTTGGTTAGGGAAGATTCAGAGGTCGTTTGTTCAAACCCAGCCTAGACCAGTGGGTTTTAACTGTACTTTAAAGCCAGCTAATGGGATTCTGGCGATTGATAATGTCATTAACAACGATTTTCTTACGTTTCTTTGATCCAATTAATTTTCTATGCTCACGCCATCTCCTGAGTTGGCATTTAATTTACTGAAAACAGTCTTTTGTTCAGTAATGCGAATATTGATAGTGTTTTGTCTTTATATTGCTGTTATATACAGTGATTCCATGCTATCATACCTATTCTTTTCCAGAATGCAAAGCGAGGATTTTTACGAAATATCCCAACCCAATAAATATTTACAAGGAAAAAATAATTTTATTTCTGGAAATTCGTCAGTTAGCCAATACATCGCGTTATCATTGACACTGGGCAGATCCAGAGGCACGTTGGGTGACCCAGGTGTAAGAGGTTACAATGGAGTTCACCTTATTGATGCTGATAAATAACGAAGGCCATGGGAACATGCAAGTGTTCAGGCAGGTAGACGAAGGGCGAGAGGCAGGGCTGCCAAAAGTGGTGGGTGTGGGAAGATATTGTCTATCTCGTTTGTTAGGATTAAAATGTTTACGTCACTACACTAACGACCCTTTCCTAGTGATGTATAGAAGATGCTTGCTTCCATCCCTGAATGTAAGTTCGTTAGTGAACTTGGTACACCAGTAACATGGACGACTTTAGTATTTTATGTGTGAATTTTCGAGCTTCCGTACTTAGGTAGATAGGCACAAAGTATTTCAGTCCATTTAAAAATTGATACCGATATTTCAGGGGAAAAACATAAATAAATCAGTGTAATTTCTTATCTCTCCAACTATGCAAAACGGTGACACTATCCTAGGCTGCCCTTTAATACTTGGAAGATCTTTCGACATTTTGTTTTTCTCAAAGATACCTCTAATGATCTTGATTACCGTATTATATATTAAATATGTTTGTATTATATAATATGTATGAGTAGATGAGTCAATAAGCTTTCGAAAATAATTTGTATATTCACTATTAGCGAAGGAGCACATGACGTGAACGTAACTCATCGTACTTTTACATATGTAATATATTTAAAATAATTCACCCATACCTCGTTACAGTAACACAACATTTCGATGCACAAGACGCTTGTAGTTGAAATAATGGGTTATTTGTTGTATTTATGAGTTTCGTATAACGGAAATGCAGCCGAAAATTACAAGCTGCTTTTAAAACTAGGTTAGAACATAAGAACAATTTAAGAATATTTGGTGAAAAAGTGAATAGAGTCAAAAGAGTGGCAGCATCAACTGCTTTATGTCCTATGTTCTAGATTTTTTCTCGGGAATCAAGCCAGGTGAAAAGACGATTAGAAATCGTCGTTTCAGCAGCGTACATCTCTCCCATCTTCAGGATATTTTAAGAAATGTTATAAAAATGTATCACTGGATGTAGCAAAAATATAAACAAAGATAAAATAGCCCCCCTCGGTAGCGTGGTGGTAGAGTGTCTGCCTCACGTTCAAGAGGTCCCGAGTTCGAATCTCGGTCAGGGTGAGTTACCTGGATAAGGTTTTTTCCTGGGTTTTCCCTTATCCTAGAAGACGAATGTCTGTTAGCTCTAAGCTCTATGGACCCTGGGCTCATTTGAGCATCATTTCGCCAATTCCATTCATCGTTCGATATGACTTAATGTTGGAGGACGTAAATTACAAAAAAAAAAAAAGATAAGCTACTATCAATACAATATGCGTTCGATATGAAGAGCGATCGGGTTCCAAGTCCTCATTCGGTAAGTTTCGTTTAACTCCGTTAACATAGATGACAACTTTGAAATTTGAAATACGCTATACACTGACATCTAGTGGATAATACGCTAAGCTTTATCATGTCCGCCATATTTCGTTTTGATCAATTGCGAGGTTAATTAGCTAATCAGTTTACAACAATCGTATGTTAGAATTAGAATTTTAGTTCGTCCTTGGCAGCATGTACATGTTATGAGACACGTCAAAATGTATAAATACAGTAAATACATAAAGTCAAATTGATTACATACAGTATACACAGTAAGCAGCTCTTCTATGGTTTCATGTGATATTTGCATAGACTAATTTGCTACAAGAAATGTCATAATATAAATATTACCGGTTTGTGAATGTACTATGCTCCCAGTGCTCATTTACATGGTTATAGTTCTAAAAATTCATTAACCGTATAAAAACAGTGTGCATGCAAAAATTTCTTAACTTTATTCTTAAAGTGTTTTAATGATGCAGCTTGTTTAAATGAATTTGGAAGTTTATTATATAACATTATCACTTTGTAGTTAAAGCTTTCTTCATAAAGGCTCGTTTGGTGCGCTCGAATTGCCAGTTTATCCTTGTTACGAGTGTACATCAGCATTTACTTGAAAATGATTTATATTTTATGAACATTTGTGGATGTTATGGCTCTCAAAAGGGGACACATTATTATTCGTCTACCTCCGTATAACTGTGATCTGAATGCAATTGAGCTGGCGTGGGCAAAACTAGGGAATGTTTTCAGAGGATGCAACGTTACTTGTGATATCTTCGCTTATCTTACACGCTATTTTGCTGAACTGTGTTTTTCACGGTTGACCACACTGCAGAAACAAAAGAGCGTAAGCTCTCTCTTCTTCCCCTCTGAACGCACCACACCGTAAATCCAGAGCTCAACTTATCTTGCGCGTACTGTACTCGCATTACTTCACCAAAGACTGTTTTCAGTAAATTAAATGTGAGCTCAGGAGATGGCGTGAGTATAGAAAATTAATTCGGACAAGAAACGTAACTGCTTAATTTGATTATCAAGCTGTATAGATCTGTGCTCCTTAAGTCGACGGATTTACATTTTTAAGGCCGATTTCCAAGAGGAGCTGAACTGAAATGCAGCAACACGATTAAGCGTGTTCCTCTCGCAGGAAATGGCCAAGGGCTCCTTAACTCTCCGGTCCCAGTAACTGTTGCATTTTGCCAAGATGGTCGTCTCCCGAAAGTTGGCTCTATGGTCTTTATGTCCTGTCCATACAAAGGTGCGACCAGCTATCGAAAGGTTCAACTATCGTTTAAATCCGTTCTCTTAACTCACCTGTACATGCAAATATTTTTATGAAAATAATTTCGTCACTTCTCAGTACACCTAATACACTTTGTACTTTTCTACCTCCAGCACTAACACTTCCGTCAGCGATCATCAAGTTGAGGGTATTGTTGAATCTGCTATAAGAAATTACTTCCCTGAAACACATAACTCAGATACGGTATATTTTCTGACAAATTTGTTACATGTACTGCTCTTGCACGTTTCAAAAATATTTATTGAATTAATTATTGATAAACGCGAAAAGCTTGAAATTTTAAGACGTTGTCGAATCTCCAATACATTTGACACATGTATATTTGATATTATTTTTTGAACTAAAGTGAAAACGTATGAGGATTGGCTGATAAGTTCCAGGCCCCATATACAGATGGCGCCACTGGACCAGTTTGACGGATAGAATCATATAGTTTAACTCTAGACTAGCTTTATCCATATTTACAGGACAATAATTGTTTAAACCGTTTTAAACAGACAAGTGTAAAGGTTTCACGAAAACGGAGCATTTGGAAAAACGAGCAGTGATTAAATACTTCCATTAGAAAGACTTAACGTATAAAGAAATGAAAGACAAAATAGTGATACCGAAATTATGGTTTGCCAGAAGCAGTCATGATAGATGTCAAAGGAATGTTGGTTCTTTGTCAAGACAGGGCAAGGCCAGTTCAGTTGGGGAAAGTCTATAACAAAGCCGTGTAAGAAACCGTGTCCTTAGAGGATTTCTAAAGGAATTGTCACTTGACGAGTATGAATAGGGAATTCTTTGGATCGTGTACAATGGCGACCAAAACAGCCACAAAGGGTTTTGTTTAAAAGAGTTTTGAGAGGGAAAGTTAGAGATATATACACACGCGCAGCTGTGGTCAGAGAGCACTCTTCGGCGTAAGGCCGACGGAGACAGTTCGCGGCTAGGAAGCCATTATAAGCAGTCTTCGGCGTGCAACCGATAAGAGAGGAGTCTGAGACGTGAAGCCTATTAGAGCGGTCAACTTGTTCTGTCTGGAATATTTGTCGGGTCATACAAATTTATCGAGTAATAAGCGATTAGCATTCAATAATTCTAAACCGAGATTGGTAACCCTCGGTCGGCAACTTCCACTTCGATGTTTGAAAAGAAGCAGTGAATAAATAATTTGGAGACGGGTATTCCAGTGTTGTGAAAATCCCCTTCTCACACCCATCCACGCATACCCTGAGAGAAACCTCATTGCTCGCCGACTTCTGTGTTCGCCATTATATTATATTTGCTTCAAATTGGCGTTCCAACGGGGAACTTGTGTACACCAATCATTTTAGTATCAATGGACAGTACATTGAAAGACTCTGCCCCTTCATATACAGTGATTAAAAGTTGCTTGTAGAGTTTAAAGTGGGACGTACAAGCACTAGTGATAAGCCTCGCTCTGGACGACTTGTGGAAGTCACAAATCCAGAGATCATAACAAAAATCATGTTTAGTACTGGAAGATCGCAGATTAAATTTTTCTGATATAGCAGATGCTGCAAACATATCAACACAACGTGGAGGTAATATTTTAAGTACTGTTTTGAGCTTTCACATGGTCTGTGCAAGATGGGTGCCGCGTTTGTTGACACGTGATAAAAAGTTGCAAAGAAAAAGTGTTTCTGTTAAGAATTTGGAGCTCAACCGAAAAAACCGAACTTATCACAACAATGCACTTCATGTAGCCATTGTTTCCCTACAGGTTTCCCGGCGACCGAGTGCGCACAATATTGAGTATTCATTCAAGTATGTCTTCTTAAAATGGATTTTACATCTATTTTGCCATATATTGAGAACAATTCGAGTCCATTGGGGAATTTAGTGTCATACCCGCAGGTTGCCATGGCACTTCGGTTGGTAAGAGCAACCAAATGAATATCGGAAAATCTGTGTTTGAAATCAGGTCTATGACATTCACTTTTTCAGGCTAATTCAAATCTGTGATTTAATAGTCGTGCTGATCCATCAAATACTTTATTTAGTCAATAAACCCTGTTAAGTGATCTATTTCTATCACTTTTAGGCCCGGTTGCATAGAAGATAATCTAAGATCAAGCATATGAAAATGATCTTCAGTCAAGCTGAACTTAGAATTTTGGTTGCATAAATATTGATCTAAGTTCATGGCCTCTTGATCTAAGATCAAACCTAACTAGTGAATTCTCGAATTCTCTCCAGTAAACTTGATTGAACTTAGATCAGCAGAACTGCAGAATTTACACAATAGTTTCTGAGGAGAAATAAGTAGTGCAGCTTTAAATAAATAGTAAATAAAGCATTTTTTGTGGTTACTAGTATAACTAATTAGTCTCTTTATTTCATAAACGTATGTTGAAGATGCATTGTTTGTGTTCATAACCTATACATTTTTATTAGTTTGAGAATTCAGATTACTCTGATATCTCTGATGCTTAGAATTTTCAATTTGAAAGGTGTTCTCGTATTTTCCAACATAGAGGAAATCCCATCGCAGAACTAAATGACAGAAAATTCAAAATGAGATTTCGACTATAAAAGCATGTAGTTGAAGAACTGGAACATAGACTACATGCACAAATAAGAACACAAACCCTGAGGAAATACGCACTTAATCCAATATTTATGATCCTTCTCACATTACGGTTCTATGCAACTGGAATCTTCCAGATGGTGATTGGGGATATATTTAAAATAAATAAAGGGACTGTGTTTAGAACAATACACAAAGTTACAAGGGAGATTGCAGCTTTAAGTTCTCATTTCATCAGGATGCCTGTGGATAAGGGTGAAATAAGAAGGGCATGTGAGATTTAAAGTTAGCTGAACGCATCTTCTCTTTTGCTTGAACTTCCATTTTTTGTTTGTTTTCCAACTCACAGTATTGTAAACAGAGGAAAATGAAAAATATGTACATTGGAGATAAAGTAAGCGAAATGATTAACTTTTGATAAATACTGTTTCAATATGGAGTAAATTTTTATATTGTTTATTTAAAATAACATTATTTCTAGGACGAATAAGCATAAAGCGGAAGATTTATTTAGTTTTTGTTATGTCTAGATTGACTACTCTGTGCACATGAATTAAACAGTCGAGTAATTTCGATAATTCTCGAATCCTTTCGATACAACACGAAAGTTGCAACATATTTGGCGATGTTGCCGCATTTTTTTTTTTTTTTTTTTTTTTTTTGTGATCTCAGGTCAGTAATGAAAGGCGTCCATATGATCTAAGATCAGCATTTACAACCCACGTGGGTTCGTAAACTTGGTTCAATTTTGATATTCGATTATAAATGAACTGCAGTTAGCGATATTTGTGCAACCGGGCCTTTTGAACCAATCTTTTAAATTATCACGGAATGACGGCAAGACAGACTTCGTGCATTTCAGTTATCCTTATTTTATACCTCCTCTCCACAAATACGCTACTTAACAATAAAATCTCAGACAAATGAAACTTACATTTTCTCTCCGGCGCTGCTCAAACAGGCTGTCTTTCCTGAATCAGAGAAAGATGTATTAAAAAATTTGATGATTTGCCCCCATGGCCCCCGTGACGTAATATAGGCAAGGAACAACCAATTTAAGGACTTGGATAAAATGTCGATTTTCTACACTGGATAGAAACATAAATATACGAGGGCTGTTCATTAAAGAATGAGCACAATTTGTTTTGACAACTTACCTTTACTCATCCTCATAATTTTGATGGTCCTTTTTAAAATAGTTTCCCCTCAATGCGATGTACTTGTCCCAGCGTTTCTGCCAGTCTTCAAAGACAGTCTTCAAGTTAGGGAATAGAAAAAAGTCACATGGGGCTAAATTCGGACTATAGGGAGGGTGAGGGATGCACTTCACGTTGACTTTTGCAAGATACTCAGCAACAACGTTTGCAATATGCGCCCTGCATTATCGTGATGCAACATTTAGCATGCTCCAATGAAATGTGGTTTTTTGCGACTGATATGGACTTCCAATGTTTTCAGGACATCCCTGTAGTATTGTCCAGTTACTGATGTGTGTGCAGGTACAAAATGCTGATAAACCATTCCATGAATATCAAAGAATGAGATGACCATAACTTTCCCAGCAGAAGCAAACACTTTTGCTTTTGGGGGATTGGTGACGAAGGAGATTTCCACACTGAGCTCTGCTGTTTGTTCTCAGGATCAAAATGATGTAGCCAAGTTTCATCAGCAGTGATTACCTTTGACAGAAACTCCCAATCTTCCTCTAACATCAACTTTAACTGCATGCAGACCTCATGAGAATGTCCTTTTGTTCGGGAATCAACAGTCTTGGTATCCATCGCGCACAAACACGTCTCATGTGTAATGTTTCTGTCACCAACGTGTGGGTGGTACCCAATGAAATGTTCAGTATTTCAGAAAGTGATCTTAAGGTAAGTTTTCGATCCTCTCTCACAATGGCAGCAGCAGTGTTGATGTTTTCTCCCGGAAGAGCAGTAACTGGAGCACTGGGTCCACCTTTCTTTGAAATTGTTGTCTCCCCTCTTTAAACATTTTAAACCATCTTCGAGATGTGCTATAGGGAAGAACAGACTCTCCATAGGCCTCCTGTAACATTGTGTAGGCCTCAACTGAGGACTTCAAAGCAGAATTTCAAAGCCACATGTTGTTCCTCGCCTATTACATCCATTGCAGCGGTAGGCGATACTGAATATGTCTGAATTTGTCTGGTTCTCACAGGCGGGAACCAGGAGTACCAACAGTGAAACTACTACGGTGTGTTTGTTTCACATTAAGCTAAGAGAATATAATAAGATTGAATTTTTGTGCGAAAAATTATGACCGTAAAAAATTATGATCATTCTTTATTGAACAACCCTCGTATTTTCAGAATATATAAAAAGTAGGCGATAATGGCTAGTCGCGCGATTTTCTATGTGCAACATTTAATTCCGAAAGGACATCCGTAATTGAAAATATTGCATGTGTGTTTAAGTGGGAGGAAGTTGAATGCAGTCCCGCATGTGGAATATAACCTGCAACTAACGATTACAAACAGGTGCTGTGTGAAGAATGTATACAGGAATAAATCTTCTCTCCAAGGCAGGCCACACAATTCGTGCGCGCGCAATCACGGCCTCATGGATAATTTAATTACCAACATGACGCTTTGCTGTTCGGGTGAACCAAGAATTCTCTCTTTATCCCCGTTCGCATGAAAACGATTTATTTTATTTTCTGTGGAGTCCGGCGTGACCCAAAGTTCCCGACCCTTCTCCAATAAATCTCGCGGATTTAAACGCTGTGCTGCGCCAGTGGATTTTATTATTAATACCGAATCAAACGATTCATTCAAAACAAGGCACGCTGCTGTCTACCAAGCCAACACTTTCCTAGAAACAATATCATAACTCTGTCCAAACAACAGCATTGACGGTAAGACAGCCTCCGAAATACAGCAAAAGTCTTAGGCACTTTTGTGGCTATTGCCAGTGGGTGCCCTGACAGGTGGTGTTACATTTCCACAAAAAACAATGACCGTCTCCCTAAACAAGATCTCAATTACAACAGTTTATTCCCTTTTTATGCCACATAGCTATGTAAACAGACAGTCCTAACAAATACTATACCAGCTATTGTAATAGTGGCACAAAAGAAAAGCGTAAACAATTAATTCAAAAGTTACAACCAATTAAAAATGTTCTGTGTGCACTCTAATGTCTCTCTACTTATTCCTTTTCAATATATTCTTCCATATACTTCATGTAAATCGATATTGAGGTTTATAGAAGCGATCTTACTGTATATTTCCTTATAGGATCAAATGGAAAGTGGAAATACACTAAACTTAAACGGCAGGTAAATCGCTGTGTGATGGCTTTGAAATTCTGTTGTCATTGCAAGTCTAGAAAATGAGATAAAAGAATAACGACTTTACATTTGAGAAAAGGTCTAAGTATTAGAGAATTCAAAGAAAAATTTAAGAAGCTTAATTAGTCAGTTTTGACCTTATGTATTGCGTGTGAAGTTCGGCTGCAACCTGCTGCTGCCTCAACGAGTGATGCCTTCGAATCATCTAGTCTGTAGTTCGTAGTTTCCCCATGAGATAGCTTTACGAAGCGTCATCCCTTCGATATGTGGAGGATGAAATTAGGCGCTGGGCCACCATGAATATGACCACCACGAACATGATTATTTTCAAAGAAATTCCTTCGCCCCAAAATGCGAATAAAATGTCCATATATTTATTATATTTACATGAAAAACCACATGTGTATTTTTTAATTTTATGAATGAGAATAGCCTATGAAATCTTCTTCATCGGAAAGAAATGTTGTACAATTTTGTATAATAGGCATATTACAAGTTACGGGCAAAAACGTACCACACTAAAGACGTAAATCTCTTTAAAACAGATTATTTAAAATAAGAGTTTGTTTTCGGAGATTTGCGATATTGTTGGTCCGAATTCTAAGGACTATTGTGATTATTCATTACTTTCTTATGACACTAAGATGTACTGATGTTTCACTACAGATTCTGTTTTCTATATCCACTTGTGCCTACAATGAAATATAAGCAGAACGCGAATGTATAGCCAATGAGAAAGGATTTGCGATGATGCGGGAAGTTAAGTCGCCTGTGTAAAGCAAGTTGGTATCACCAATTTCTCACGGAATACATATCCTCAGTGAATCAGAAATTTGAAATTGATTTGTTTACATGTAAGTGTTATCAAGAAGTCTTAATATCGGAAAGTAACTCTCAGACTTAAATTTCTGTCCCTTATCTTCCAATGACACTTCCCCAATAGATACTTGCTCCACCCAGAGGATAAGTAAATATGCAGAGTAAGTAAAACAAATGTGCGACTCAGTTTTAGATAACAATATGGTATCAAAGAAATATTATTTATCGAGGCATCTGTTTTGTTAATAAACTTACAACAAAGCCAGCTACATATAATTACACTTATTTGTTACTTTAAATTTCTTGTATTAGATCCACTTTGGAAATTGTGTGTTTAACACGGAATTAATTATTCAGAGTTTATAAATTGGAGCAATAATGAGGCAGTGAACAGAATACTAAATGGCTCCTGCAAATTCAGTATCTAGATAATCAAATAATCCTTAGATTGAATTGTCAGCCCTACAGTTATAAGCATGATTTAGACATAATCCGGATAATTGATGAAAATGCATATTCAAACATCCATTCGTACTTTCTCTACACAGTAAAATAACAATTATAGAACTACGGCGTGACATAAAGCTCTTAAAGCGTTCTTGAGGGTCATATCTGATCTGCGTATGTGACGACATTGGATACAAAACTACGAAATATACAGTGCGATCCAAATAAACCTGAACCATACAATAACTTTTGAATCAATAATAGGGCACACGTACAACTTTGGGAGAATGTAATACACAATTGGGAGATTACATTACACTATTTACATCTCAGAGAAAATGTTGCAAGTGTCCTCCACCAGCATCTATACATGTTTACACTCGTCTCACCATATACTCTGAAGTTTTAAAGAGAGTATCCTCGCCAATGTTACTTATTTCGGTTCGTATGGATTCCTTCAGAACATCAATTGTCCGATGCCTATTCTTGTACACTCTATTTTAGATATCCCCCACAAGAAAAGTTCGCTGAGGTTAGGTCAGGGTATCTGGGGGGCCACAAACCTTTTGAGATTATTCGATTATCAAAGAGACTGGTTACAAGTTCCATGGTGTCATTAGATGTATGGCACGTTGCTGGAAATAACTTTCTCTCAATCCGATATCATCCAGCTGCTCCACAAATGTCTTGAAGATACCCATATAAACTTCAGTGTCTACAGTCGTATCAAAGAAAATGGGACCAACGATCCATAGATGCTGGTGGAGGACACTTCCAACATTTTCTCTGAGATGTAAATAGTGTAATGTAATCTCCCTATTGTGTATTACATTCTCACAAATTTGCATGTGTGTTCTATTGTTGGTTCTATTGAAATGGTTCAGGTTTGTGTGGATCTCACTGTAGAAGAAAAAAATTTATATTGGAATTATTAGAGAATTTGTACCTTTGTAGTTTCTTTGTTTGATTGTTCATTGTAGAGGACAAAAGGCAGAAGAAAATGTATTATTTTAGAAAAAAAAGTGCACTACATGTATGGCCTTGCAGGTGCGAATGCATCACGGGCACGAGAGTTTTATGTAAAGATACCCCAATAGTCAGTTATCTTGTTTACGAACATCTTCAGAAGTTCACCAGCGCTTAGCTTATTTGAAAGCACTGTTTCGAACGTTGGGAGACCACAGAGGTGTGAAGCACTGACCGTGAAATACAAATTCGTGATATGGAGTAAGTGGAGGCGTTAGGGTCATGAAAATTTTTCTATACCGGATGGAAGGGTTAAATATACCGAGCTTTTAATCTGCCATCACATATTACAGAATTCCGTGTGTTCATGATGGGACTGGCTTTACTCGCGACATCTTCCACTTCCACTATACTCCTAACTGGACCAATGAGAGGACAGACATCTACAGACGTTCTGCCTAAACGTTTTGGATGAAATCATTCACGATTACGATATTGGTCTGTATTTCTTTTCTCCGTGCAGAATGCAGAGACGTATTTGCAGTCTCCCAGAAATGATTTGTATCATTTGAATGATGTGTTTTGTACATGCGATTTTTTCACTATGCTGGATCGGCTCACTGCAGTCAGAGAGTACATTATTTCTTGTATGATAAGCTTTCTCTTGCATAAATTTGTTGAGGGTTATATATTACTTGGCCTGTTCATTTCTGAATTTCTTCGCCTGGTGACATTTAGAGCCCTGGTTTATGCGACCGTAGTGCGCGTATCCACACTGGATTTGATTAAATACGAAGCATTCTAGAAATTTTGAACCGTGATAGCATGGAAGGTAGATTTAGAGCTGATTCGAAGCAGAAGAAAGACACTTCGAGCAATTCCTGTAAACTTCTCGTCCTGTAACTGCATAATAAATTATTTTCAGATCATGTTTATATGTGTCTTTTTATTCTGTTAATGTTAGAAGGATGTCCTCGAAATGTTATACCAATAGAGATACAGTCCTGTCGGCGCCTCACCTAGGCGGTCCGGGTTCGATCCCATGTGACCGCAAAGTGAGACTTGTCGTGGACAACACGGCGCTGGGTGGGCTTTCTCCGGGATCTCCGGTTTCCCCCGCCATCTCATTCCACCGGTGCTCCATCTTCATCTCATATCATCAGTGTCATCGCCTGCGGTGCCGTATGCAGTAAAAGCGGGAGCTAAACACTACACATTTCACATTTCCTGTCGGCGCCGAACAGTAGACACGGTAGCGCAGTCACCTAGCGCTGTCAAGAATATCTGTATCTGCTGGACGTTTTCCTTACCCCTGTCTTCAGAATGTGTTTGCAGAATGTTCTGTGGTGCTGTTCTACGAGCGAGTTTCTGACGATTATTGTGACATGCAGCGAGTGCTGTTATTGCAAAAGACTGGAGACTCTTGTGTTTGATTGTCCAGCGAGTGAAGAAGTGTTTACATTACGCGTATTTAATTATCTTGCAAAGAAAGTGAAGCGATAGGTAACGTGAACTAGTTCACAAAACTGGTGAAGTAATGGTGACAATTATAACGAGATGAGATTATTGAGTGACGGTAAAAGTTTAGTGAGGTAGCAGAAAAACCAAATGCTATAAATGGAATTAATTTTTATTGAATCATGCAAGGCGGCCGAGTGGTTGGTTCTGATCAAGGTGGTCGTGCTAAGACCCCAATTGACCGCACACGGGATTTGTGATGGGCGGGTTTTCTCCAGGTTCTCACTGATGGCGCTGATGACCTTGTAGCTGAGTGCCCTATCTATTCCGTTATTGATTCCCCCATCTGCTACATGATGACCCTTCCTTTCATCCACTGGACCGTCATTTCGTATCATCTCTTCCTGACCCTCGTACAAGGCATCGGGCTGATCCTCCATCCCGGATATTCTCTTGGATCCAGTTCTGTACTCCTCAGCCCCAGGCAACCACTTGTAACTGCTCCATATGAGGAGGGTAAAATGGAAATGGAATGGATAAAGTGATGGATATGGTAATACTGAAAGTTAACGCATTGCCACTTAGGAGACGATCTGGTTTAATCAGTAAAAGCAATAAGCATTATTTTTTTGTTGCAATTTACCTCCCTTTATTTTATTTTTTTTAATAAATATCGGACGATGAATGGCATGGGTGAAATGATGCTAAATGGGCCCGGGATCCATGTAGCTTAGAGTTACCTGACATTCGACTTATAGGATAAGAGAAAACCCCGGGGAAAAACCTTATCCAGGTAACTCACCCTGACCGAGATTTGAACTCGGGGCCTCTTGAACATGAGGCAGACATGCTACCATCTACGCTACCGAGGCGGGCACAATAAGCAATACTATTTAATCATATGAGTTTCTTTACTTACAAATGTTACTGTGTGCCCACGACAAGAAGGCTAGGAGGATATAAAGGGCAGAGGGGCTTGAGCTGTTTATCTGCTCCGGTAGCAGATCTGTTTTCTAGGAAATGAGTGTATGAGAGTGCATATGATGCTGCCAGATCTAATCTTTGTTGAAGGATAGGTGTTATGTAGGTATGGGTGAGTCTTGTGACAACACTTGTGTATTTTAAACGATCCTTCCATCCTTGTCATACTCGGAAGGCGAGCATAAACACCGTGCGGGCAACAAAAGTGATTACGTTCCACATTCCTCTAGCTTGCCTTCTTGTCCTGGGCAATCAGTACTTAATGTTAACTGACATAAATATTTGCAAAAATTCTTTTATTGCCTTATTTCCTTGCAGTTGTAGGTAAGTGGATTAGCAGAATACAGTATCGAGGCTTAAGCAATAATGAAACATTTTAAGAGTTGGTAACTTTTTAAAAACTTTGAAACCTGTGGTGTATTGTGCATGCATCACAGGAAGAAAGGAACAAAAGAAAAAGAAACGAATGAGTTTCCTTTATGAGAAATTATGATTGTTGTAAAGCTATTCTCAGCGCTGAATGACGTGTCTAGTGAAGCGATGTTAGAAATTTCTTCGCGTCTTTATGGCGTGCTGCGGTTTCCTCAGTTCATCCTTTCCTCCAGGGGGAATTAGTCAAAATACAAGCGTGTAAATAGCAAGAAGTTACCCTCCGTTGTCTAAGGAAAACAAGCAGTGCTTCTAAGTAGCTGGAGATAAACAAGAAGCTAGTATCTGCACAAATTAGGGTTGATGGTACACACCTCTTGTCACGTCCACAGTCCTAACGCCACTGGAATCAGCCAAGAAGACGTACGCTGCATCATAAAAATATTTGAAATGTCGATGACAGCGACATTGTTGTCCACTGAAATCACGGACCGTCGTTACAGACATGCATTATTCAGGCAGCACGCCGTAGTGTTATGGCGCCGAGAACTGTGAAAAATGACATATAGCACCTTTGTTTGAATAGGCTCACAGGACAAAGTTGCCATCAAAATCTCAACTTCTGGTTTTTGGCACAATATAGAATTAAACAGTAAATATACGTCCACATTTTTATGTCTCGCCACGATGAATTGAGATCCAAAAGTGTCATAAATCTTCGATTTTCGATGCAATAGCTCCCCTAATTATCATATATGTAGTAGAAATTGTAAAACCTCTACCTCCCTAGATTTGTTTCTGAAGGATTTCTTCTGAGGGTTACGGAGGTGCAAAATATGAGATTTTTTAAAATGTTGTTTGGAGGTTTCTAAGTAAAATGTAGAGACCTGCCCTGTTCACTGTCGTGACTCTTTGGGACGACCGCCTCCTGGTCTCCTCTCGAATCATCCTTCCTCTCGAGGATACTACAAGAGGGGGAATAGGTACAATAGATCAAGACTGGTCGCAGTGTCGAATCCCCACCGAAAAAAAAAATAAACCCTATATCTCCGTAGATTTGTCTCTGAAGGATTTCTTCTGAGGATCATGGGGCACAAAGTATGAGATTTCTTTTTTAAAATTAAAACTCTTTTTATATGAACAGCAGAGCTCAACTAAGAAAATAAACAAAGGTTTATCAAATAAAAAAGGTATGTATAAACAGCAAAGGAATTCAAGTTCATTACCTACAAAAGATGGGATACCAAAATTTTCAACTGCAAACTACCCTTAAGATGGAACACTTTTGGAACATTTTGGTTTTCTCAGAAACAGCTAACGATTTTAATTAAAATACCATTGCGCAAGATTTTTTTATGATTCTATTTTGTGGTTATCAAGATAAGCATTTCCAAAGCTGTTTTTTAAACCTGTTGTAGACCTAGTCGCTATGCGATAGCTTTGAAATTCCGCTCTGTTTGCATGGACACAGGAAAAAGAGGAAGAGAGGGAAAATAAAAGGAATAAGATTTTGTAGCTGAAAAGTATTTGAAAACTCATTAAGCTCTTTAACCTTATGAAACATTGTTTTATGATATAAGTTTGATTTAGCAAGATCTACATCTGTGCAGTACGATTTTGTTTCTCTCAAAGTTTACAAGTTAGGTATAAACAATTTTAGGTGTTCAATTAACATAACTTTCTCGACTCATTCTACAAGATACTCTTAAAAATATTGTTACTATACTTAGTTCCTGTTAATAAAACTTAAGTTACGGTTTACCTTTATTGTTCCATTGTAAGATACATTAGGCAAAGTGATGGTCAAATGTTGAAATTCCATACTCTCTGTATGGCCACGAAAAAAAAATTGAATAGTGACTTATTAGGTAGGAAATGTATGTATATTTCATAACTGAAACCAGTAATAAGGAACGTCTTGGAAGTGAAAAGCAATTTGACTTATACTGTATGTTTTAAGAGCTTTGTACAATAAGATTTTGTCCACATCTTGCATTTTTTAGTTATGCAGTAGCCATTTGGAATGAACATTTCTCATGAAATTACCTTAAATGCAGTCATAATCGAATAATTATAGACACTATTGAATAAATCAAAATTAAAAAAAAGTTGAACAATTTCTTGATTTATTTTAATCCTTGAATGATTTAATTTTTTTCCCTTGAGTTTTGCGCGCGCACACGCACATACATGTGCAAATGTTTTCTAAAAAATATTTCCGTAATATATAATGTGGATTTTGTGGGTGTAATGCAATATTTCCCCCACCATAGTTAAGTAGTAAAGACTATAAGATGACAAAAATCAAAGAAATCCATACCACGTTTAGGCAAATAGAATATATCATCAGATATTTCGGTGAAGTCTGGCAAAGAAAAATCAAAAACAAAGGAACATAAAGTAATAATAAAATTTTAACGCGAAAAATGCTAATAGGAAACCTAAATTGATTTGCTTGTCCTACCCAAACGAAATATTATGGCTTCAAAGTTTAACAATAACAATGTACACGTTCCTTTTATTGCTAAAAATTAATCAACTCTTATTAACATGAAACTATATAAGTAATTTTATTTTATACAAGGCCGTATATGCTACAGGGTTGGAAAAATGACTAAAAAATAAATGGCATAACCGGGATTTGAACTTAAATCTTCAGCTTCTGTTTGGTTGCTCTAACAAATCTTACCATGGAAAAATCTTGGAACGTCGATAGTTTATCCAACTGACCAATAAAACAAAAATTATCCATGGATACAAACAAAAGTACTAATGGAAACTGCTGTTTTGATACTGACGTATATTTATGAAAACATATATTAAATTTATTGCTGATAGATATTTTAATTTTTGGGAAAGAAAAGAAAATTATGAAATGATATATTTTTACTAATTTTAGTGTGTTAAATAGATCCTCATAATCTATTATACCTGCGGCAAATTTTGTCTGGTGCCACTTTCACACCAGTTTCAAATTCTTACTAACACTATAGCATGCTCTGACGTTACAGATGCCAACATGACAGTAACAAACATTAGCGCAGGCAAGGGATGACTTACAGCAGAGGAATGGGACAGTTGCGGTCATAGCGAGGCGTAGCAGGCCAATGATAGCTTATTAGCGTTCATTATTATTATTATTTTGGTCCGACACGTGACAATTTTCCAAAAGCCAAGTACGTGGATGAGTAGGTTCCGGATCATAGATTTACTGGCATTAAAGTAATTCTTGCAGGTCAAAATTCCGGCACACCGGGGCTCTCATATGATCGTAACAACTGGCTGCCTTGTTAATTAAACAAATTTATTTATTTACGAACATTTAGTAAAGAAAATCTATTTCCCCAACAATAACCAGATATTTTAGCAGTAGTTCTCTACTTTCTCCATATCAAATTTTCCGTACGTATAATAGAATTGCTCCACTGATAACCGACAAAGAAAAACCACTACTAACGTGGTTGAGTATCTGAAGCAAATTGAACAATATGTGCATGAAAAAAGTGCAGATTTTGAAGGTGTATAAATGTAGGACAAAAGAGCAACAAAAAAGGGGGGGGAGGGAAAAGGACATAAAAGAAAGCCAGAAAACCTTATTTGAATTTCTAAAGTGCTCTGTGGCGTTTTTTCGATTTCATAGATACAAGAACAAGTATCCAAAAATGCTTTGATTCAGAGAACGTCAAAATATGGAGCTCCAGTGCAATCCGGATGTGGAAATTTTGCGTGGAATGTAATATCTTCGTTATCTGGTGTCGGTGTGTGGTTGAGGAAGGTAGATAAATCAGACGTGTAAGGTAGATGGCGTGTTATTAGAGGAAGATAAGACCGTATGATGTGTAGGAGTGGTGGCGGTATCTGTTGAAAGGTGCTGCCTGATAGCTTAATGGTCGGCAATGGGATAATAGCTTGTAATTAAAAAGAAACAACTCCTTTTTGAGTCGAAGCGTTTTTAATGCCTTTACGGACGTAATTGCCTTTGCTCTCCGCACGTCAGCTGTTTCACCTTATTGTTTCGATAAGACAGTTTGTGAAATACAAGAGAGCGTGGGATCGGTTAAACGTTTCAACTAATTTAGGTAAATCAAGATTCGAACTCGAGTTATTGGGAGCCATGCCTGTATACTATAATCCTCATTGGTATATATTCATACCAAAGTGAACAATTTGGTTCACCAAGTTGATGAACAAGTTGGTGAACAATTCTATAAATTACCACAAGCTATTTAATGCAATTTTACTTTAAAGACGACAGGAGCAAACCTTCAAGCTGTCATATCCTCATTTTATTCCTAGTGCTGCCAGCTTCTTGGTTCTACCACGCCTTGTGTTATTCTTTTGCTTAATTAATGTATTGCAACATAAGTGATATCGGACGATGAATGAAATGATGTTTAAATGAGTACAGGGCACATAGAGCCTAGAGTTACCAGACATTCCTCTTTCAGGATAAGAGAAAACCTTCAACGCTAAGTCATATCAGACGATGAATGAAATTATGTTCAAATGAGTACAGGGTACATAGAGCTTAGAATTACCAGAAATTCATCTTTCAGGATAAGGGAAAACCTCCTTAAGTCATATCGGACGATGGATGAAATGATGTTTAAATGAGCACAGGGTACATAGAGCTTAGAGTTACCAGACATTCATCTTTCAGGATAAGAGAAACCTCCAACGTTAACTCATATCGTATGATGGATGAAATGATGTTTAAATGAGTACAGGGTACATAGAGCTTAGAGTTACCAGACATTCATCTTTCAGGATAAGAGAAAACCTCCAACGTTAAGTCATATCTGACGATGAATGAAATAATGTTCAAATGAGTACAGGGTACATAGAGCTTAGAGTTACCAGACATTCATCTTTCAGGATAAGGGAAAATCTCCTACGTTAAGTCATATCGGACGATGGATGAAATGATGTTTAAATGAGTACAGGGTACATAGAGCTTAGAGTTACCAGATATTCATCTTTCAGGATAAGAGAAAACCTCCAACGTTAAATCATATCGGACGATGAATGAAATAATGTTCAAATGAGCACAGGGTACATAGAGCTTAGAGTTACCAGACATTTTTCAGGATAATGGAAAACCGCGGATAAAACCTGATCCTAACTGAAATTCGAACTCTCGACCTCTTGAGCGTGAGGCAGACACTACGATTGACATTACAGAGGCGGCCATCAATTCACCGATCTCTTGTAACCAGGCATAATATCACAAGTTGCTAAAGTGGTAATCTATACACCCATCCTGTTTCCCCGTGCTAAGGGTGAAGAGAGGCTAGCGCACGAGCTCAATTATTCAGATATCTGATGATGATATTGCATTTACAAAACAATTTGCGAGACTCCCTCAATAAAAATGTAATTAAAATATTTCGTGTTAATGTGTAATACACTCCTGGACATTGAAATAAGAACACCGTGAATTCATTGTCCCAGGAAGGGGAAACTTTATTGACACATTCCTGGGGTCAGATACATCACATAATCACACTGACAGAACCATAGGCACATAGACACAGGCAACAGAGCATGCACAATGTCGGCACTAGTACCGTGTATATACACCTTTCGCAGCAATGCAGGCTGCTATTCTCCCATGGAGACGATCGTAGAGATGCTGGATGTAGTCCTATGGAACGGCTTGCCATGCCATTTCCAGCTGGCGCCTCAGTTGGACCAGCGTTCGTGCTGGACGTGCAGACCGCGTGAGACGACGTTTCATCCAGTCCCAAACATGCTCAATGGGGGACAGATCCGGAGATCTTGCTGGCCAGGGTAGTTCACTTACACCTTCTAGAGCACGTTGGGTGGCACGGGATACATGCGGACGCGCATTGTCCTGTTGGAACAGCAAGTTCCCTTGCCGGTCTAGGAATGGTAGAACGATGGGTTCGATGACGGTTTGGATGTACAGTGCACTCTTCAGTGTCACCTCGACGATCACCAGAGGTGTACGGCCAGTGTAGGAGATCGCTCCCCACACCATGATGCCGGGTGTTGGCCCTGAGTGTCTCGGTCGTATGCAGTCCTGATTGTGGCGCTCACCTGCACGGCGCCAAACACGCATACTATCATCACTGGCACCAAGGCAGAAGCGACTCTCATCGCTGAAGACGACACGTCTCCATTCGTCCCTCCATTCACGCCTGTCGCGACGCCATTGCAGGCGGGCTGCACGATGTTGGGGCGTGAGCGGAAGACGGCCTAACGGTGCGCGGGACTGTAGCTCAGCTTCATACAGACGGTAGCGGAAGGTCCTCGCCGGTACCCCAGGAGCAACAGTGTCCCTAATTTGCTGAGAAGTGGCGGTGCGATCCCCTACGGCACTGCGTAGGATCCGACGGTTTTGGCGTGCTTCCGTGCGTCGCTGCGGTCCGGTGCCAGCTCGACGGGAGCGTGCACCTTCCGCCGACCACTGGCGACAACATCGATGTACTGTGGAGACCTCACGCCCCACGTATTGAACACTTCGGCGGTACGTCCACCCGGCCTCCCGCATGCCCACTATACGCCCTCGCTCAAAGTCCGTCAACTGCACATACGGTTCACGTCCACGCTGTCGCGGCATGCTACCAGTGTTAAAGACTGCGATGGAGCTCCGTATGCCGCGGCAAACTGGCTGAAACTGACGGCGGCGGTGCCCAAACGCTGCGCAGCTAGCGCCATTCGACGGCCAACATCGCGGTTCCTGGTGTGTCCGCTGTGCCGTGCGTGTGATCATTGCTTGTACAGCCCTCTCGCAGTGTCCGGAGCAAGTATGGTGGGTCTGAAACACCGGCTTCAATGTGTTCTTATTTCCAGGAGTGTAGCTATTTAAAACGAATGACGCCCACTTCATTAGCATAGATGGTAGTGTGTCTTCCTCCCGAGTTCGAATCTCGGTTAGGTCTAGTTATCTGGATAAGGTTTTTCCAGGGTTTTCCCTAATTCTGAAAGTTGAATGTCTGGTAACTCTAAGCTCTATGTACTATGTACTCATTTGAGAATCATTTCATTCATCGTCCAATGCGACTTAACGTTGCAGGACATAAATTAAGAAAAACAAGAAGAATGACGTAAATATCAATGACTGTTTCGACGTCCTGAGGCAGGAACTTCGCAAACTGACAGTAAACCTTTTGTCACCCAGTTTGAGGTTCTACTACTTGTAATTAATATTCCTGTGCCAAAATTACTGATACCAACTTTCTAAAACAATAAATAGAAAAGAGCTAGAAAAATGGTTGTTAAATAATAACAAATGAACAGAACACAACTGAATGACATCAAATTAAAATGACTGCTTGTTTGAAACGTTTGAGTTTTCGTACTTGATTTTGCTGTTTAAATGATTTCATGTCTTTAATATGTAATAAAAGTATAAAGAAACCAACAAGCATAAGTCAAAAGCAAAGAACCTGTTAAATACCAAATTTGGTAACTGTTTCAGGTATGCTACATAAAGATTAAAACAGAAACTATTTCTGTTCAAAAACTGCACTTTTTATGATACACTTTCGAACATTTTTATTTTCTCAAAATGGTGTCTACTAATTTGAAATAAACTAGCATGAGATAAAACATATATTCATGGTAAATACTTTGTATGGCGTAGAACTTCATTTACTTCATATCTCGTTGTAGATACAGTGGGAATACAATAGGCCGTAACACTATTGCTATATATACATAGCTGGTCTGAAAAGTTTCCGACCTAATAAAGATACAATATTTTTTTTTTTTCAGAATTTTTTATTTTATTTTTCAACATAGTCTCCTTGTAACTCTACACACTTCTCCCAACGATGCTTCCATCTCTGTAACCCGTCCAAATAGTACTCGGCGTTTTTCTCTGCAAAATAATTGTTCACGAAAGTGATTGCCTCTTCATTTGACGAAAATCTCTGTTCTCCGAGGGCAATTTTCAGATGAGGGAACAAAAAAAAGCTGTTTGGGGATAGATCTGGTGAGTCAAGCAGTTCAAACCGTAATTGATATATTTGCGCCATTGCAACCGCTGAGGTGTGAGACGGTGCGTTGTCTTGGTGAAACAGGATTTTCTTTTCCTGCAAATATTGCTGTTTTTCTGCAATTCTGCCTTCAAATTGTCAAGAAATAATACGCAGTATGCTTAGGTTTCCTTTTTGAAGATAATCAACTGAAATAACTCCATGACTATTCCCTTAACAGTCGCCACCACTTTCCCAGCTGAAAAAAAAACAGCTTTTGTCGGTTCCCCTTTTGCAGTCCACTGTTTGTACTGTATTTTTGTTTCGGGCGTATAATGGTGTATCCAAGTTTCATCAACAGTAATTACTAGGCGCCAAAACTCGGATTTACTGCGCCTAAACTGCGCCAACAGAGCGTTGGAAATGTTCATTCGAACCGTATTTGGCCTAACGTGAGCAAACGTGGCACCCATGGTGCGAACAGCTTCCTCATGTCTAAATGTTGATTTTATATGTGACAAACACGTTCTTTTGACATGTTCATAGCCTCTGCTATTTCTCTCACTTTAATTCGGCGGTCGTCTGGCACCATTTGGTGAACTTTGGCGATGTTTGCTTCGGTAGCTGCAGTTTTTGGACGTCCCGAGCGTTCATTGTCTCCCAAGCTCTTACGGCTACATTTAAATTCAGCTGCCCAAACTTTCACTGTGGTAAATGATGATGCAGAGTCCCCATACACAGAATCCACCTGATCTTTGATTTGCGTAGGCGTATTGCCTTTCAAAAGCAAATATTTAATGACAGCACGATTCTTGATTTTGTCCATTGTCATAAAAACACTTACATCAAATCACTCAAACGACTGTTACATAAAAACTGAGCGTCCAAATTGTCTAAAACTTTGGTGAGTAGCTGCCAACAGATAAGCAACGAAATTCACTAGCTTTTATTTACGAGTGCTGCCATCTTAAAGCTGAGGTCGGAAACTTTTCAGACCACCCTCGTATATGACACGAAATTTAATGTTTAACTATGTTGTCCTTTTTATTTTGTTCCATACAGATGCTCGGAATATTTTCTAAATATGCTTTTGTGTGCTTCAAAATATTCATTTCTGGTGAAATATTTGTATCGAATTTATGGGTGGAATGCAATACCTACTTACTCTACTTAAGTTTTGCGGTTAGAGAATGCAATAATAAGTTAGTTTAGGGTAATTTGTGGTTAATATTGCTTATGTAGGACAAAGGCGGTGCTTAGCAAGCCGGAAGGAGCAAAGAGACTTAATTGGAGGTGAAGACATTCCTTTGTTTTGTGGAATGGCAGTTGTTTGGCTTTGAATTGCGGAAGGAAGAGCGCGGTTTGTTGCCAGACACGTGCCCGTTCTAGCATGTGCCAAAACCGTGATCAGTGCTCTAATTGGACTACTACTGGTCACCGCATTCCTCTCAAACGCCTCTCTACTCACACTTATTTTTAGAAACGGTATCTATTTCATGATAATAGAAAAAGGCGTTTGTAAAAGGTAATTTTACTGTAGAATCAGTAGACTTAGGCGACAGTCAAATGTTTTAAGAACAGTCTCTATATGATCGCTTTGATCTTGAACAGGAGGGCAGAAAAACAAATAACTTTCTATTTGAGAAAATTAGAATATTAGAAAGTTCCATCCAATAACAGGGGATATCTAAAAAATTGATTGTCTTTCTCTTGCGGTTTACAAATTATACAAAAGTGTCCATAATTAAAAGGACTTGAGAGTCTCTTCACAGAAAATTCAAGATATACATTTTGTTCATCGTGAAAATTAAACATACGTAATTGAATCAAAATTTTGGAGTAATTTTGGACAATATCATAACTTTCCAAAAAGTCAAGAGTAGTTTGGAATGAGGAGGGTGTTGTTGAAAGTCTTCGTTTATCATCCTTGGAAGACGTTCACATACCAAGTTTCGAATTTAACGGACTTGTTTTGAGGTTATGCTGTCTATATCTCAGGTGCGTACACACAGACCTTTTTCTAAAAGTACATTTTATGGGGTGCAGGACCTTAAAATATGTATAGCAGTGAAATTTCTGTCTCGAATTATTGGCTGCGTAGTTAATTATTGTAAGTGTGTAGAGAGAAGGTAAAAATAAAAAAAAAAGGGTTCTAAAATCATTCCTGTAGAGCAGACCGAGTTTGCAATTGCACATTAACATTGTAGAATGTTTAAAAGTTAAGAGTATCAATAGTTGCAGGAGTAATACAAGGGTACTCAGTGGCACTCACACTGTTTTGTCTCTCTCTGTCTCTCTCCTTCTAGTACGTACTTATAGTAAATAGATATGATATGAGGAGCCTACTTTCAAGGATGGAGAAATGCCATTTACATTATTTTTCAGTAGAGAGGTATTTGTGCTTTACTGTCACAGATTCATTTTGCTAACCTGAAATTTTTTGTGTGGCATTTGTAGCTCTAATAGCACAATAATCAAAGTCTCCACTTAAAAATATTGTTTGAATATACTTAAAACCAGTGTAAAATATGCAATGTCCGCATTTGAAACTAAACTTGGCTTATGTCCATTTTTGAAACATAGATGCAAAGTGTCCGATTTTGAAACAAAGAATTCCCAGATTAAGGAAATAAATTGTGATTGAATGCAATGAATGTTGGAGTTTTATTGCAATTATTATAATAGCTTCAGTTACAGTATTACAAAATGAAAAACACATAGTTCTTTTTAATTTTGTTGTGTACATTATACTTTCCATTCTTGTTATTGTATTTCTGTGCAGATAATGTCTGGTTCAGTGCAAGGGTTTTCAAAGTAATCACATTCAACAGTATTTTCTGTGTCATTTTCACTACAACTTTGAATGACATCAGAGTACACTTAAGATGCGAATCTCCTTTCACTCAATTCCAAAATGCTTGGCTACCAACTTCCCCACATCCGCAAGTTCTAGTTGACACCCCCTTTCCAATGTAGTTTCTCCATATTAAGCTTACAAATTGCCCCGAAACTGTTATATTTCAGTAAAATATGCAAACAAACTTCAAAAACCACAATCACGCCCAAATGTGACCATGAACTGGAGGCCATGACAGTTTTCAATGATTTCCAGCGATTTGATTGGTTCAAACGACCATGTCTACTTTTGATACTAACTGAGCATGGAAGTGTCCGGTTTTGAAACTAACTACATATTTAAACTGTGAAAAATACATATAAAGATCAATTTTAGGAACAAACGGATGCAGATTCAAAAACTGCAGGTCAAATATGAAATAGATCGACTCTTAACTCAGTTTCGATAAAAATGGCGAATGTCTGTCTTTGATACTAGGCGCCTCATATTTCACCAATGAAAAGTGTTTTACATTGGCCAACATGAGTCATTGTTAGATCTTCCATCGTTTAGATTAGGTACGTATTTGCTTTTGAAAGACTAAAAAATGTTTTAACAATTTAGACAAGAAAAGTTGTAAAGTTGTGACAAAGTCTTGTAAAGCCTTGAGTCTGAGTGTAAAAGGAGCTTAAGGCTCCTAAATACCACCAAATAATCCTTTGGTCCGAGAGAGTTTTTCAGTAAGTATGACTATAACAAAGTTCGTGGGGTCAACACTGGGCCTATGGAAGATCCTTTGTTCCTATGTCCCTGACAAGGTGCCCCCGGGAGGAAGGATGAGATGAGAGGATGCTAAGGAGGCCACACCTGATAGTGAGTCTCTTAACTACAGATGAAAATGCCTCTGTCCTCCTGGTGGTAGCATCTTTCCTGTATGCGAGGAGGAGGGCCGGGGTTGGGAACCGGAGGCCTCTCTCGATCCAAGCGTTGCCAGATTTCCAAGGGGGAAAAAAACGGAGTGCCTCATTTTTAACATTTTTTTAAACTAAGAAAGATAAATTGGCAGACACATATCATGATGAATACATAAACATTAAATTATGCACATTATTTACCTTCCAAGTGCTCTTCAATCTAACAGGTTATATTTAATTGTACTGCATTAAATTCTTGACATTTTTTAATAACTCCACGTCACAATTTGCAGAATTATAAAATTCTGAACAGGATTTATTCTCATAGTTCACTGTCACCTGGAGCTCTGCCTTATTGTGTTTCACTGCATGATACACTAAACCAAGTTCACACCCTGTGATATTGTCATATTCTTGTTTATTGTTCAAATTAACAAAATAATTCGAAAGTTTATTTCCAACTCCTTGTTTAGATGCCCCTTATAACGTTCATGTTACCTCAAATCACTTTGTCCACCATGTGAAATTCTGAAGTCTTTCCCGCACGTGGTACAAAATGTCCGATTCTCGACCGATGCTGGCTTTACCCACGGAAATATATCTTCCCATTTCTTGAGATATGTTTGATGATTTTTTGCCTTCAATTTCTTCCGTGGAGGAGTCTTTGAGTCTTTGATCGTTGTACACGATCACCAACAATTTAGGCTTAGCTTCCAACAACCATAGATTTACAACATAGAGTAGAACTGTAACGGAAGTGCAACTGAAAGACAAAGTCACAGAGACATTAAATTCGCTTATTATCGCTGGTAGAAACTTGCTGCTGTGCTGCTACATGGCGGCACACTCATGTACCTACGTTGATTTAGAAGGCACTTCTGTTGCTAGCATTCGCGAAATGAAACAAAACAAAGTGCCATTTTCCAAAGATTACATAAGCTTTATGAGAATATTTAAGTCATATATAATTCAATAATTCGCAGTGGGCAAATAAAAACGGAAAATTGCGTACTCCGGGTAAATAATAAACTGAGGAACAAAATTTGGGAGAAGAAAACGGAGAATTCCGGGAAGAACGAAACATCTGACAACCCTACTCGATCCTGAAACCCACAAGTTCCTGAAACAGCAACCAAAATGAGAAGTAAAGTGAAATGCAGGGACAGGATGTGGTTTATCCTTCCCAACTTTCGCCTAGCAACCTAGGAACATCCATGGATCAGGAAGACCGGCCACAGGATTCGAACCGACGCCCTCTCGAATGTCAGCGCATCCTGCTCGGTTTCAGCAATATAAGAATTTGAAGCTTCTTCATTTATCTATGTCTAGAAATCATATTTCCAAAGTGATATGCACTAGTTTGTGTACCGGATGCACCACCACGACTTCGATTCTCACTGTGTGCCTTTGCATTCATTTGTCACGTAGGAATAACGTTGGCACCGACTTACATCCGGAGTTCGATTGCCGATCGGATCAAATAATCGTGATAAAAAAATTGACAAATAAAAATACATGTGATGCATTCCGTCACACAGAGGTAGAGGAAGGCAAATGACCCCTACGATTGTCATGGGTAGCTGGTAGTGACGACGTGATCGGCGGAGTGTATTGCCCGCCCACACCAAGCGTACGTACGTACGGACAGACGCTATTACGTATTCATCACTCACGCGCTGTCGAGAATGTCGTTATATTATAGTAGCTACACCATCCAAAAGAGTCAATGAGAGTGTGATGTCATCACTCCAGGTAGAACTTGCTTGTCAAAGTAGGGCACAATCCCTCGTGTCAACAGCAACCGGGTTTCGCGGGAATTGTCAAATAATACAGGCTTCATTTGTCATGAAAATGTTTTAAATGCCTATGTGATATTCTAATAACAATAGTTATAGTCCTTTTTGAGAAAATAAAAAATGCACTTTTTCATGTAAAGGGTACTTTGTAATGCAGATTTCTTCCAAAATTACAATATCGCTTTCTTGTAAGATGCTGAACGTAAAATCGACGTTTGGTATCAGAAAAACTTCTCGTAGAGCTTTTTCTGAAATACTTTTTAAGTCGATTGCAGGAGTTTCAAAACGTGCCTTTGCCATGAAATCTCGACACTGAATACAATATTTTCTCCTGAGACTGTAAATACATGCCATAGAAATACGGTTTCGTGATGTAAATTTGTGCAATCGCTGCACAACTTTGTACTGTTGCTGAACTTTCTATGTTATTGCATTTGGATTCGAAGTTTGAGTCTTAACATCAGTAACGTCATACTTTCTTTACCTAGAAATACGAGGTACACTCAGAAAGTAAGTTATGTTTGGTAATAAAATTAAATTGTGTACTTATACCGAAAAAGTATTTATTGCACAAAATTCTACAACTCTTAAACTACTTTTCCACATAACTGCCGAAATTTTGCAGGCATTTGTCATAGCGAGGCACAAGTTTTTGTATACCTTCTTCATAGAAGTTTGCCGCCTGTGTCTTCAACCAGTTGAAAACATTTTTTTTCAGCTCTTCGTCATTGTTGAAGTGTTGACCGCCAAGGAAAGATTTGAGATGCAAAAAACAGATGAAAGTCGCTAGAAGCGAGGTTAGGGGCTGGTCAAACACGTCCCAGCCAAATCTCTGTAGGATGTTTTTCGTCGCATTTGCAGTGTGTGGTTGTTCGTTGTCGTGAAGAAACACAGCACCTTTTGACATCGCAAATTAGCCGATAAATTTCAATTGGTTTCACTTTTCTAGTATTAAGAAAACGTATCACAGATCTGATTTCACAAATGGCGGGATTTTCAATCAACACCGACATTGTAAACAAGCACAACAAAGCGTACGTGGCTGACAGCGATCTCACAATGGATCACGTTTCTTCTCTTTGATACAGAGCGTCTACCGCGCATGTGCGGAACTGTGATCGCTGCGCTGCAGCGGAGATACATTGAAACATAACTTACTTTCTGGACGTCCCTTGTATATAGCACATGATTATCATCTTCATAAACTCTTCATGGTTTAGGAGAATTCTCTTCTTTCTTTCCATTTTTATTGGTCTTTCTATTCTCTAACCAGAAACTTATAGAAGTGTAATGGAATTCGAGAGTTATCCATTCTTTGCAAATGACTTTTACATTTTTCTGTGTTTACTTGCATCTTTCCTTTTTAACGAAAATGTATCTAATTCCTTCCTCATTTCTTATTTATAAATAATTTTGTCTTCTGCATCCTTTTACTGCTCGAGACATTGCATTACGATGTAACATATGATTAAATGCATTTTTAAGAGACAATGAAAAACTGCAAATATATGACAAGCCAAGTCTTTTTCTACTTTCAACATTAGATTCAGTGATTGATTGGGATAGAGTTGAATTTAATTTAATGAGAGACACTACACAAATATAACTAGTTGTAAGTAACTTCACTTATATTAAAAGAAAATGATGTAAATTTTTCTTATTAATTGCTGAGATCGATTTTGTGAACATTTGTTTACGTCTTCAGTCACAAACAACTGCGTTGTCAATGCTACCATCACTAGAGGTCACTACGTTTTTGCCAGTATTACAAAGTCTGAAAATGATATAAACTTAAAAACAGAATCGACTGTGGGTATTTCAGAATTCATTACGCGATGTTTATTTTTTTAAAATAAATACTTTTTCTCAAACCATTAAACCTGTCGGACTATTTAATTGTTTTAATAATTTAACTACAGGATTTATTTCACGGTTTAATGACCAAAAACGATCTGTTACGGTCGATTTATCAGTTTGTTTATACTTAATGTTACGAAAATGTTCTTTCATTCTGGTTTCTAAGTTACGTTTTGTCTTTCCAATATAAACCTGATCACAATCTAAACAATTAAATTGATAAATACCATATTTTTATTAGTGGGAATTATCAGTTTATATAATTTTCAGATTTTGGTAATACTGGCAAGAACGTAGTGATCTCTAGTGATGGTAGCGTTGACAACGCAGTTGTTTGTGACTGAAGATGTAAGGAAGAGTTTTCGAAATCGATCTCAGCAATTGATAAGAAAAATTTACATCATATTATTCTTATGTAAATGAAGTTACTGTTACAAATGGTTATATTTGTTTATATTTGTTGCTTCACTGTAACTAGCTTCATTTGCTACGTAATTAAGAGAGATATACTACTGTCCTGCACTGTCCACATTAAAGAGATTTCTGCGCTATACCAACTTGCTTCTCTTTACAGTACACTGAATTGATTCAAACTATGATAGCTCTTCCCGTTTGGGATGTTGTGTGCCAGTGAGCAGCTGTGTCATCCCCCTGGTGACACCTCATGCAGGTGGGATCAATATGCAGTCACATCTTGTACAGGTGAACTCTAAGGGTGCAGTGTCCGGAAGGTACATCTATCACCCAGCAGTTCTCGTAAACTGTGTCTGTCAAGCTCAACCAAGTCTCGACCGAATCTCTGGAACGATGTTGTCAAAACAAAACGTGTTGTGTTTAGAAATCCAAATATGTGGAATGAGCAGCCAGTCTTCCTTATTCCTAAGTTTAATTGTGAAGTGGTTCAATTAAAAATACTGATTTTCATTACACTTTCCTAACACTTTGGCCGGTAAAATTGTGTATAACAGATATTAAATTACAAAGATAAAAGTATTGGAGACGCTTTCAGGAGAACAATAAAAGGTACATGGAGATACAAAGATAAGATTCTACAAGGTGACGGTTGTATGCGGTTTGCTCTATGATAGTGAATCCTGGATTGTGAAGAAACAAAAAACTGTCGTACTCAGGCATCTTAATGAGATCATTAGACAAGAAGTGAACAATTGTGCAGTGAATAAAATAGAGTAACAGAGAAACATTGTAACGAAAAGTAGAAATAAGGATTCTAAATATGGTTTCATAATACAAACCTAAAGGAAACATAAGAACGACGGCCAGTTAAGAGAAGGGATTGAGACCGGAACAAGTTGAAAGGTCAAATCTGTGAATGCAGGAGGAGGAGCTGTTCCTGACAGCTTCTCCCAAACACTAACATAGTAAATATCTACTAGAACAGTGCCAAATTAACGTATGCTAAATGAAATCTCGTCAAACTTCTCTTATAAACACTCATTCCTTTGTTTTATGACAATCGAGACGAAAGAAGAAATACTTTAATTACTTACTTCTTGTACGTACAATGTAAATAGAACAAAGTAGCTTTAAGGATATTCAAATCTTTTAAGAGGTCGCTATGTAATGACTTGATTATTCCATTCTCTTTGCATGACCAGGAGACTAAAACTAAAAAAACACTTTTTGTATTTAGAAAAGGATAAGTATTTGAAAATGGAATATGTGTGCTGTAACGAATCCACATTTTTATACAGTAATATTATGTCTCGTTTACGGTTTGCCGAATATAGAAAGGCCATTCAGAATGAAAAGGACTACGCTGCGGAGGGGAGCATGGAGGTCCGAACTCCAAATTATTAATTCTTTATTTCTGCTAATTTGTACGGAATGGGATGCTCCCTTGCTCCTTCCTATCACCCTAGGGCCTAGTATTAAAGACCAGGAGGCTAAGAATCTGTGTCTGGATAACAGTGGCGCGGATCCATAGAATAACAATACAATAATGTTGCAAACATGTAACCTGTAGTCGCTATCTTCATCTTCTATAGTTTCTTATTCTAAGGCAAGACATTTCTATGGACCTTGGACAGTAAAAAAAGAAGACTCCATTCTTCAAGTAGTTGTGTTGAGTATAAGCAATTTAAAATATACTGTGACTGCTGGGGTTTCCTAGAGTCAAAAGTTTGGTTTGTAAAACTTAGAACACTCTTTATTGCAGCAAAAAAACGTAAAATTGACAATCAGCTGCTTTCAAGGTCAACTCGGTGCTCCGCCGCACGGAAACAAATTACAATTATATCACTGTGGTACACTTCAAACGTCCATTGTCGCAATAACCATTACACAACACTGCTAACACTTGCTGGTATTTACACCTCCAGTCATTGTTTCTAGAATACTGTACACCTTACGAGAACATTCGCGGCGGCAAGAGAAAGACAGAAAATTCCGGAGCCGCTCTCTGTCTCTTTCTTTCTCTAGGCAAGCTTCCAGCTCTCCTGCCCACGCGCCCGTCTCCCGCTTGGCACAGCCTCACAACAATGCCATCGGTGACAATATGCTTCATCAACGTTTTACCATGGAAGGAGGCATTTTCCCTGAAGTCAACATTGCCAAAATTTTGTGCATAGTTATGTACGTTTAATTTTTCTTTCTTTCTCCAATTTTATGCTTCAAAGGTTAATAATGAAGACGGGCCTATATGACCTAGCTGTGGAGGGCCCTTAAACCCCGCTCACTCGCTCCATCACTCACTCACTCACTCACTCACTCACTCACTCACTCACTCACTCACTCATTCACTGACGCCTAAAGCTAGGAGGAAGTTCCTCGTTGTGCATGGATCCCTGGTCACGTAGGCTTGCGGGGGAATGAAATGGCGGATTCGGCAGCCAAGACGGCTAACATGAAGCCCAGGGTTCGAGTACCATCTGTGACATCGGAAGATTTTAGGGTCGTATTGCGGAGAGCTGTACAAACCTGCTGGCAGGAAGAGTGGTCCGCTCTCCGCAATAATAAACTTAGATCTGTTAAAGAACTTCCGATTCCCTGGGTTACCTTCTGTCGGTCATCTCGTCGCGGGGAGGTGAGTCTGGCTCAGTTGCGTATTGGGCACTGCTTTTTTACTCATAGTTTTCTATTTAAAAAGGAGCCTTCTCCACTATGTCCGTTTTGCAATGAAGCATTGTCTGTACGACACGTGCTGCTAGAGTGTTTTCACCTAGCAGACCTTAGGACGTCTCTGCAGCTGCCGGTCAGCTTTGCAGAAATGCTAGCGGACGATAACGCAGTAGTGGAGAAGGTTTTTAGATTCTTTTCTAGATTACACTTTAGGATTTAGTGAATGAAATATTTAGTAGGTTTTCATTGATTTTTAGTTTTTATAGTTTTTATTGTTTTTTAGAAATTTTATATCGGGCTTTTGCCATGACAAAATTTTTTAAAGGGCGCTGATGACCGCCGTAGTTGAGCACCCTCATACCCATCATCTGGAGGAAGTTCCTCGTGTGTATGATCTCTGAACTGCCAAAACTGCATTGCACGGCCGTGTTTACTCACTGCTAGTGTTTACTATATCCTGTGACATTTATATTGCTTAAGATTACATTCTTTGTTTTATTACTGACATGTTCGCAATTCCAGTGTCTCTTATGTGATTGCTTTGATTGTATATTTTTAGGAATATATAGCCGATTACTTTAGCAGTACCGTGCCACTCGAATTATATTATTAATACGAGATTCGGAGGGGGAATTAGCAGCCTGATTCTCGGGAGAGAGGAGTGAGGTTCAACCGAGGTCTACCCGAGGATCCGAAGACTCCAGTCTCTGCATACCCGGGAGCGATGGATAGCTCCGGGGCTCTTTCCTTGGGACAATACATTGAGTGTGAAGAGCTCCCCCCTCTCCCATCTCAAGACGGGTGGAAGTGGATACGCCACTTACACGCATCAACCCCGCAGGAAAGACTACCGAATAACCTCGGTGGGGCCACCTGGTGATCTAGCACACCTACTAGCTCTGTAGGCTAGTAACCCGGACCTTTTAGGCAACCCTCTGCCCCCTCCGGGCGGCTGAGGCCTGGCCGGAGGTACCCGATCTCCCGCAGGTGTCGGGGACACACTGCCCCTTCGAGTCCAACCCAATCCGAACAACTCCCATTCAGGGAGGGGCTCGAATGTTCGGCCCGAAGTTCCTTTGGTGACGTCAGAAGTACCACGAGTGCTAAGGGTCCGCAGCGCTTGCACCACAGCAGCTGAAAGGGACGGATCCCCTCCTCTACGGAGAGAGGAGTGAGGTGAGAGAACAGCAGAGTGGAGGGTCCCAAAAAGCTACAGATTTAACTCCCCAGGGGGGATAGGACTCGCAGACGACCCCCAATTCGTATAATAAGGATTAAACACAGAGCAGTTTCTTTGTAATCTGAGGATACTCTTTAAAATGAGAAGTGAGGTGAAACGTAGATACTGGAAATCCCGCGGATGTAATTATGCTTCCAAGCATTTATCTAGCAATCTGGAGAAAAAGCACATACAGCCACATACGCTACCGCTTGAGTCATCTCGTTCGGTTGTGTTATTACCAACTCTATATTAGAAGGTTTTGTTTCGGAATATGCTGTAGGGATTTTTTCGCTGTCGCCTGCAGGATCACGTGACTCAAACGTATAATTTCCAATAATACGACAATCCAAATAACTGCTTTCAGTTAAACTCTGTGCACTTTCACATGCAAGCAAGGAAAGGCGCAACATTTTATTCGGACGACATTGGAAATGGATAGAAAATTACAATGATTCCACTGTAATGCGTAAGTACTGAGTGGGTGACGCCCTGCACGTGCTCAGCAGTCAGTGTAGCACTGTCCATCCAATTTCGTAACTCTCTACCACTCCACCCAAACATTGGACTTAAAGCGATAGTCAAATCTTTTAACAGATGGTCTTGTGTGATGGCTCTCTTTGCATATCCGGGAGAGGAGAGAAAATCTACTGTTCCTTTTTGTGCTAGGCTGTTCATAGACGATTACTTTTATCTAAACATGTTTATAAGTATAATGGCTGGTGAAATACAATCAATTCATTATAAACTACTGTTTAGGATATATAGATACATGTAGTAAGTTAGGGCGAAATAGTTTTGCTTGGGCGAGAACAGGAATGAGAAACTTGAAAGATATAGGTCAAGAGAGGGAGCTAGACAAAATGTCCATTGTGTGGAGAAGAGAATGCAGACTTTCGTTGTATATTAAATTGTAGTCAAACAAAGATATGAAGAGAGCAGGCTTGGCTACGTAAATGGGGCAATTTGGGGGGTGAAATAGTAATTAGAAAAATGTTGTTAGTAAAAGGAGAAAAGAACAGGAGAAATATAGGGAATTATTTAGGGAAAGTTAAAGAGAGATGGCTAAGAACAATTAAGAGAAAAATGTAGAGTGGGATAGGTGAAATGGCAAAAAGTGTAAAAAGGAGCAGAGGCCCTCCAATACACAAAAACCTAGGGTTAGGTGTATGGAGACTGAATTACTATTCAATGGTGGGCAACATGATAACATGATAGGATTTTCAGGATTTAGGAATATATGGCATATTTCAGTATGGATTTTATAATTGTAATCTTGATTTTGTATTTCCATTTGTTGTTGTAAAAGGAAATAAATAAATAAATAAATAATAATAATAATAATAATAATAATAATAATAATAATAATAATAATAATAATAATAATAATAATAATAATAATAATAATAATAATAATAATAATAATAATAATAATAATAATAATAATAATAATAATAATAATAATAATAATAATAATAATAATAATAATAATAATAATAATAATAATAATAATAATAATAATAATAATAATAATAATAATAATAATAATAATAATAATAATAATAATAATAATAATAATAATAATAATAATAATAATAATAATAATAATAATAATAATAATAATAATAATAATAACAATAATAATAATAATAACAATAACAATAACAATAACAATAACAATAATAATAATAATAATAATAATAATAATAATAATAATAATAACAATAATAACAATAATAATAACAATAATAATAATAATAATAATAATAATAATAATAATAATAATAATAATAATAATAATAATAATAATAATAATAATAATAATAATAATAATAATAATAATAATAATAATAATAACAATAACAATAATAATAATAATAATAATAATAATAATAATAATAATAATAATAATAATAATAATAATAATAATAATAATAATAATAATAATAATAATAATAATAATAATAATAATAATAATAATAATAATAATAATAATAATAATAATAATAATAATAATAATAATAATAATAATAATAATAATAATAATAATAATAATAATAATAATAATAATAATAATAATAATAATAATAATAATAATAATAATAATAATAATAATAATAATAATAATAATAATAATAATAATAATAATAATAATAATAATAATAATAATAATAATAATAATAATAATAATAATAATAATAATAATAATAATAATAATAATAATAATAATAATAATAATAATAATAATAATAATAATAATAATAATAATAATAATAATAATAATAATAATAATAATAATAATAATAATAATAATAATAATAATAATAATAATAATAATAATAATAATAATAATAATAATAATAATAATAATAATAATAATAATAATAATAATAATAATAATAATAATAATAACTACTGTTTAGAATCGTGTAAAAGCACAGCTATAGTACACTCGCAGGCTAATGGTAATGTTTCATTGTAGTCCACAGCAGAACTGTTCATAAAAAGTTCAGATATCTGCATCAAACCAAACACAGGCCAAGCAATAATCTACAGGTGTTTCAAAATGTAGCTTATTACTGTGACACGTTATTATTTAATTCGCTTCTATCATATATAAAATGAATAAAAATACATTTATATTGCCATTAGAAAGAAAGATGCCTCATCACTCACGCCTTGTAGCATTCAAGCTAAACAATAACTGCTCAAAAATTAATGCAGTTTTGTAATTAGAGATTACAGATAGCCAATTATGTCCCATGAAGGGTAAAGGCCTTCTATACTTAGGTTAGCTGTGTTGACACTAGCACGGTGATCCATTCCATGTTGACTTTGTGTCGGTATTTTTGTCACTTTCTCTTGTTCCTATTCGCACTTATTTACTTGTACTCGCACTCGCCTTTAAAACCAACATTCCGGCTGGGGCATACCGAGATGCTGAGTACATCTCCTCCCCGTATCGGTTGGATGATCGCCCACCTCTGCCGGGAGTAAGTGGGCGTGAGGTCGGCAGTCGAGTTGTTAGGCCTTGGCTGTCTTATGGACTGTCGTGCCAGGTTTTTTTTTTCTCGCACTCACCTACTCCTACTGTGCACTTGTATATTGTCGCCCTGGATCTCCACTTTCTTCTCTCTCGAGCTGTTTTAGACCATTGTTGTTCTACTCGTGCTGTATATAAGTTGGCGTTTTCCTGTGCGTGGACCCCAAACCATGATTTTGTAGGTTCATCTGTCGTCCTTCAACCTCGAGATGTGACCTTCCCATTTCCTTTTCAGTTTCTTAACTCTTAGCGCTACGTTAATGCCATTTGTGACTGCAGCGTTGGAGAGTCTATCTGTCGATTTTATTCCCAGAATCTTGCACTCCATTTTCCTTTGGCGCATCTGTAATGTTTTCATCTGCCTGCTTATGGCACACCTCGTCTGAGTTCCATATAACAGTTTTGGTATGTGTAAAATAAGTGCCGCGTTTGTTGATCAAAATTTGCAAAATAATTTGTTCCGTTAAGAATTTGGAGCTCTAAAAATTCTGTATTACAAAACTATTATATAGAACTGCCTAAAACATTACTTAAAAGATTACCTGCACGTTCTTTTGATATGTTTACAGGCTCTGCTATCTCTAATCTACGTCTTCCAGTACTAAACGATGAATTTTTTTCAATAATCTCTGGAGTTGTGACTTCCACAGGACGTCCAGAGCGAGGCTCATCACTAGTGCTCGTACGTCCCATTTTAAACTCTGGAAACCATCTTTTAATCAAGGTATATGAAGGGGTAGAGTCTTACAATGTACTGTCCATTTCCTCCTTGATTTCTTTAGGCCTTAAACCTTCCAATCACTGCTCGTTTTTCCAAATCCTTCATTTTCGTAAAATCTCTACGCTTGTCTTGTTAAAATGCTGTCGTTTTAAACCTAAACAAGCTATTGGCCTGTATCTGGGAAACAAGTAAGACTAGAATTAAGCTATATGGTGCTATCCGTGAAATTGGTCTAGTGGCGGTATCTCTATGAGACGCCCGGTACTTATCAGCTGACCCTCGTATAAATTATAATTTATTATAATAATAAATAATTATATATTAATATTATATATCCTCTTATTACTTTTGTTTAATTATTTTTCAGAAGGGGCATGAGATTGTTGAGTTTTTCCTATATTGCCAAGATGAAGGCAGCCAAAGGTTGCAAAATGCCTTGAAGGTTTGGTGCAGCCTTGAGGCAGAGTGGCATGTTTATTGGCTGCATTGGGGCGGGGCAGAATCGTGCAACAGAGGCTGGACTAAGTGCCCCGGAGATCACAGAGCGATGTGATGAAGTTCCGACCGAAATGAGGCTATGTTATTGAAGGATAATCGGGCAGCGAGGTGTGGGAGTGCGTTGCTTAATTTCAAGAGACCGGGCACCGACAACCTGGAACAATTTCATTCCCCAGTCGACGTGCATACCATTAAGAGACACTCTATTGTTAAACGAGTCATTTTCTCTTTCTCATTTATCTTGACAGTAAGGCCACCAAGGAAATACCCAACTCGGGATGTGTGAAACAATACCAGATGATGTGGCAATCGATCTATTAAATTAACATCTTCTGCAATGTGCAGCCTAAGTATCGATGATTTAAAATCTTAAAGATTATCTCATTAGCACCAAATATAGAAAGTACATAATCAATATCTAATTATCTCATGTCTAGTTATATACTTATGATAATAACAATAATATAAATTAATAATTAATTAATATTAAGAAGGTAACTGTGAAAATAACTTGTATTCTAATCAGGGAAAAAAATATATGAGGGTTAAAATAGTGTTTTCGCCTACATTCTTATTCAACTAGCTTCCAAGTAGAAAGGTCGTGAGTTCAGTTCTTGGCTGGAGGATGCAAATTATTCGATATACTCCATAGGGTCTGGACGTATGAGTGTGATGTAGATAGAGTCAAACTGAAAAATTCAATGTCATGGTTGGGATTTGAACCACAGATCTCCTGTTTTCCGTGCAATCGCTCTTACCCATTGAGCTATCATGGCCAACGTGCCGTCATGACATTAAATTCTCCATTTGACTCATATATTTCCCCAGTAAACCACTAGGGCTGTCGCATCCGAGATACACGGTTTGTGGCGACTTACTATTGTAAGTACTTGAGTCCCAGACTTCATCATTAAACTCTTATTAATATAAGAAATGTGAAAATATTAGTCAATTACAGAGTTTAATGTCATTATGGTATGTTGGCTATGGTAGCGCAATGAGTAGGAGCGCCTGGACGGAAACCAGGGGATCCGTGGTTCAAATCTCGGCCATGGCATTGATATTTTAAGTTTGACTCTAATTCAAAACCTTAACTATACTCGACTAGTGTGAAGGAACGATTAATTTCCATCAATTAACTTCAATAAAAGAATGGTATGTGTGTTTAAGGTTTATACAGAAAATCCAACATAAACAAATCCAAAAGTAACGAATAGCACCTAAACAACTGAACACTATTGCCGATGAGCAATTGTTTCAAAGGAAGAACACCATTAGTGTTTACAACAAAGCAGAGAGGAGAGAGGCACCAATCTCGTGCGGTGCTGAGTTTATGAATGACCGTCTGTGTTTATGTTGTGGAAGGTTGCAGTGAAATCTTGTGCGATTCTCATATTTTTCTGTCAAAGTGCAACGAAACTAAAGGCTTGGCGAATCTGAGGGAAATATTCTTGGCATCAGGAAGTTGCCGATGAAGTCGGAATTTCATAGTTGAAACGTGCACGCCTTATGGAGCAGTTGGTGGAATGAATGACAGAGAACCCGGAGAAAACCTACAGTTTTGTACGCTACAAATACATGTGTCGAACCTTGATGTAAAATGAGAGAGATAGTATAACTAAAACATGAGAAGTCGAATGAATACCACGACATCCCAAGGACTGGGAACGTACGTATATGAATTCCTACTTAACTATTAATACTTAACTATTAATATCAAGCAGCTAGTGAATGTAGGTTTTAAAATTTCAAATAAAAACTTTTTAAATATTTTATTGTTTGCTGACGACTTAGTTATTATACAAAATAGCGAGTCTGCCCTGCAAAAATCTATTTTTAAACTTAGTGAACTTTGTAAGCAATATAATATGAAAATTTCTTTTATAAAATCAAAGGTAATGGCATTCATTGGGGAAGAGTCAATTAGAACAAAAATAGTTATAAATAATCGTTGCGTTGAATAGGTAAGCCATTTTAACTACTTGGGAACTGATGTTAGTTATGACAAGGAATATGATATCTACAATAAAATATACAAATTTCAAAGAGTGTGTGGAACAAAATACGTAAAGAAACAAAATTAAAGTTCTACAAAGTTATGGCTGTACCTATACTGACATACGGAAGTGAGACTTGGACGTTAACTAAAAAGCAACAGAGTAAAATACAGGCTATCACTATCACCACCCTCTACATGCTACATTTTACTTTGTTTTATTTCCCCAAAAATAGCACGAGGCTATAATCGGCTAGTCGAAATATAATACTTAGAAAAATTTCTATGAAAATAGAATGCACAAGTTTATTTTTTTTTAATTACGGGCGAAGTTTTCTATATTATAATTCAGTATTAGGGAAGTATAACAAAGTTATAACGGGAACTCTTTCTAAGAAATTTCAAGCGCTTGTTTTGAACACATATAAATATGTGCTGAAAAATAATCTTGGTAAGGGGTCATGCAATGAACCTGATGATAAATTCTGGGTATTCACAGAAATACAGTTAGAAATATTGTGACGAAAGGAATACCAAAGACACCAACCAAGTGTGAAAACAAAAGGAAACGTTTCTCTAAAGTTTCAATAATTTCACATGCGTTTTAATTCGCCGAGGAATTTATAGATTCTATGCAAAAGGGTGATCACTCACCTTAGATGAATTGGTTGCACATTTACACGAAATTTGTGATTTTTCTTATGGGCACTGCAATTTGCGGGGTCTCCTAAAGGAGTTGGGTTTCAAATACCGCACTTTGAATAAGATAAGGGTTATTATGGAATCCAGTATAATTGTAGATTGGCTATATATATATATATGCATGTATGTATTTATTCACTGCAATTGGGTAGGCCACGCCGTGGCTCAGTGGTTAGATCGCTTGGCTCTCACCAAGGCGGCCCGGGTTCGATCCCAGGCGACCGCAAAGTGAGATTTGTGGTGGACAACACGGCGTTGGGGCTGGTTTTCTCCGGGACCTCCGGTTTCCCCCGCCATCTCATTCCACCGGTGCTCCATCTTCATCTCATGTATCATCAGTGTCACCGCCTACGGTGCCGTATGTAGTAAAAGCGGGCGTTAAACACTACACATTTCACTGCAATTGGGTACTACCCGGTGGCAGAGTTAAGAATACAGATCAAATTACAAATACTAGATTTACAACAATAATACAATAAACAATACAAACATGATATTATTTTAGCTTTAGTCACTTAAAACATATCTAATTACTTCTCTATTTACATATTATATATCATTATAATTTAAAAGTTAAACTATACCCATCTAGATTTTTTCTAAATTTCTTCAGCGACAGGGGACAGCCCTGAAAGACTGCTACAGGGAATTCATTCCATTCTTCAATGGTTCTATTAACAAAAGAAAATTTTCCTACATCGGTTCTGTATCTTCTACCCTTAATTTTATACCTATGATCGTTTCGTCCATAATAATCCGGATTATCTAACCTTACACTAACGTCCACCCATGCCTCTACACTAGCATTAGCTTTGAATAATGCTACCAACCTATGTTTTTTACGCCTAATTCTTAATTCCTCCCATTTAGTCTCATCTCCTTTTATTGTCCCAAAATACTTGCCTCTTTTTATGAAGTTTACTGCACTCTTCTGTATTTTTTCTAATGGATCGATTTGGTTAGTTCTATACGGGTCCCAGCATGCTACTCCCTATTCCATAACCGGCCGCACTAAGGCCTTGTGGGCAATTTCCCTGGACCTAGCGCTCCCCTTTTTGAATATTCTCATTACGAAATGTAATGCCTTCCACGCATTCCTAGATGTGGAATTTACTTGTTCGTCCCATCCAGCATTACTTGCCAGGTACACTCCCAAGTATTTGCAGCTGTCCATCTGTGGAATTTGCACCCCTCCCATGTGATAGTTAACAATAATTTTGCCCTTATATAACCTTGCAGAAAGTACTGGGAGAAGGAGGGTCTGTGTTGTAGAAGATTATAAGGGTTCGTCAAATGAGGCGGCCGAACTGCACTAGCGTTGACTAGACAGACTTTACAAGTGCTACGACAGATTCGTCGTGCTACGTCCCGTTGGTAGTGGTTTGTGAGCTCCGGAGGGAGGGAGGATATGTTGCTGCTGTAATCTCCCTTGGTTGTTCCGGCCAGAGCTCAACAGTACTGGTTGCGTAGACGACCGTGCTTCAATGGAAATAAATAAATACATGTTTTCATTATTATTTCAATCTCCTTATTGCGAGGCACAGATGAAACGGCCTGAATCATCCCGCTCGGTCTAACTCTTACTGTTTACTAATTATGTATGCCAATATCATTGAGAATGAAGATTTCATGAACAATTCCCAGAAATTACAAGATGCGGGATTATATTTTAGGAAACGGTACTAAATTTTGTTAGTCATTTTACGGAAAATCAAAATAAAAACGAAACATTTCCCATGTAAAGTTTAGTTTGGGGCGAGGGATTTTCTTCAAGTTTGTTATTAAATAAATTGTGTGATGCTTTTCTAAACCTGTTCTTTATGGATTTATGCAGTTCCAGTAAAATGCGTGTATTCCTGGAACACAATACAGGATGTGAAAGAGCAGAGACCACCCTGAGTCCCGTGCTGTGGATGAAGACGAAGTAATTAATTTTCAGGATCCGTGGAAACACGGGGTCTATTGGTCAATGTCCGGTCAGGTGTGACGGAACATCTATAAAACAAAGCCACAGTGGCACATTGCGTCACGCCGCTAGATTCGTTCCCGTAACGAACACAAATTTATGGAGCTAATGGAATTTCTTGCCCTCGAACCAACCATTTTGCTTAAAAACCTTTGCATTTTCTAAATCTTCTGTCGCAAAAACTAACAGATCTCAGATTTAAAACAAACAAAGGTTTACTGGCACGAAACAATTGAGCTGTATCAATAATGTTTTATTCGTGTTCTGTAGCAAAAAAAAAAAAAAAAAAAAAAAAAAAAAAAAAAAAAAAAAAAAAAAAAAAAACAAGTGAACATAGGTCAGTGATACTGCAAGTCATCTTCTTCATTGTCAGTGATCTCTTCCTGATGTAAAACAGAAAACGCTTTCATCATATCATCTGCTAATGTTGAGGAGAAATGTGAATTTGAAATATCTGTGTGTTGCAGTCACGTGACTTTCTCTACTCTTGTACGAACTATTCTTACAAGATATTCAATTATTCCTTTATTTACTTCACGTAAGTTTGTCTTACCGAGCGGCATGGCTCAGGTAGGCCGGGATTCGATTCCCGTGGCAGACCTACTTGACCCATGCGTGTTTTTGGTTTTTTTTTCCCGGATAGTTTAATTACATCACCAGAATTTCCTATCCCTCCATTTCATCTCCATTATTATTTCACACCTCTTTCAGCGTAAAATTGTCAGCGGGAGTCTCGGTGGTGCATGGCAGGATGATAGCCCACGGTAATCACTTCCTCCTCCGGTGGGACAGTCTCCGGTCTCCGACCCGGTGTGATGAGACCATTTCCGGACTACAGTAGCTTCGGATTCACAACAGCATCTCGGCTTCTTAATTCTGTAACCCGCTGCCTAGTTTTAATACCAGATTGTATTCTCATCTTATTAATCTTCCACAGTCTGTTTGTTTGAAGGACAATATGATTAGGTCATACCCACCCTGTGACTCCACAGGGTGGTGGGGGACACGCCACTTACGCGTGTCAATCCCGCAGGGAAGACTACCGAATAACCTCTGTGGGGCCGCCTGGAGATCTAGCACACGTACTGTCTCTGCAGGCTAGTACCCGGGACTTCTTAGACAACTCTCTGCCCCCTCCAGGTGGCTGCAGCCTGGCTGGAGGCACCCAGTCTCCCATGGGTATCGGGAACTACTGCCTCCTCGAGGCCTACCCAATCCGAGCTGCTCCCACACGGGAAAGGCTGCAACGTTCGGCCCGAGGTGCCTCTAGTAACGTCAGTTGTACCACGAGTGCTCGGGGTACGCAGCGCCTGCACCAGAGCAACTGAAGGGGACGGATCCCTCCCTCCGGAGAGTTTCCAACTGGTAAAGTGTAGGGAGCCGCCTTTTGCACTGTCGTGTCTCCTTGGAATGGCTGCCCTTTGTCTCCTCTCGGCTCATCCTTCCTCCCAAGTTTAGAGCTCCGTGCCAAGTCCAGTCTGTAGCGTGGTGATAGCGTGTCTGCCTCGCATTCAAGAGGTATGATGTTCCAATCTTAGTCATAGTGAATTACCTGACTAAGGACTTTTCCAGGGTTTTCCCTTGTCTTGAAAGATGAATGTCAGATAGCTCTAAGCTCCATGGACCCTGCATTCATTCGAGCATCATTTCACTCATTCGTAGGAGGACACTGAATAAAGAAAAGAGTTACACAGTAGACCCTAAGCTAAGGCATACTTAGATGTTTCAAAGCTGGCCGCTAAGTAATGATTTTAAAATCCCATTCTCCTTGCATGATCAAGAGATAAAAATTGAATAGCGGCTTCTCATGTGAGAAAACTATAAGTTTTGGAAAATTCAAATAATGAATACCTATCTCTGAAAATGTTCAATCCACACATACACAAACACACACTCACACACAAGGATTTGACATAAATTGTTTTAAAATTACGTCCACTCTTCCTGCAGTAGGATTTTTTGTTTGTTTGTTTGTTTGTTTGTTTGTAATTTACGTCCTCCAACGACAACGTCAAGTCATATCGGACGATGAATGAAATGGTTGAAGTGAGGCTCAAATAAGCCCAGGGTTCATAGAGCTTAGAGTTACCCGACATTCGTCTTTGAGGATAACGGAAAACCCCGGAAAAACTTTATCCAGTTAACTCACCCTGACCGAGATTGGAACTTGGGATCTCTTGAACGTGAGGCAAACATGCTACCACCACGCTACCAAGGCGGACATGCTACCGTCTACGCTGCCGAGGCGGGCAGGATTTTATCTATCCCTTACAGTTTAACAGTTATACAAAGGACACCCAGAATGAAAAGGGACTTCAGAGCACTCTCCCAGAAAATTTAACATATATTTTGTTTATGAAAATATGTTAAACTTATAGTATTTTAGAGAAAATCGTTAGAACCATTTTGAGAAAATCAAAATTTAGAAAATAATATTTCAGGCCTGGGATAGCGGCATTTGCTAGGAAATCGTTTGTTGCATTGTCACAAGATGTTGAATTTAATTACGAAGTTTTTTGTTTTGAGTTACCTGTTCACACATTTATATACACACACACACTCTCTCTCTCTCTCTCTCTCTCTCTCTCTCTCTCTCTCTCTCTCTCTCTCTCTCTCTCTCTCATGTAGTAGAGAATGTAAGAACATTTTGACCAAGTTATGAACTGTAGTAACCTGGAATCCATTTCAATCGCATGAGGCGATGCCAGTTTTAGGGATTTATCCAAGTAATAGGCATACACTGAGCAGGGGACAGGCAGTTGCGGGTTTGATCCCCTAGACGACCACTCTGACAGGGTTTTCCCTTATCGCTAGGCTTTGCTAGGGTAGCTTCCTTCAATCCTTTCTTCCTTTCGTTGTTTTGTCATTTATCAGACCTGGTTGTCGGTGTGGGTATATTTGGGTGTCTTCCAGTCGTACCTTTGCCGCTCTAACCATTGAGTTACTATGGCCAACGTGCCGAAATGACATTAAATTCTCCAACTGACTCGTTTTTTTTTTTCGGTAAACCACTAGGAGTTCTCATAAGCACATGAGAGAACTACCTTAATGGTGACTTACTATGCTGTAAGTACTTTAAGGTCCAGGCTTTATAGTTCAGACCACTATTAGGTAAAATTAATGAAAATTAATTGTTCTTTCACACTAGCCGTGTGTAGGACGCACTATGAAAGCGTAGAGCCAGACTGAAAAATTCAATGCCATAGCCGGGATTTGAACCACGGATCTTCTGGTTCAAATCCCGGCTATGGCATTGAATTTTTCAGTCTGGCTCTACCCTTTTTACATTACACTATTTACATCTCAGAGAAAATGTTGGAAGTGTCCTCCACCAGCATCTATACATGTTTGTACTCGTCTCACCACATTCTCTGAAGTTTTACGGAGAGTATACTCGCCAATGTTACTTATTTCGTTTCGAAAGGATTCCTTGAGAACATCAATTGTCCATGGCCTATTTTTGTACACTATTTTTATATATCCCCACAAGAAAAAATCCGGTGAGGTTAGGTCAGGGGATTTGGGGGCCACGGGCCTTTTGAGATTATTCGATTATCAAAGAAACTGGTTACAAGTTCCATGACGTCATTAGATGTGTGGCACGTTGTTCCATCTTGCTGGAAATAACCTTCTCTCAATTCGATATCACCCAGCTGCTCCAAAAATGTCTTGAAGATGCTGTGGCGATATTCTCCAGCTTAATCTCTCTCCATCTTAATCGAGCCCCAAGTTCGGGCGACAAATTTGTGCCGTTATTCCTCCTCTGGCAGCAGATAGGAGACACGCAGACTGTTTGGAACATCCAGGTCGAGATTTGATTAAATAAGTCATGAGATCTGTTCTCAGGTGTAGATTTTTTGGTGACAGAAATAAAATTTTATATGAGTCCGATTTCGTAATATATTGTGACTTTGTGGGTTCGTGAAATGAAAAGTCCAATTGCACCACTCAAAAATGTTCTTTATTTCCACCGACTTACAGTTAAACACTTGCCAATTACACAGAATTACGTAATGCACACAATTACGATTCACCAGTTCGTCCGTTACAATTCCACTTTGCTCTCGCAATTACCTACAATCCTCCGATGCACGTACACAGTCTTCTCGTCGTACACTAGCACTGCACTCTTACGCTGCTCGCCAAGAACTGACTGACTGACTCAATTCACTCACTGCAGCCCTTTTTATAGGAATATCACTGTTTTCTAGAAGTCTCTGGTTTCAGTGAATTACCGCGAAAGTTCCAGAGGACAGGGGAAGGGGAAAGAGGCGGCCAGCGACAAGTGACATTTCCCTAATCATCCCCCTCAGTTAGTGACTGAGATTAATGGGAGGGTGCTGCTCGGCTGCCTCTGGTCCCTTCTCAGCTGTCGTTGGTTGGCCTTTCCGCTAATTGGGTGACAATATTATGTAATTGTATAATCTGGATTACAATTCACTCGAACTTTCTTTCTTAATCAGTCACTGTAGATTACCCCCAAACACATCGATAAATCTTTATTTTTAAGTTAACATTTGTGGCGATATAGCAGGTCGTCTCGTTTCTCGATGATTAATCAGCCCCAAAGTTGGGAGCGATCTTTGTGACCGCCCATCTTAATCATTGCAGGTCGAATTGTTTCTTGAAGATTGAGTTTTATATATTATTTAATTTGATTGTATAATCTAACGTCCACTCGTCACTATTACGAATACCAAATAACTCTTTTTGAAGGTTATTAACTTTTCGTTACAATTATATTCACCGCGATATTTTTTTTATCCTGGTGAAACAAGATTGCAGAACATATCTATCTCAAGATTATTGATTTTCCTTAACTATCTTTACTCCTCTATTAATTTTGTGATTGGCGGATGTACTGCTACGTCACCGCATTACGTAATACAATTATTACTACGGCCAGTCACAAAATTACACATATATTTGTTTATAATATTATCATTACATGGCCTACTAAGTCATATCAGTAAAAAATATTCATATAAAAAGTTCTAACTAAAACATATCGTTACAATGCCCACATAAACTACAGTGTCTGCAGCGGTAACATGTATAGATGCTGTTGGAGGACACTTCCTACATTCTCTCTGAGATGTAAATAGTGTAATGTAATCTCCCAATTGTTTATTATATTCTTCCAAAGTTGCACGTGTGTCCTATTATTGGTTCAAAAGTTATGGCCTATTGAAATGGTTCAGGTTTATATGGATCACGCTGTATTATTAAATATACGCTTGATAGAGTTTTGTAAGTTAATACATTATGGTGTAAAGTTCTATTTCTTATCACATAAAACCACTCACTACATATATACAGATGGTTCGCTTTACCAATTTGAAGATAATATATCTGTAGTAGGATGTGCTTTTGTTGTTTATGAAAACCAAACGGAACTAACTCACTCCATGTTTAAATTGTCACCTGAATGTTCTGTATTCCAGTCGGAGCTCTTAGCAATTAAAGAAGCTATAAAATGGTGTACTGTTAATGGGAACAGTGCCCGTATTCTTAGTGATTCACAATCAGCTCTACTCGCTATTAATGATAAATACAACTTAAATTCATTGGCACATGAAATCAGAACCTTGCTTCAAAACCATCCAGGACATATTTGCATGGGATGGCTTAAAGGACACAGTGGAATTTTAGGTAACGTGAGAGCTGATTGCTTGGCTAAGAAGGCTGCAGAATCCAATCTTCCTGTGACATACTCTTTATGTGCTATTTCTACTGTAAGGAGAATAATACATCAACATATTCTTGAAGAATGGAACCAACAATGGCTAACAACTCCAAATGGAAGTTTAACAAAAACATTATTTTTCCCTAGTGTATATGACAGAGGAAAATGTGAAACTCTTGTACCAAATTTTGTTTTGACACAATTTTTAAGTGGACATGGTAAATTTGGTGAATACTTATCACGTTTTCACTTAACATCTAACCCCAAGTGCATGTGTGGTGAAGAATTTCAAACTGTGGTTCATCTCCTTTTCTGTTGTCCCATTTTCTGGAGAGAAAGACAAGAATTAATATTCAAGCTAGACTCTCCAGGAACTGAATTTTCTGCTCCGCTCACATTTTTGCTAATGAAGCCACAACAGTATAAGTACTTCATGATGTTTATAAACTCAGTGTTTAAGCGTCTGAAATAGTTTAAATTAATATGCATCAGATTATAACATATTTTCTTCCTTCTAGTATTTAAAATATTTTTGTTAAAATTGTGTATTTTTATGTATCAACTCTAACCCTAATATACCACTTTCATGATGTTTATAAACTCAGTGTTTAAACATCTGAAATAGTTTAAATTGATATGCATCAGATTATAACATATTTTCTTCCTTCTAGTATTTAAAATATTTTTGTTAAAATTGTGTATTTTTATGTATCAACTATAACCCTAATATACCACTGTGTAAAATAGGGTTTCTAAATCTGGATAAGTAAAAAAAAAAAAAAAAAAAAAAAAAAAAAAAAAAAAAAACCCACTCACCACCCCCACTCTAATGAATATTTAAAAAAACTCGTAAAGTAGTCATACCCGCGTTAAAAAAAACGTTGTATAAACACTGGTTCTGTAATAAGAAGCGTATTGCAAGAAACAAATCTATATTAGAAGACTTGTTTGCGATTAGACCGATGTTGAACATAACTCCGAACTGAACAAATCCGTAGCCATGGCTTGTCTCTCACTAGGGGATCACATGTGGGGTTTGTGGTGTACCAGGTCACATCTGGGTGGATTTTCTCCTGGTTCTCCATATTCCCCGTCATTTATTTCAGCAGCTGCTTCATAATCACATTTCCTTTCATTTATTGCAAGCTATTAGCTGCCTTTTCACTCTCAAATCAGGTATATGGCTGATCTCTGACATCCTAGATATTCTCTAGGGTCCAGTTTCTCTGCTTCTTGATAGGCGTTCTATCCCAGGCAGACACTTGGGGGTGCAAATGGAAGGAAGTAGGTCCTTGGCTTATTTGAGTATTCATTTCAGACCTGATATGGATTACTCAGTCAAAATTACAGAAATAAATATACACATTTGTTACTTTTATAGCAATATCATTTCTGCAAGTCGCCAAAGACACCTTTAGGAAAGCTGCAGCACTTCTCTCAATATCGAAGTGATTTCGTATCAAAGTACTATCAGAATAACATTGTTTTTCAGGTGTTTCACTCTCATAGAGACCCAACAACCTTGTGGTTTACCTGTTTTCTGCGGTTTTCAGAGTTACAAGATATTAGTTGTTGTCTAGTAGGACTAGCACCGCGGATTTTCAACCACTAAATACGACGAATTTGTGCAAAACTTTTTGTTTGAACACCTTTTCATTCGTGACAGATAATCTTACACAATAATATCTAAAGCAGGCACAACAACACGTACCTCGATTTTATATGAAATTCTGCTACGTGGGAAAACTATTTTACTTCCTTCTACCACGTACGTAGTATCTAGAGAAGGTAATTGTATTTCGCTCAAAAATATTGCAGTGTAGGGATTTAATTGGAAATACAAGTTTTGCGGACCCTGAATGCAGAACAAGGCATTCATAAAAAATGAACATTATGTGTAAGAAAACTAAGTTTTTTGGACGCTCTTTAACTAAATCGTATTTTATACTAGTGCTAAAGAGTGTATTTTACTCAGAAGTTCATTAGGCTCATGCATAGGATCACTTCTCTTCCGAGGAAAGCAATGCTAAGGATTCTTACACTCGAAAAAACCGTCCGCCAGGTTTGAACACGTGATCTCAGGGACTAGAGGCTAGCCGCTAGCATGTAGGCCCTAGACCGCGAAGAATGACGTATGTGTGTGATTGCGCGCGCAACATAACTAAAAGTGGATTAAATAACAAGTTTGATATTTAAGTTTCAGGTTCTCCTAAAAGGTGAGAGAAACCTCATCAAGAAAACCCCCGGAGTCCAAATTATCCTTTATAAACAAAGTTTGCTTATAACAAATTTTATCAAATGTCGCTCCAAGAATATTTATTAAAATACCATTTGTTAAAGATACTAGCAAGGTAAGTAGAACTTTTATCTTGAATTTTCTGCGAATAGCATAGGAAACCTTTTTACAAGGTTCCCAAAGTTTTATAATTTGCAAACCATTAGTAGATCGCAAATCTTGTTACCCACAAATGTAAATGTTAAATCACAGAATATGTCAACTTTTTTTCTGGCATTAATCGTTTCCTAGGTAATATATATTAATGGCTAGAATTGTCAAATTGTTTATAACTTTTTAACAGAAAATATATTTCGTATTTTTTTTCTACATGGTTATTCAAAGAAAATGGAATGTCATAGAGACCTTATCTGTGATTTACATTCAGATTTAGACAGTATAGATGAACCAGCTATGGTTATAATTCACGCACAAGCAGTCGCAAACATATAGAAATTGATGCTTTATTTCAAGAGTCAAGCCGAAACTTAGCCAAATAAACTTCTAATGTTAAAGCAGATGTTAGATCGCTCTACTTGTAAGCGATACACTAAACTGAGACAGTAGATATTCACTGCCTTTTCTACTACCGACTAGTTTGTGGTACAGTGCAAATACATAGACTATTACAGTACATACAGTGTGTGTGTGTGTTTTTAGGTGAAAGTGTGTCCATAGCAATTTCCAAACCCCATTAAAAATATTTTCGTAATGTTCATGTTTTTTTTATCGTTTTTCCGTCATTCTCCGGATAACCCGGGTTTTCGTTAACTCATATCGACCCTGGTCGCACTTGATCCGGGTGAACGTGGTTCTCCTGTACTTATACCTAATACTTTTCCCAAATGGAAAGTCATTTCTTATTATTTATTCTCCTTTTTTGTTACATTTATTCCCTGCCTTTAACCACAATGGTCATATCGGTGGCCGTTCTCCTTTTGGAACATATTGCCTGTTGGCGATCACATGTATTAACTCGTAAACGTTGGGCTGCTGGTACTGTGGCTTTTTATTAATTCATTAGATCACTCACACATTCATACTTACATACTCGGAGGATTGGGAATCATCTTGGTTGGAGAAAAATCCTCACCCCCAGCCGCGGTTCGAACCCGGGTCTCTCGTACGGCAGGCAGCTGTTCTACCGCCTTATTCTCTTCTTAGTCATGCTAAGAGAAGGGCTTTTCATAACCATCATACAGTGGCTACCTCTTAAAATATTTGTTTATCGCTTATGCCTGCTCTATCTACAAATAAGTATGCAATTTTCACAAATGTTTATGTCGATCAATATGAGATAGATAGAGGAATAAGCTTTTGTAAGAATTCTTTGTTGAAGAAACAGTCACATATAAAGACTTTTTTAATGAAATACTCTCCACTGAAGACACGCCCTCTCGCACTTAGAATGTTCTAGATTCCGAGAGTTCTTAAATTACATGTTGTGGCCACAGATGGCAGTTGAGTGTTTTCTTCTTTTCTTTTGTTACTCCATTATTGAGAGCTGATGTCTTCTTCTCTGTTCCCCCGATTTTTACGAGGTGGTAGCAATGGCTCATAACCCAAGTTTTACTATCTGCTGGGGAGGTCAGAGCAACTGCTATGTGACCACGGAAGTGAAGTAATAACGGCCAACCAACATAAATCTAAAACAGAAGCGTGAGTGGGAAAAGAACGGAACACTGTATTTTCTGCGAAGTACACGTCACTTTCCCTAGAAGTAGTTTTATTATTCCAAGAAGTTTTGGCCTCTCAACCTGAAAACAGAAACATTTTAATATATTTTTTATTTAAAAAGAAGCACCTTTCTCCAAAACAATTAAGATTAGGGTCTTTCCTCTGTGAATAGTAGATTGTGCATTAGTACTTCATTCTTTGTTAACCTTTCACATTTTTACGACTTACATATTGGCGCCATAAGACAATTGACTGTCGAGAAGCAAACTTGTATTAGAGTAATCAGAATGAGTGATCAGCCAGAAGATGATAGGAAATGAGGGTGAAATGGATAACAGCAAAGATAATGAAACAGTGAATTGTGGAGGGACTCAGAGGCCGCCTGTCCACTATACCTAATTCCAGGTACGGTCTCCTAGGATCAAACATGTGCCGCTTTGGTGAGAGGTGAGCGCTGTAATCGAGCGACCACAGTGCTGCCTTCAACATAACCAATTTAAAATATAACACAAATACATTTCATATCTCCTAATATGTTTAACACGTGGTAATTTAATGAATTTGGCTAAACTTATACTGTAAAAAATATAAATTTCTAAAAGGAGTCTCAATTAAAGGATAGTTTCTAATGAAGATTGTGATGATTTTATTAAACCCTTGGAAAACACCTTTAAGAAACTGAATTTCATATTTAAGGGATTTTATTTTTTAATTTACGTTCTCCAACATTAAGTAATATCGAAAGATGAAGGAAATGATATTCAAATGAGTACAGGATACATAGAATAAGGGAAAACCTCCAACGTTAACTCATATCGGACGATGAATGAAATGATATTCAAATGAGTACAGGGTACATATAGCTTAGAGTTACCAGACATTCATCTTTCCGGATAAAGAAAAACCTCCAACGTTAATTCATATCGGACGAGGAATGAAATGATGTTCAAATGAGTACAGGGTACATTGAGCTTAGAGTTACCAGACATTCATCTTTCAGAATAAGGGAAAACCTCTAACGTTAAGTCATATCGGACGATGAATGAAATGCTGTTCAAATGAGTACAGGGTACATAGAGCTTAGAGTTACCAGACATTCATCTTTCAGGATAAGGGAAAAGCTTCAACCTTAAGTCATATCGGACATGAAAGGAATTATGTTGAAATGAGTACAGGGTACATAGAGCTTAGAGTTACCAAACTTTCATCTTTCAGGATAAGGGAAAACCTCCAATGTTAAGTCATATCGTACGATGGATGAAATGATGTTCAAATAAGTACAGGGTACATAGAGCCTAGAGTTACCAGACATTCATCTTTCACGATAAGGGAAAACCTTCAATGTTAAGTCATATTGGACGATGAATGAAATGATGTTCAAATGAGTATAGGGTACATAGAGCTTAGAGTTACCAGACATTTATCTCTCAGGATAAGAGAAAACCTCCAACGTTAAGTCATATCGGACGATGAATGAAATGATGTTCGAATGAGTACAGGGTACATAGAGCTAAGAGTTACCAGACATTTATCTCTCAGGATAAGAGAAAACCACCAATGTTAAGTCATATTGGACGATGAATGAAATGATGTTCAAATGAGTACAGGGTACATAGAGCTTAGAGTTACCAGACATTCATCTTTCAGGATAAGAGAAAACCTCCAACGTTAAGTCATATCGGACGATGAATGAAATGATGTTCAAATGAGTACAGGGTACATAGAGCTTAGAGTTACCAGACATTCATCTTTCAGGATAAGAGAAAACCTCCAACGTTAAGTCATATCGGACGATGAATGAAATGATGTTCAAATGAGTACAGGGTACATAGAGCTTAGAGTTACCAGACATTCATCTTTCAGGATAAGAGAAAACCTCCAACGTTAAGTCATATCGGACGATGAATGAAATGATGTGCAAGTAAGTACAGGGTACATAGAGCTTAGAGTTACCAGACATTCATCTTTCAGGATAAGAGAAAACCTCCAACGTTAAGTCATATCGGAGGATGAATAAAATTTAAATTTTACTCAGGATTATTATTATTATTATTATTATTATTATTATTATTATTATTATTATTATTATTATTATTATTATTATTATTATTATTATTATTATTATTATTATTATTATTATTATTATTATTATTATTATTATTATTATTATTATTATTATTATTATTATTATTATTATTATTATTATTATTATTATTATTATTATTATTATTATTATTATTATTATTATTATTATTATTATTATTATTATTATTATTATTATTATTATTATTATTATTATTATTATTATTATTATTATTATTATTATTATTATTATTATTATTATTATTATTATTATTATTATTATTATTATTATTATTATTATTATTATTATTATTATTATTATTATTATTATTATTATTATTATTATTATTATTATTATTATTATTATTATTATTATTATTATTATTATTATTATTATTATTATTATTATTATTATTATTATTATTATTATTATTATTATTATTATTATTATTATTATTATTATTATTATTATTATTATTATTATTATTATTATTATTATTATTATTATTATTATTATTATTATTATTATTATTATTATTATTATTATTATTATTATTATTATTATTATTATTATTCAAGAAGCTTCATGTATTTGAGATAAAATCTTCGTATCGAATTTATGGATGCAATAACACACTTTACCCTGCTTACAGTACGTAATGTAGACAGTCAAATATTGGTTACGAGTTAATTACACTATGTGTATATGAATTAATAGAGCGAACCATATTATATATATTCAAATATGATGTTTTCAGACTTTGTTACTGTTGCACTAGGCGATAACAGCGTTGAGATGCCTTTATGCCGCTAGGGTGTTAGTGAAGTCAACCAAAAATGTTCTTAGGTGAGTAACCAAGCGTTAGCTTTTTGCCATAAAAACGTTCAAAAGTAAATTACGCAGCCACCGAAATTTGTTACAGAAAAGATAAGCACTGGAGCGAGAAATGAATCTCGCAAAAACTGCATTTGAAAAGAAACTGCAGCAATGTTTTTGGCAACAAAGCTGTTAAGTTAATCAGATAGTTATTTTTTAAAGGTAAGGGCAGAGAATGTGACAGATGACAATAGTATCTTAATCACACTAGAGTCCTCTCTTGGCAACTAATAAAACCATAAACCGTCTGTTTAGCGAGGTGATAGCATGTCTGCCTCATGTTCAAGAGGTCCGGAGTTCGAATATCGGTCAGTGTGAGTTATCCGGAAGAGGTTTAGACCTACTTTTGACCTACTGAATAGAGAGAGAGAGGGAGAGATACTTTATTTTGTACATTTAATGCCCATTTTTCGACACCAACTTGATAAAAAATAAAATAAAATTAGGGAATTAAAAACATATTTATAAAATTAGGGAAGCAATCGTTTGAGGGTTAATATTTGCCAGATATGAGGATTGAGTATAAGATAGAAGGTATCTGAACCATGAACTTCCGGAATGCGAGTGTCATTTGTTACCTCGGAGCATGAACATAACTCGAACATGCTGGCAATTTGAATCTTTTAACTTGGCCGACATTTGAATGACAATCCAATATTAACTCTCTTTCAAGAATATAGTGCTATTCCAAACTCTTTTTATGTAGGAAAATGTTGGATACTTCTAGATTTTAATTTTTTTAACCTTTAATTTCTCTATTGAAATAACTCTATTACAGAGTTATTTTTTCAGTTTTTCAGAGTTTCAGATCTGGGGCCACAGACCTTTTGAGATTATTCGATTATCAAAGATACTGTACAAGCAAGAGTGTACAAGAATAGGCCACGGACAATTGATGTTCTCAAGGAATCCATTCGAACCGAAATAAGTAACATTGGCGAGGATACTCTCCGTAAAACTTCAGAGAATATGGTGAGACGAGTGCAAACATGTATAGATGCTGGTGGAGGACACTTCCAACATTTTCTCTGAGATGTAAATAGTGTAATGTAATCGCCCAATTGTGTATTAAATTCTCCCAAAGTTGTACGCTTGTCCTATTATTGGTTCGGGTTTATATGGATCACACTGTACAAAGAGTCATTGATCTGGATCGCTCAGTCGATTAGGTGGTGGCCTAGTAGATTTACTGACATTAAAGTAACTCATTTGGGATGAAATTCCAGCACACTGGCTATCGTTTATGTGATCTTGATAGTCGTTGACAAATAAAATGTGGATTCCTGCTCACTGTGTTGTTTTGGAAATGAAATGGCTGATATTTTAGCAAAGAAAGGATCTAAAATCACTTTATTAGTGGTAAAAATTCCAAGAATAATTTAAAATAACTGTTAAAAGAAATGCAACTTCATTTTATAATCAACAAATATTACTCCGAAATTAACAGTGCAAATGAAAGAAGAAAAGTTTGGATGATGTATCAGTAGTTACCGATTTACGAAAAAAAATTCTGTTACTGCATCACAGGACATGATTGTTTGAATGAACAACTATTCATAATTGTAATAGTGGTATCTCGAAATTGTTTATTGTGCTTCAAAGAAGAAGAAAATGGACATAGATTCCTTGCTGCTTTTGAAACTAATGTGAAAATATTAGGAAGGAGGAAGGATAGCAATCTGATTATTAACTCCTGAGCATAAAAACCAAAGGCATAGTTCATTTTCTACATACTGCGTATATCTGTGACAGAGAAGGTCAAATGAAAAACAATCGAATTATTTGGATCTTCGAAACTCCAGTGGAAGTCGTACACACTTTTTTCTCGATTATTCCCGTTGTGTATTTTCCGAAACAAATGACTGGATGGTTTATAGTACGTATCTAAGGAACATGCATTTGCCGACGATTTCTTAACGTTCAAGTACTTTAATTTAAAAAATAAAACAAAATAATAATTTCCATCATAGGACATTAATCAAGCACTGTTCACGCCTTTAATTTCGATGCTAATGAGGAGGAACAGGTGTGAGTGCTCTCGGCTATTTAACTGTAACTGTGCCTAACGGTCAGTAAATCTAGGTGATGTGTATTGACAATAAATCTTATTAGCGATATCTAGGGGGTGGTCTCTTACATTTTTTCATACTAGCTGATGTAGATATAATTTGATATAGAGATGGCAGTGGAAATGCACTTTTGAGGTGCACTTTCGAGTATGTTGTGTATATTTTTATGTGAACGATGTAACTTAAGTCGGTTAAATGACAAACTTGATACAGTAAAATCTCTCTAAAACACAACACGATCGTTCCGGCATTAATTTTGAGTTTACACAGATTTCATCTTAGAGAGGGTTATGTTTGAATACAAAGAAATTACGAAATAGTCACAAAGGTTTACAGTGAAGAAATAATATAGAATTAAGTGTAAATAATAATAGGTTGATATATTGTGTACTATATTTTCAACTTACGTAGAATAATTCTGTATGTTTTCTATTTTCCCTTTCCAATCTGCAGCTGTAGGCATATCAACATCATTTGTTTCAGCACATGCAGAATTCAAAACAATGCTACGGCGATGTTTGAAACCCTGGAGACATCCATTAGAAGCTCAAAATTGCCTTTGCCTAATTTTATTGTCTCTGAAGCTTGTGTTTGAAGTAATGATACAGAAATGTGGAATTCCTTTAGCCCACGCACTTACAAACCACTCAAACACAGCACGATTTATCTCTTCATAATCTGTAGATTTTGTAATGCGTTTCATAGGTCCTGCTCTTCCATTTAACCACTGATATTTAACTTTTATTTTTTCAAAATCTCATAAATCTGACATTTCCTCTCTTTAAAAAACTCAGTTAATTCTTAAGTTGTGCATTTATACTTTTCGTGTTCTTCAGTAAATTTAATTTTTACCTCCAGCAATAATGTCTTGCGTTTGAAACTCATTTTACAGAATTTGTGTACACGCAAACTATGTTTTTAAAAATCACCAAAGTTGACAGTTTTCTTCCAATCGTACTTAATCACTTGTAATAACTTAACTAAGAACGAACACACTACAAAACAGTTGTACACTTACCATGTGTATTGGAATAGAGTTGAGAGAGTTAGTGATTTGTTTTTCCTTTTCCTTTATTACTTTATTGTTCATAGAACTTCGGTGCAAGTACAGTCGGCGTCAAAGTTATTTCAATTTTTAAAATACATACGTTTTAACCGATTACCCATGAAGTAATCCGTTTTAATCAGGTTATTTACGCAAACTGCTCCCCAAAATTATTTGCTTTCCCGCATTAGGTCCTTTAGGCTTAGAGAATAATTTTACATGGGAAATATCTCTGTTCAGAAATTTACTTTCCGTATTTCCAGGTTGTCGATGTATAAGGGGTGCGTTTTAGGCAAGTTTTACTGTATTTGGGTTTAACACCTTCCAAGGATGTAACACGAACATTTTTATGCAACTTTCACAATTACAGAGTACGTTCTACATGGAATATTTTTCTGAAAGTTTGATTCCTTCAAAAAGTGGATAAGAATCTTAAATTTGCTTAGGGAATGTCTTTAGAAGTCCTCTTTATTTTGGAAGACTATTGTATAACTGGTTAACCGTAAGAGATAACTAAAATATTATTACTTAAAAGTAAATATCTCTTTAAAATGCATAACTTAAATTACTTTTATGATTGGACCATTTGCGACCGTTATTTGTTTGAACTTTCCAATACTTATTTGCAAACTTATCACTTAGCAAGGAGCTTTAAAACATCTGACTGTGCTTTAAGTCTACTGTATTCCCAAATGCCTTTACCCCTATACTGCTTACAGCGGGGGAATAAATTAGATGTAAACAAAACCATTTGGCCGTTGATCGTAACGCGCCTTCTTTACGATTTCCACGATGCCTCCGCCGTGTAAATAGTCCCTTGAAAAAGTACTGCTACTGAGGTGTAGAGTCTTGAGTTCATTTTGCTAAAGCGCTCAACAAGTGAGTACTAAGAATATTTCAAGTATCAAAACATACTAACAGATAGTTAAGTTACTTTGTAATTAAAGTAAATCATGCTGCGCGCGCATATTGAAGCTGAGAGGCGTATCCAGTTGTGAATCATGATGGAACTGGCGGGTAACGTTAAACATGCGTACGGAAAGCTTTTACGCAGTAGTGGAAAGATAATAATATTGAATGTATTTAACAAGTTCTATAAAAATTTCTAGAACTAGCTATCGATGAAGTGATGAAGTTAACATTTGAGTTTACCGGTGTGTCGGTTTCCAGCATTTATAGTGCACGCAAGCAAACAGCAACATTCGGCGAAGTTTCAACTCCCGGCTAGAAGAGACCACGTGCCAGATCAGTGTTGGATGTTGTCTGTGATGGGTTTGCGAGGCCAGTAATCCGCCGAAAAGTTCATCAATTCCTCAAATTACAACCGAATAGCGTTATTGTGATGGACAATACCCCCTACCACAGTGTGAGGTTAGAACGCATACCAAACAAGTGACATCATAACATGGCTACAGAGTAAAAATATACTTTTCCACGAGAGTCATGTTAAGGTGGAATGGCTGGCAATGGCCAAGTCTCGTGCTAAAGAGTACGAAAATTACGTAAGTAGCATGTAAAAAACTGAAGCTGCTGACAGTGAAGTAAACTAGGTTATCAATAATAACTAAACACTAGTGAAGTTGTGTTACTAGTGTTTAGTTATTATTGATACGTAAGTAGCAGTTAATTTTCATGGATATAACAGCGTGTGCCTTTAGTGTCGAAAATTCCTTAACGAAACGATTAAGCGGTTGGCTTGAGTAAATACGTATTTTGTGTATTGAAAATGCATATTCATATTATTAATAACAGTACTGTCACTCCGAACGCATGTGGACGCGGAGTGATCCGATACCCCATTTTCTCATTGGACATAGTATACAAGAAAATTAGCAATAGGATAATTTCTGCTAATGTTTATTTGGAGTAACATTAAGCTGGGAATTAACAGTGTGTCTCAATATTTGAATCTCCAAATTTAGAGCTTAGCATGTTAAGCACCAGATCATAGAGACAGTTGAATAGGAGATCTCATATACTTACATATACCTTAATGGGACTTACTATTCTTTAAGTCCTGGGCTTAATAGCTTAGACACTATAAAGTCAGTTAATTGCACTCTAGCTGTGTATAAGTCAAGGACAGTCCTTATTATCATAGTTCATGCAGATATTGATCCTAATTAAGGTGCATGGATAGACGACTTTGACTATTATATGACACAAAGGCCCAAGAGCTGCTAATATGAACATTGAAAACGGTACATCAGTTTCCTTGCATAGCCAATATCAGATTCCTTGTAACGACATAGGAGCAATGCCTCCCACACTGCCCTGATATTACCACAATACGGAATATGGGAGCCTATGTCACAAAGGCTGTGTTAGTACCTATCTGTTAGCCTTGCCTGGGGCGAAGACCCCCCGAAGTGACACATCGCGGGCTCCCCGCTGCCTTGCTAACCTACAGCGCTAAGAATGTATATCCTCGGCAACATTAAAAGTGGAACCCTTTGGAACTGTATTGATTGAAAATTAATCACTTGAAACATAATGAATATAATGACATAAAATTCATTACTGGAGACATTTCTAGAATAACTCGGATGATACTAAAAATATCTAGCAGAAGAAATTGCATTAATAACCCAGTTAGTCTATATTTCTAATTAAGTAGACTAAATTTCCTGGGTCCAGTGCTGCTAACCTAACATACTGAGGGCTTTACCTAAACTTATGTTTATTAGAGCTGTGATTATTTGTGGTGAAAATATCTGCCATCTACTTTCATTACAAAAAAAAAAAAAAAAAAAAAAAAAAAAGCAATCTGTAACATCACAAATCTTACAAACTATCTCTAGGAAGTGGTCTATTAGCCTTTGTCATACTAGCTGACATCTACCATGCATATCGTAGTTATTGCATTCCACCCAATAACACCAGTTAACAAGGTTCTTGCCACATGTGTGAAAATTGACATTTTAGGCTAAGTTTTATGATTCCTGGTTAGCTGAAATGTTTAGTTCCTTTTTATTTGTTAATATTCACTTAAGCTTTAAGTTATTCACCAAGTAACATTCTTTTTAGGGTTTATGAGACGTAGATAATCACGAGTTCGCCACCAGTGACCTTGCTGGGAACCACATCTTCAACAGCTGTTAGTAATTCAGTTTATTTTTCGTAAGTACTGCTTCTAATTTTTACTATGTTCAAAACACGTACGTCAAACGCATTGGGAAATCTGGCAAATTCAAGAAGAAAGTACTTGACCTGTCTCCTATTTTATTGTTGTGTGTATAATGAGTATATATTTCATTTTTATAAGTATGTAGATACTATGGGGTTGAAATATTAATTATATAGGCGAGAGATATTTCCGTCTTTAAAAGACAAAAATTTATTCTGTGAAAATTATCAGCCAAGATCATGTTTCTAGCCGGCGGTTCCCCACTATTAAGAACAACATTAAAATCTGAGCTGAAAGATTTGTTTAACTAAATTTGTTTCTGCTTCTCAACTCCTTTGCTTCGTTTTAGTAGCGCAATATGTAATGTAACGCGGGCGCTGGAGCACCCTGTAAAGCAGCTGGCAGCGGAAGGTAGGGGAGGTTCGGTTAGCCACACCTCCTCCTCGTTTGTCTTGTGGTGGTGACAGACTGTGGTCAGGGAAAAAACATGACTGTGTCGCCGGTTTTCTCTACACCTGTTTCTCGATCTTTCTGTTACTAGAACAATCCTGTAAACACGAGAAACCGGCGATATTCCTATATAAAGAGAGCTACAGACAGACAGACGGAGTTAGTGAGTTGAGTTGGTTTTGGTTTAGTCAGTCAGTGAGTTGGTTTTGTCAGTGAGTGAGGAGACAGTCGCAGTTCTTGGTGTAAGAGTTAGTCAGTGACGTGTTAATGAACGAAAGGGTTGTGCAACGGAAGACTGTATGTAACTGTGAAGGTGTACCGGAGCTTACGTAACCGCGAGTACAAGGAAATTGTAACGGACGGACTGGTGAATTGTAACTGTGTGCAGCAAGTAATTCTGTGTAATTGGCAAGTGTTAAACTGTAAGTCGGTGGAAATAAAGAACACTTTTGAGTGGTGTAATTGGACTTTTTATTTCACGAACCCACAAAGTCACACTGGTGTCAGGAAGCGGGAAAACACCACCGAACATTACAACCATGGACGCGGCATTGGAAAAGATTTTGGAGAAAATGATGGAAATGAAGACGGCCAACGACAACCTCACCGCCGAGTTGAAACAAATGAAGACGGCCAACGACAACCTCACCGCCGAGTTGAAACAAATGAAGACGGCAAATGAAAACCTCGCTGCAAAAATAGAAACGGCTAACAACAACTTGGCCACGACAATGACCTCAAAGATGGCCGAACTGACCACGGAAATGAAGGTGGCGAACGAGGCTCTCGCCGCCAAATTTCAAGAACAGTTGGCCGGCGTGAGGGATGACGTGACGGAGCTGGGCAAGCAGATGGGCCAAGTAGACGACCGCCTTAATGATTTAGAGGAAAAGGCCGACAACATCGCAAAACCCCTCACCCGCCTGACGGAGGAAAACCGGCCTTATGTGTGGACGGAGGACGCCGGAGACGCTTTCCAGCACCCGAAGGGGACCCTGTGCAGTGCTCCAATTTTGGGTTTCCCACAACCGGGTGGCGCCTTCATTGTGGACACCGACGCTAGCGACCATTACACTGGAGGTGTCCTATCGCAGATCCAGGACGGCCATGAGCGCACAAGAGTGGAAGAGAAGGAGCGTGCCACAGCAGTCCGAGTAGTTGTGGCAGTGCCTGCTGAAGGCTGGGATAGCGCAGGCCCGAGGAGGGAGCAGCTGGCGGACGCAGACTTGGGGCCACTCTTGAGGGAAGTGGACGCAGGGACGAGACCAACCTGGGAGGACATCGCACCGAGGAGCGCCACCTACAAGTCGTACTGGGCCCAATGGGACTCGTTGAAGACCAGAGAGGGCGTGCTGTTCCGGGTATGGGAGTCACCCGATGGGAAGGCGCAGAGAGAACAGTTGGTACTTCCCCGGAGCAAGGTCCCGGAAGTCTTGGAGGAAGTGCACGCCGGTACTTCAGGAGGACACCTGGGAGCGAACCGAATGATTCACAAACTACGGCAGCGCTACTTCTGGCTGAGACTCCGAGCAGATGCTGGTGGTACACCTGGACCGCCTCGCACGCTGCGATGGGGCTGTTCGGGGCGAACAGCTTTGAGGAGGGAGCAGTGTAACGCGGGCGCTGGAGCACCCTGTAAAGCAGCTGGCAGCGGAAGGTAGGGGAGGTTCGGTTAGCCACACCTCCTCCTCGTTTGTCTTGTGGTGGTGACAGACTGTGGTCAGGGAAAAAACATGACTGTGTCGCCGGTTTTCTCTACACCTGTTTCTCGATCTTTCTGTTACTAGAACAATCCTGTAAACACGAGAAACCGGCGATATTCCTATATAAAGAGAGCTACAGACAGACAGACGGAGTTAGTGAGTTGAGTTGGTTTTGGTTTAGTCAGTCAGTGAGTTGGTTTTGTCAGTGAGTGAGGAGACAGTCGCAGTTCTTGGTGTAAGAGTTAGTCAGTGACGTGTTAATGAACGAAAGGGTTGTGCAACGGAAGACTGTATGTAACTGTGAAGGTGTACCGGAGCTTACGTAACCGCGAGTACAAGGAAATTGTAACGGACGGACTGGTGAATTGTAACTGTGTGCAGCAAGTAATTCTGTGTAATTGGCAAGTGTTAAACTGTAAGTCGGTGGAAATAAAGAACACTTTTGAGTGGTGTAATTGGACTTTTTATTTCACGAACCCACAAAGTCACAGTAATTTGTTTACCATTTCTTTACATCGATCGTTGACCTCCCTCTCTGACCTAGTGATTTCCTTCAAACATTCAAATGTTTCAGGCTACTTCTTAGTTTCGTGGCACATGGCACAGGTGCTGGCTGTTGTGTTCTATATCCAAAACAACGGACAAAATTTTGCCTTTATGTAAATTTTAAAACAAATGCAAATTGTGTCGAAATTTAACTTGGTAGTTATGTATAAATCTACAAATTTTGATGCTAGTTACATTATTTAAAGGGAAAACACCATATTCACCCGATAAAAGGTAATAGTGAAACAGGAAAAAATGATTGTTAAAAACAAAGGAGCAACGTTATATTAATTTATATCCTTAGTATATCACTTAAAAGAATACAATATTTATTTTGATCAAATGCAAATGGCGAGGAAACACGCTATCTAGTGACGTCATATTGAAATGAAAATGAAATGAAAATAGCCTAAAATGTCCCGTAAAGAGCAAGGGACTCCTATGAGATAGGAAAAACTTATCTAATCTAACGTGGTGAGCTATTCCATGTCAGGCATTGGACATGTTTACTGTCACTTGTTTGATTATGCGGTGAACTTCTTAGTCATTGCCTAATAATAACGTTATATAGTGTTTATACTATTGCCTCTTTAGTCACTACTATCCAGTATCTGCACGTCATATTAGCAGTATGAAATGGCTTGCAAATATTATTTAACGACGTTAATAAGGTGTTAATGAGCACATAATACTGAAACTTCATAGAACACCATTTATTGGCATTTAAGCCATTTATTATATAATTAATTCAATATATTAGTTAATTTGCAAAATAGCTGTGTAATTGAAACTGAAATTCCAGACAAGACAATATAAGTGGCTGAAACTTGTCAACAACAATACTTAAATGATTTAATCATGTTGGTTGTAACCTGCTAAAAGGAGAACTAATAGATAATATCTATAATGCATTACTCTAGAACACGTAGGATGCTTTTTCTTTCTTTTTGCTCCTATCTTTCTTTCGTTCTCTCTTTCTTTATCTCCTTTCTTTCTTCTTCGTGAATTTTTTTACCTGATTATCTACAAAGGAAAACATTGATTGTATGTGACTTATAGTATTAAATTAAAGTGTTATTTAGAACTAATTTTGAAAATCATTTCTTGGAGAGCTCAGTCCTTTTACATGTGAATCCCAATGCTTTACAGGTGGGTAGTCAATTTTAATTTGATGCATAAAACATACAAACTTTTTCATACAAAACTTATATTAAACACATCAGTTTTAAAGAAACCTAATTTTGGATTTAAAAAATAAGTGCATTTTGTAAAATTGGTACAAATAAACTCAAAGTTAGTCTTTCAAGGGCTAACGTTAATAATATCTTCAAACTTCCTGAACAACTGAGTAATTAAAATATTCAAATAATGTTTTTTTTCGATGCATAATACTAAAATATGTTTAAATTTATAATTTCCATTAAAACTCCTTCAATTAAAGAGATTTTCAGCATAAATTTTCTTATAGATGTGTTAATTTCATGATTACCAGCTGGCAAGTTAAAAAAGGCCACTTGTATATGCAAGACACTTAAAAGGAAATCGTAGTCGTGCATATGACGGGTGTTTGCTGTGGAATAGGGTAATAGCTGCAAGGGGGGGGGGGGGGGGGAGGGATAACAAGACTAGAGATTTCATATAGCAATTACATAAATGTTAGGACTGAACTCGTTTAGTAAAACTGTTGGTAAGGTTACCCAAAGGTCCACGAGAAGACTGAGCGTGTAAAGCCTAAACTGTAGGTATTACTTAGAGCCAAAACATTGTACCAATCTGAACGTATTTCTATAGTACAGTATCACTTTGTATTTACTGACAAGTCGACAACTAAAAGTGTCCTGGAGTGAAGTTTCAGCTATTAAATTCTGCAATAACGTTATAGCTATGGTTACATTTAAGCCTTCAGCTTCAGCATTAATTCCTTAGTTCCAATGTGCAATCTCTCGTATAATAGTAAAAAGACTAAAAGAGTAAAAAGAATAAATAGTAAAGAATATTACACACAGAAAAGATATGTCGAGATTTTACCACAAATATATTGTGACTTGGTGGGTTCGTGAAATTAAAAGTCCAATTGCACAAACTCAAAATGATCTTTATTTCCACTGAATTACAGTTAGAACACTTGCCGATTACATAGAATTACGTAGCGCACACAATTACAATTCACCAGTTCGTCCGTCACAGGCCCACTCTGCACTCACAATTACGTACAACTCCTCCGATGCACGTACACAGTCTACCAGTCCGTTCCCTCACTCGTCGCTCCTCATGGCTGCTCTCCAAGAACTGAACTGACTCGCCAACTGCAGCCCCTTTTTATAGGAATATCGCTGTTTCTGGAAGTCTCGCGTTTCAGTGAAAGAGACGGCCAGTGGTGTTTTCCCAACCATCCCTTCGTTGGCGCTATAAGACAAATTGGTAGGCGTGGTCGAATGCCTCCCGACCCTCACCCAGCCGCCAGTTGGTCGCGCCTTCCGATATTTAGGTGACAATATATTTTGACGCTCCTTAAATAAAAAAAAATAATATTTAAAGAACAACACATTTAAAATACAAAAAGTATGTTTGTATACCCACTCTAAATTATTCTTTACATCGAAGCATTTTCTACTTTTTTATTTTTACTAAGTGACTTTGACATTTGTTATTAAGTATTAGTACAACTAATAAATTGCAAATGTTTTAACTTTCCCGGGAATAACCTGAGAAGATCTCTTAAATGAAAGAGTTCTGTATGATTACCTATCAGATAAATTGAAAAATTACCTAGTTCACAAAAGTTGTACATCTCTTTAACGCACACAACTTACAACAAGGGTTTCTTGGTACCAGTAATTTAAGATTTATACAGTGCGATCCATATAAACCTGAACCATTTAAATAGGCCATAACTTTAGAATAAATAATAGGACACATGTGTAACTTTGGGAGAATATAATACACAATTGGAAGATTACATTACACTACTTACATCCCAGAGAAAATGTTGGAAAAGTCCTCCACCAGCATCTATACATGTTTGCACTCGTCTCACCACATTCTCTGAAGTTTTACGGAGAGTATCCTCACCAATGTTGCTTATTTCTGTTCGAATGGATTCCTTGAGAACATCAATTGTCCGTGGCCTATTTTTGTACACTTTATTTTTAGATACCACCACAAGAAAATATCCGGTGACGTTAGGTCGGAGGGTCTGGGAGGCCACAGACCTTTTGAAATTATTCGATTATCAAATAAACTTGTTACAAGTTCCATGATGTCATTAGATGTGTGGCACGTGGCTTCATCTTGCTGGAAATAACCTTCTCTTAATTCGATATCATCCAGCTGCTCCACAAATGTCTTGAAGATACCCATATAAACTTCAGTGTCTACAGTCGTAACGTGTATAGATGTTGGTGGAGGACACTGAGATGTAAATAGTATAATGTAATATCCCAATTGTGTATTATATTCTCCCAAAGTTGTAAGTGTGTGCTATTATTGGTTCAAAAGTTTTGGTCAATTGAAATGGTTCAGGTTTATATGGATCGCACTGTATTATCCACAAATTTTTCTTATGACGTGTTTTCGCTATTCAATTGTTTCTCGTCATGGAAACGTAGTGAAATTATAAGGCCAGTATACATCACCTGGATAACTATTGATTTTCCTCCTTTTCTCTTGCACAATGAAAGTATTTCTGTGAAAGTTCATCCTTTTTAATTTATTTATTTTGCTTTGGTGGTTATATCGCAATATGACACTTGTATGTCAGATAATTCACTTTCTGGATCTCATCTCCGTACTTGCTTCGTCACAAGTTGAGAGACCTTTGTGCTATGCTACTGTGCCTTTACTTCTATAAGTACCTGGTATGGTACTGCCATGCCGTCGTTTCGGTCTGTTTTCATTATCTGTGGATAGATGGCAGCGTATTCCTATTCCATCTTTGTCATTCTTATTGATAGAAATTTGTGTCGTGCTATTTAACATCCAATCTGTCATATATTAAGGAAACCACGAAGAAATGCTCAGATTTATTTGATGAGGTTATCGCCTTAGCCTAATAGAAGTAACTGAGGTTAATATAGAGGGCGGAGAAAGTAACACATTTCTTTTTTCGAAACAAAGACGCAACGATTAACGATTGTATGGTCACAGACCCACCATTCGGATGGAAGCAGATAATCTGATTTGCAGTTAGAATATATTATTTCAAGAAAGGAAGAAAAAGAAATGGGAAAGGATATGTTTTCACTTTCGGGCGACTGTACTACAAGCGGGAGGTATTTTCCTCCGGTTGTGTGAAATGGATACACGTTTAGAGTTACAGTGGTGGGCAGGTCAATTAGGTCATTCATAAATTACACCAACGCAAGAGCGGTTTCTGAAAAGAGGCAGAAACACTTTCTGTGTCACGGTTGTCTCTATGGGGGTGAAATAGTCGTGTAAACTTCCACAACATTCACTCTCTCCGCTATATTTTCTATTTAAAATACTTTTAGGTACGCAGTGCGAGCCACAAATATGACACATTTGTGCTTTATAGTCAGATAAATGATACAGCGTTGTAAAAACTGGTTCTTGTTAAAGTTGCATTTGCCTGGGGCATAGGATAATAAAGCTCACTTTTAAATTTAACAACTCTGGAGCTAAAATACATATCGCAATGAAATGTAAAACTCTCTAATGTTGATATAAAACAACAATGAAAATAAATGTTCAGCTATATTGGCAGAAGGCCTTGGAAATCACATCTTTAGTGGTACATTTCCATAAATATTGTTGGTGAATTTGTAGCAGAAGTTACAAAGCTTTTAACAAAACATCACTGAACATTTCCTTTAGTTTTATTGGTTACTTAATTACGGCAATTCTGTATTTTATGCACCTTTGTGATACATTAAGTTACAGGTAATTATACATTGTGTCTGGTTATGAATTTTTATGGGTTTCCACGGTTGATTAGAATACTGGAGTGATTACTCTTCCAATACCACTTTCCTTTCCTAATTTCCCTTTTCCTTTCATATTTTCAGTAGCCTTAGAGCCTGTGCAGTGTAGGTTGTTTGGTCGTTGCAAGGTTCCCCTCGGTCCTGACATTTGGCAGCCTTCTCTGAGCCGTCTGAGGGAAGGTTCCTCGCCAGTTTTACCTGTATCATTAAGTTTGCAAACGTTAGGGTTCTCTGCGTATCTCTCTCAGCCAGCCTGCCTGGGGCATATAACCTCTTCTTTCACTCTATTCGTCTGTCAGTCTGGGTAGCTCAGTTGGTTAGGTGCTGGCATACTGATCTTAAAGTCACGTGTTCACACGATTCAGAATGAAGTTTCATAAGTATGCTCGAAAGCGACAATCCCATATCAGTAAATGTAATTTTCAATTTTGTTTATACTTCCCATCTTTCCTTTACATCATCAAATGGAAATACAAAATCAAGAAAAATTATGAAATCCACATTGGAAAACTCCATATATTCCTAAATCCTGAAACTTCTACCATGTTGCTTGCCATTGAATAATAATTCGGTCCCCATACACCTAACCCTAGGTTTTTGTATATTGGAGGCCTTCTACTCCTTTTTACACATTTTGTCATTTCACTTATCCTAATCTACATTTACTCTCTTATTGTTCTTAGCCATCCCTGTTTAACTTTCCCTAAATATTTCCCTATATTTCTCCTGTTCTTTTCCCCTTTTAGTGACAAAATTTTTCTAATTACTACTTCGCCCCCAAATTGTCCCATTTACGTAGCCAGGCCTGCTCTCTCCATATCTTTGACTACAATATAATATACAATGGAAAATCTGCATTCTCTTCTCCAAACAATGGGCATTTATTTAGCTCCCTCTCCTGACCTATACCTTTCAAGTTTCTCACTCCTGTTCTCGCCCAAGCAAAACCTTCTCGCCCTAACTTACTACATATATCTCTATATCCTTCCCTCCCCCAGGTTGTTTTTTTTCTATATATAACCTTAGTGAGCTTTTGTCACTTGTATTGGCAAATATGTCTTGTCTGTCAATATCTTCTAATCTTAGCTTAACTTCTTTCCAGAAGCCTCTATACCCATACTCTGCATTTATCCAAGAATGACCCATACCTATCTGCTTCAACACGTCATTCATTTTATGTGCCCAAGACTCTCTCCAGTTACTTCTACTTTGAATATAAAAACATTCTTTAATAATATTGCCATCTTCCAGGTTAGCGATTCTGTATAAATATTTCATTGCCCTTGACAAGATTTTAGTTTTAGTAGAATGCCTGCCTAGTTCCAATTGTGCTGCCCCATTAGATGATGCTATCGGTCATCCCAATATATATTTACAAAAGGATCTATGCACTCTATCAGTGTCTCTCCAAGCCTCATCTACTCCCCATATCTCTGATCCAGAAGATGTAAAAGAACCCTCACGGAACGAAATTCTGGCATATCGGCGTTGCTGGCGAATATTTAATTCACCACTCCACTTGCTAGTTACTATTCTTTCAATAATTTTGGTTTGCAGCAAAATCCAGCTTATATCAAGACTAAACAATTAGCGACATCGTGATGTCTCTCTGGTCTGATGCAATGCTAGTTCTCAAATCCATAGGTCTCTGGTGCGAACCTCGACAACAAGCTATAAATTTCTTAGTCAAGTAATCATGATGTACCTCGGCGTGTTAAAGTGTGTCTTTAGAATATAATATTTATATGAGGTTCCTTCAAGTTATATTACCTCACACCAGCCGATCTGACGACATGATCCAGCGAATCTTCAATGTTGTTTTGGAGGATCGCCGACTGAGCGTTGTGTGTAGAGATCCCATGGAAGTGCCAATTTTGGAGGCGATGTCTGCAACTGCCTTGGTTTGTTGTCACACGATGTTCTGTCTTCATTGAACTGTCACGCCCAGGAACACACATTAGACACATCCATGGTACCATCAGCACATGCCTCACTCAACTGACGATGAATTTCAATAAATGTTACACCACGAAAATGGGGAAAACGAATGACTACAGGCTGTTCTTGCAATGAAGACATCGCCATTTTAAATATCAAAAACAGTCCTAACTCTTGTCGCTGCCAGTAGAGTTCTATACACTGTACAGTGCTGCCATCTCTCTCACGCATTCACAAAGTGTTCACGTGTACAAAAAAACTACAAGTTCCTATATGGTACTAGTTCTTAAAAATAGGTGTTATAACTTGAACTCACCTCGTAAATAGGCATAGGAATTCTTAAGCAGTTGGTTTCAAACTATCTATACGCAAACTATGCAGCGATACAAGGAATGTAAAGAAAAGCAGCCAAGGGTCACTGACGAGCAGGTAAACACTGTCTGTTGAGCATTGTCTGTAACTACCAGTAGACTGTACGAGGGATGTAGGAGTTTCTTACCTGCCGCAAGTCCAGTAACAATTTATTTTGTCGTAACTTAAATGACAGTTTATAAAGCTACCCCAAAGTAATACCAACCTAAACGACTGAATGTTGTATCAAATCTTATCCCACTAAATTTAAGAAAAACCGTCAACGTGCCCTTAGATTTTAGAAGTATAAATGGGCACAAATGATAAGGAAAAACCTTTGTTGCACTCACGTGAATTTCTCTGCTCATCTTGTACAAATGTTTATTCTTTTATGTACTTATACTAATAGAGCTAAACATTACAAAGATTGTCTATTTGTATTTTTTCGTATGATACAGTAGGAGTTGAAAAATATAGTACGCTTTCAGCGATAGTCAAATGTTTTAAAGATGGACGCTATGTGATAGCTTGGATGGCCAAGAGACGCTGGGGGAGAGAAGAAGAAATGACGGATATCCGAGTTTACGTTTTTAATTCTGTGTGTCATAGAATGATAGGAAGACAGACCGAGATATGCGGCCACACGCGCACACAATTCCCTAAAACGATTACAATTTTTTATTTTCATTTAAAGTCTCAAAACGTGTATTTCAAGTGAAAACTCGGTATTAATTGTTGGTGGAATGCAGTGCTTCCTTATAACGCCGTAGCAGGGAGAGTAGAAATTATAAAACACGATTTGAAGGCAAGAATCTCGATAAATTAAGCAAGTTGTAGCATAAAATCCGAGGACGGTAGACCTGTGCTCAGGGCGTGTGACAGCCAACTACCCGAACAGTAAATTCCATAGCTGCAGAACACGTAAAGTGATTCTGTAGGAGAGATTAGCCGCAGTGTTCGGCTTATTAATTATTGTGTGGATTTAGTCATCGGTGCAGCATGACGTCATGCAGGCCACACACGTCGCATCCAGCTTTTGTCATTACAAACAGCACAAGAAGTAATTAATACTTATTAAAGGGGCAGCAGGATTACCTCATACATTACATTCACATGGATTTCTCTACTCAAAATCTCTGTTCTATTTCGTGTTAATGAAATAGAACGTTTGTAGAAATAGTTTCACTGCAAAAACAAAGTGAATAACAGCACCACTTAAAAACACAAAGTGCTAAAAAGTTTTATTTAGAAGTTGGCACCACAAAAGCTTTCATTTAAAACAAGCAAATTTTATGATTTAACAAAATCTACTATTTTGTGTATGAGGTTTTGAGTTATCTCTTATGGCTATACAAATTTCTTCCCAAATGAAAAGTACAGCACAGGCTATTCCCAAAAATGTCATGATATACATATGGTCAGCAAAGGTTTTACGTGTGTGGCTTTATAATGAACAATTTGGAGCCATTTCTGAGAAAATAAAAGCTTTAGAAAAATGCTCCATGTAGGTACATCGGAGTTTGAATTAGGAAAATTAGGTTTTGAATAAAAAAAGTAGAAAAATGCAAACTTCCTGCCTATCTATCTGTCCACAGCATATCTAAAAAAATCATATAAATGCCAGGCTTAATATTTAAATTCAGAAGCATATGACACACGGCACTAAACTTTTTAAGAAAGTCCCCCCTCCAAAACTACCCTTTAAATTGTTTTTATTTTAGAAAACCTTTGTTTTCTTAAAATGACTTAAGATTTTGTTTATATACTTTAAGTATTTTTATGCAAAATGAAATGTATATCTCGAATTCTCCGGAAATGTTATATTTTTCCTTCAGATAATAGTTATTCGTTTTTTCTTGGGCATGAAAAAACAATGGAACGCATGTCAAAGCCGTCATACAGTGAATAAATCTTATTCTTTAGCCATCTGTATTCTCCCATTTTCATTATGTCTATAAGAAAATAAGATCATTTCTAGATAGGATATTTTGGATTAACATAAAACAGATAGAAAATTAGATGTTTTTAGCAATATTTTATACAAGTGTCAAGTGAGCACCGACATCATAGTTTTTATTAAATGTATTTAATGTTAAAACGATAAAAGTAAGACAGAAACAGCTGAAATGAGGATTATAAAGTCAGTCAAGGGAAGCAATCAGAGTAGGCCTAGAAGTACAATCACAAAGAAAATTTTAGAAATAAATGGGTTAAACACCTCCAGGGCATGTGCCAGAAGAAACAATACCCAAACAGGCTTAGAGGACCATCAACTGGACATCGAAGCACCTACCACTTTGCCCTCTGGTCCTCAGATTATTTCTAGTTGCATCTAGTGCGAGATCTCACCCGGTATTTACAGTAGTCCTACGTAAACCTCCAGAATGAATATAAAGATAATTGACAAAGTTATAATAGTTAACAATTCTGAACTTATTCTAGGAGTGGGCCGTCGTTCCTAGTTTCGAGGACCTTATGCAGTTCTAGACGTTGAGAATTAACTTTGTTCTGTCACTTTACTCAATTATTTGCCCAAACACTTGTACTTGTGAAATTATATTCAGTTTGGTGGACACTATGGCCAACTATTGCGGCATTACTCCCAGTGAGAGCTGAATGCACTCGTAATGTCAACTTATCTCCCGAAATTTTGTTGTTTTTAATCGTTAATCTAGTTGCTTCTACCATCTAGTAGTTATCGAACGGCGAATGAAGAAATGGTTGAAATGGTCAGTTATATTATGCAAATATGTACACCTCTACCGCCACTGCCACCATATATATTCATTCTATAAATATCTAGACAATTATATCTCAAATGAAATCTTAATGTATAAATAACTGTAAATATTCTATATAGTAGCATTGTGTTAGTTAATAAGTAACGAATTAGATAAATAACCACTAAGAAATTAAGAAACCTAATTACGTTAGTAAATTGTAATACAAAGTTACATAAAGTGTGTTGAACGCATGTAATGGGGCATGCTGATGACATTACCCCACCTACACAACCATCATCACATCATTGCAACCACCACTATTTTTACCTAACATTCACAGATTCTTTTGTTTTTTGTGTGAAAGTCTGTTTGTTAATCTTTGTACCTTCTTGTTAAGGATACAAATCTGTAAATTTGGTCAAGAAGTGCAGAAAATGACAAAAAAAAAAAGTTTTGCCTAATTAAATAGAGTAATCCATGCACTTGAATTTCATATTATTTTTAATGTCATGTAAACGTTTAAAATTGTGGAATATGACTATTTACGTATGTCACTGTAAGTGGGCGCAGTGATTAATATTACCTATATTTGTGGTTTTCTCGTGTTTTTAATTTTCAGCGCTTTACAGAATATAAATTGCTCCACACGATGCAGCTTTCAAACTTGAAGCTTGATAATTTTTGTAGTTGGATAAAAACAGTACCAAAGGAAATTGATGAGATGACTTTTTATGTCACTAGTGTTTGTGCAATTAAATAACAAAGCTCATATTTCACAAGTAAATATTAAAATTAATAAAAGAAGAATTGAATATTTTTATCCCAAACCAAGGGTCAGAATAAAATTGAATCTCATAAATTTACTAATAATGTATTTATGAGTATAACTGCAACGTATTATTTTCCTGAAACTAAAATTCCATCATGTGGAACAGTTAAATAACAATAAACACTATAAATATATTAATATCACAAGAACTATTTTGGACAAAGGTCTGAAAATTGGTCTGTGAACTATTGTTAATATTACAATAATTTTGTTAAAGTTTCAAGTCAATCCAAGCAAAATTATAAATTTTATGATTTTCACAGAAGGGTATCTTTAAGCCCAGATCAGGTACAGGAGTTTCCACATATTTCATTTCTACTAACATAATGTACAAAATAGACTACTCCTGTTATCCATGTTAGTTAAATAAAGTAAACAACACGCCATACTTGTGGCCACTCATGCACTCAACAGCTTTTAATTGTCCTAGCAGACTTCTGTTTCAGTCATGTTATTAGAAACTAAGGTCAATTTAGTTGTAAGAATATCGAAAAATTAATCAAGAATGTTATATAACAAAATATGACTTTCTTCTAACTTCTTACTTCTCAATACTTTGTCTTAGGTATATGATAATGTTGGTACTTACGATTCACATGTGCTGCCAACAAAACGCCGTGGCAGGTAGTAACTGTCAAGGATATGGGCTATCATCTTACCCGGTAGTGTCTACTCTTTACTTCCAGAATGCTATAAATCCGTACCTGGACAAAAGTGGCACGGATCCATGGAATAATAATACAATAGTGTCACAAACTTGCAACTTTCAGTCGCTTCCTTCACTTATCTGTTGTCAGGAAATACATTTCATTGCATTTTAAAAATAATCAGGACTGCATTCTTTATGTGCAATATACAAATAATTTCAATCATATATTTCTTTGAGATACTACCATGGATATAATGAGACAGTATAAACTCGCAAGATTAAACAGAACGTTACACTTTCTCTTGCTTAGTCATTTCATAAGCATTACACGCAATCACCAAAAAAGTTATGCACATTAAAATTATCCGTTTTCGATGGCTCAGTTCTGCCGCATATATTGTGGAACGATAACTGGGAAGAAAACATCCCAAACCAAGTTCAGCGTGCCCTTTCGGCATTATCACTGAAGGAAACCAACAGTTCTGACTCTTTATAGTCAATTTGTACATATTTTATACATTACATAAAAACTGACACACGGTTTTTCCTGTAAATATTCTATTAAAACTGATTACCTTTTTCAAACTACATATGATTAGTGAATCAATAGCACAGATTTTAGTTCATTTACAATCAATATTGTATAATCTACGTCTTCCTCACCTCTCCATAATAGGCTTCTATATATAAACCCGTTTATTTGAACTTCTGCACCCTGTTTTTGCCCTTTTCTCCCTGTATTCCTTTTTAACGTGTATTTATTTACTTCTAGAACATTTTTGTCATAGCCTAAACTATCAATGATCGCTCTTCTCTTGAAGCACTAAATACATTTACATAGAATGTCTGAAAAGTTTCCGACCTAACAAAGGTACAAACCATTTTTCAGTATTTTAAATTTTTTTTATTTTTTTATTTTTCAACATAGTCTCCTTGTAGCTCTACACACTTCTTCCAGCGATACTCTCATCTCTGTAACCCGTCCAAATAGTACTCGACGTTTTTCAACATAGTCTCCTTGTAGCTCTACACACTTCTCCCAGCGATACTTCCATCTCTGTAACCCGTCCAAATAGTACTCGACGTTTTTCAACATAGTCTCCTTGTAACTCTACACACTTCTCCCAGCGATACACCCATCTCTGTAACCCGTCCAAATAGTACTCGGCGTTTATCAACAAAGTCTCCTTGTAGCTCTACACACTTCTCCCAGCGATGTTCCCATCTCTGTAACCCGTCCAAATAGTACTCGGCGTTTTTCAACATAGTCTCCTTGTAACTCTACACACTTCTCCCAGCGATGTTCCCATCTCTGTAATCCGTCCAAATAGTACTCGGCGTTTTTCAACATAGTCTCCTTGTAACTCTACACACTTCTCCCAGCGATACTCCCATCTCTGTAACTCGTCCAAATAGTACTCGGCGTTTATCAACAAAGTCTCCTTGTAACTCTACACACTTCTCTCAGCGATGCTCCCATCTCTGTAACTCGTCCAAATAGTACTCCGCGTTTTTCAACATAGTCTCCTTGTAACTCTACACACTTCTCCTAGCGATGCTCCCATCTCTGTAACTCGTCCAAATAGTACTCGGCGTTTTTCAACATAGTCTCCTTGTAACTCTACACACTTCTCCTAGCGATGCTCCCATCTCTGTAACTCGTCCAAATAGTACTCGGCGTTTTGCAACATAGTCTCCTTGTAGCTCTACACACTTCTCCCAGCGATGCTCTCATCTCTGTGACCCATCCAAACAGTACTCGGCGATTTTCAACATAGTCTCCTTGTAACTCTACACACTTCTCCCAGCGATGCTTCCATCTCTGTAACCCATCCAGATAGGACTTGGCGTTTTTCAACATAGTCTCCTTGTAACTCTACACTCTTATCCCAGCGATGCTCCCATCTCTGTAACCCGTCCAAATATTGGACGGTTTTCAAACATAGTCTGCTTGTAACTCTACACACTTCTCCCACCGATGTTCTCATCTCTGTAACCCCTCCAAATAGTTCTCGGTGGTTTTCAACATAGTCTCCTTGTACCTCTACACACTTCTCCCAGCGATGTTCCCATCTCTGTAATCCGTCCAAATAGTACTCGGCGTTTTTCAACATAGTCTCCTTGTAACTCTACACACTTCTCCCAGCGATGTTCCCATCTCTGTAACCGTCCAAATGTACTCGGCGTTTTGCAACATAGTCTCCTTGTAGCTCTACACACTTCTCACAGCGATGCTTCCGTCTCTGGAACCCGTCCAAATAGTACTCGGTGTTTTTCAACATAGTCTTCTTGTAACTCTACACACTTCATCCAGCGATGCTTCCATCTCTGTAACCCGTCCAAATAGTACTCGGCGTTTTTCAACATAGTCTTCTTGTAACTCTACACACTTCTGCCAGCGATGTTCCCATCTCTGTAACCCGTCCAAATAGTACTTGGCGTTTTGCAACATAGTCTCCTTGTAACTCTACCCCCTTCTCCCAGCGATGCCTCCATCTCTGCAACTCCTCCAAATAGTACTCGGCGTTTTTCAACATAGTCTCCTTGTAACTCTACACACTTCTCCCAGCGATGTTCCCATCTCTGTAACTCGTCCAAATAGTACTCGGCGTTTTTCAACATAATCTCCTTGTAACTCTACCCACTTCTCCCAGCGATGTTCCCATCTCTGTAATCCGTCCAAATAGTACTCGGCGTTTTTCAACATAATCTCCTTGTAACTCTACCCACTTCTCCCAGCTATGTTCCCATCTCTGTAACCCGTCCAAATAGTACTCGGCGTTTTTCAACATAGTCTCCTTGTAACTCTACACACTTCTCCCAGCGATGTTCCCATCTCTGTAACTCGTCCAAATAGTACTCGGCGTTTTTCAACATAGTCTCCTTGTAACTCTACCCACTTCTTCCAGCGATGTTCCCATCTCTGTAACTCGTCCAAATAGTACTCGGCGTTTTTCAACATAATCTCCTTGTAACTCTACCCACTTCTCCAAGCTATGCTCCCATCTCTGTAACGCGTCCAAATAGCACTCGGCGTTTTTCTCTGCAAAATATTTGTTCACGAAGGTGATAGCCTCTTCATTTGACGAAAATCTCTGTCCTCCGAGCGCCATTTTCAGATGAGGGAACAAAAAGAACTCTCTTGCAGCTAGATCTGGTGAGTCAAACAGTTCAAACCGTAATTCGTGAATTTTTGCCATTGCAACCACTGAGACGTGAGACGATGCGTTGTGTTGGTGAAACAGAATTTGCTTTTTGTGCAAATATGGTGGTTTTCCCGCAATTTCTCCCTTCAGCTTATCAAGTAATGATGCGTCGTTTGCTCCTGTAATGCTTTTTCCTTTTTGAAGAAGAGTAGAATAAAATAACTCCATGACTACCCCAGAAAACAGTCGCCACCACTTTCCCAGCCGATAATACAGTTTATGGTTTTTTTTTTGAGCCGGTTCCCCCTTTGCAGTCCACTGTTTGGACTATATTTTTGTTTCGGGCGTATAATGGTGTATCCAAGTTTCATCTATAGTAATTAATCGGCGCCAAAACTCGTATTTAGAGCGCCTAAACTGCGCCAACAGAGCGTTGGAATTGTTCATTCGAACACGTTTTTGGTTTAACGTGAGCAAACGCGGCACCCAACGCGTGGACAGCTTTCTCATATCTAAATGTTGATTTAATATGCGACAAACACGTTCTTTTGATGTGTTCATAGCCTCTGCTATCTCCCTTGCTTTAATTTGGCGGTCGTCTAGCACCATTTGGTGAACTTTGGCGATGGTTCTTTTTTTTTCAGTAGTTGCAGTTTTTGGATGTCCCGAACGTTCATCGTCTATCAAGCTCTTACGATTACGATTAAATTCAGCTGTCCAAAATTTCACTGCGGTAAATGATGGTGCAGAGTCCCGAAACACAGAATCCAACTGTTTAATTTGCGTAGTTGTATTGCCTTTCAAAAACAAATATTTAATGACAGCTCGATTTTGTCCATTTTTATAAAACCACTCACATCAACTCACTCAAGCGATTGTTACATAACAAACGAGGGTCCAAATTGGCTGAAACTTTGGTGAGTAACTGTCAACAGATTAACAACGAAATTCAATAGCTTTTATTTACGAGTGCTGCCATCTTCATGTTGAGGTCGGAAACTTCTCAGACCACCCTCTTAATTTCTCTCTATGTCCAAATGTTAGTCATACCATTTTCTAAAGCAGTTTACTATTGGTTCCTTCCCTTCTTCGAATGTTAAGTCATTGCATCCAAAGATGTTTCCTAGACTAATTATTCATCCCCAAATCTTCAGAGATATTTTTCATAAATTAGTAATGATTTTAGTAACTTATTTTCATCTAAATTTAGATTCTTATGTTATTATTTCAAATCTCCTTTTATAATTACTACTTTTTCTTGCTACTGTGGCATCAGTCTTAAACGAAGTAGTTCCTGAAACTAATTCCTTCATGTGACAAACGCCTTTTTTCTTTTACTCTTATATTTTAAATATTAATTTTGAATTACTTTAACCATATGCTGAGCTTCTTAAAACATGTACTTTATAACAGGTTTTGTTTTCCTTTTTGAGTTATGAATTTCTGTGATATCTCGTGCTCTTTGAATTTTCATGCTTTCAAACGAGAAGTCCTAATTATTTTTCCCTTCTTGTCATGCAAATGAAATAACATTTCAAAGCCATCACATAAAATAGCTCTTAACATTTGGCGTAGCGCATTCCCTTATTTTTATAGCATCAAGGAAATACGATATCTTCAAATGTCGTGACTAACATGAATAGAAGGTAATTAATTGTTCTTTCACACAGGCCGGGTGTAGGCTAAATAATGGAAAGATAGAGTCAGACTGAAAAATCCAATGCTATAGCTGGGATTTGAATAGAAGGTTTTGTACATGAGAGAGCAGCGTTCGAAGGCCACTTACACAGTTAGGAATTCTGGCTGGTATGTGATTTACAGAGATATGCTAAATTTGTGTGAAGGATCAGAAGGAGGAATATAGCCAGTAGCCTGTTACTGAGATAAAATGTCTCCGAAGATTTCATCTCTCTCTGCTGTATAATATAATCAGTAGCTACCTGCAAGGCAGATATCTGATAAAGGTACTAGAGGTCTATAACCGAGTATCAAGGAGCAAAAACAAACCA